>JAZAYU010000298.1:0-149174 GCA_038501625.1 Corbicula japonica
GCTCCTGTGCGAAAAGAGAGTCCCTCAACATCACGGGTTGTTCCTGCCGAAACCACCGGCCTTGTTTTATCAGTACCTCAAGGGAGAGCAAACAATGTGTGATAATATAATAGTCAGAATGAGAGTTACTTCCCTTTCATCTGTACCTCAAGGGAGAATAAACAATGTGTGATATAATAGCCAGAATGAGAGATACTTCCCTTCTAACAGATATTAAATTAATTGTGTATACTATATAAAATGGTTATCATATTGTTTATTTGATAAAATCCATTTACATTAAATAATCAGTTTTATTCACCAAATTTTGGAGAAGTACATCACTTATATTTATTGTAATTTATGTCTGAAGGAATTCCTGCTAACGAAGTAATCAAAATGAGCAGATGACAGTGCGATTGTATACTATGCATTTTGCAGTAAACATATCATTATATTGTCAAAATTGATAACACATTCACTAATTACTGAAAGTAATTAGTTATTAGAAAATAATAGATAACTACAAGCTTTTTCCAAATATACACTCACCCAAAGTTCTAATTGGTCTCTTTTTGTCCGTAATTTTTTATTAGAAAGACATTGACCTAATTCTTTATTTGTGATCATTTGCAATCAACAGTCTTCAATTTAAGCTTTTATCATGTAATAATTAACTTTGGAACCGTTTGGAAAGAGTTATCCTAAATTTTGCTAAAATGCATTTCATGGAATATAAGAAAACTTGTGTTTTTCAATTTCTTATATTTTCTGTTTTTATTCAATAATATAATGTTTGCAATATATCTACCAAGTTTCAGCATTCAGTTAGCAAAAATGAACTCAATATGAGGAATTTTCCAACACCACCTATTCTGGTACGCGTTTGCGGCCAAGCGCCTAAACCTAAGAATTCATTTCTTTCTAATAAAAATTGAAAAACATCAAATTTCTCAAAAACATGGTTATGAATAATAGTAAAACATCTCAACTAATAAAAGCAACTCACTTTTTGAGCTGACACATGCAAAATGGGCCACACAGGGTATCAATTGTGGCATTTTTAAGGCAAAAACAGTTAAAAAAGGCCCCAAACCTAATTAAAACCTAAGTTTGCCTCCTGTAACACAGTTATACTGATTTTTTGACTTTCAAATTTGCTTAAAATTGGTCAGCACACAATTTTAGTGGAAAATAACATTGCAGACAATATAAATATTCAAATTCTGCCCTCCACTTGTACTTCTTATAGGTGTAAGACCTGTAAATAGACTTCCCTATATAAACTATAGTAAACATGACATGTTTCAAAAGGCTGGCAATCATAGCTGGTACCATTTTAATAAGGGCTAACTTACATGCTTTTAAAGCTAATTGTTTCTACTGTCCATTTCCAGCAAGAAAAGTAGGGGTCATGTGTCAATTAACAGAGATTTGACACCTTGAAACCGGTGGTCTGTTTTTTTCACTTCTGTGTGAACTTCAAAACTGTTTTACATATGCCATCCTAAAACCAGGGCCTTTTTTCATATACTGCATTTCCAAACATAAATTTGCTATCAGTGTGTCAGTAAAAGCATCTCATTTACTTAACATGTTCCTTTCAGGCCATACTAGCCATTTAATGCCCCCAAAAGGCAAAAAAATTGGGACTATTTAGTGTCAGCCATTGCCTGACTAGCCCGAGTAGGAAGATCCGGTGGACTATTTACAAGTAATTAGCCTCGAAGGTCAAGCAACTAGAAAATTGCTCTAAATTGCTTGGTGGTATTAATAGAACCCCTCGTTATTAAGAAAAACATAAAAACTTATTAAACATCAGCATTTTTGTTTATAACTCACTTTCAAAGTGTCCAATTTTATAATTACCTCTCTTTCAATTAAAGACTGCTCTTAATTTTACCCTGCGGTGTATGTAAATGGTTTTGGATGAATTTATGAAAACAATCAATAAAAATGAAAAAGACATTCAATACTTGATTCCAAGATAAAACAGTTCATTCCAAAACCTCCCCTAACATAGGGAAGAATCAAAACTATCATACATTGTAAACATATGCAATTGATGACCAATTAGAACTTTAGGTGAGTGTAGTGTAATCTATAGTAGTCAAAAACTATCACTAAATACACCTTTTCTCATGTCGTGCTGCTTTTGATGATTGTTCATTCGTCTGATAGTTCAGACATACAGAGCTACAGAATGATACTGTTTTGATGCAAGGAGTTTGCACGTTTTTTTTTCTAGGAAAACATAAAACTGTTCCTTGATTATAAAATGTTCAAAACATTGTCTCTACAACTCTTACTGTAATGTTCAATAGAATCCAAAGCTTGTTTTTCAGCCCAGACTTTAATTTTCTTAATCCTTTCCGCCATATATATATGCATTTTTACACATGTGCGACCAGTGTAGATCCAGATCAGCTGGCACATCCATGCCATCAGACCAGGATCTGCACTGGTCGCATTTTGGTCAGAAATGACCTAATGAATCAAAAAGCGAATAATGCAGATCTACACTTTCGGTGCGTCTATGGAGGAAAGGGTTATGAATGTTGGGAAAATCATTAGCTTGATACTACCTTTGTATGAAAACAAAAGGATACCAGTACCTCCAAAGATAACATTTAACATGAAATTTATTTCTGGTAAAAACAGTGTTTTCAGCAAATACCCCTATTATTTTGATCTCTGTACTTATATTCAATGTAATTTGATAATTGTAAATTTGTCAGATTGTTCATTTTTAATCAGACATGAGCACGGGCATTTTTGATGATTATACTTGTAATTCAACTTGTTGGCTTTCGTTTGTAGCTAAAGGACAATGTAGCTGTTATGTGTTTTATAATTATTCTTTTTCGGGGACCAAGTTTGAACTTATTTGTACCAAAACCTCAACAAAGGGCCCCATCTTTTTTGCGTTATCTTGACATTTAATGTTGAGTGACATGGCTGTATTAATTCATACTTTGTTATATTGTTTCTGTATGTTTTTAATATTTTATGCCATGTTATTACACATTTTATGTTGAAATAAATCTATCTCTATGTATCTATTTAACTTTATATCGGCAGTTCAACATTTTGCCAGCTATTTGACTTTGAGATGTTGTGCAATAATTTTCATTACTTGGAATTTATAGTGCAAAATCATGCATGTCATTTCGGGCCCTTAATGGGAAAAGGTGTCTTTCAATATCTGACAATCAATTCTTGAATTGATATCATAAATTGAGTAGAAAACATTGCATCCTATGCATTTTGCTGTAAAATTAAAATTACATACAGTCAAACCTGTGCCAATGACCACCTATAAACAAGACTATGTGTTGATAAAGACCAAACTTTATTTCACCCACTAACTGATTTAAAAAACACATTTACATTTTGATCCATAATAACAATTAAAATTGAGAAAACTTTACCGAAAACATCTTTTCATGTGACCTTCTCCTTTTTTTCCTTCAAGATATCCCTTTGTGGTTTAATTTTTACTCCATTTATATGGGTTTTATCAGAAACAGTGTAGATCAAGATCAGCTGGCACATCCATGCATTATTCTTGGGCATAAAAAATGATGTTTTTTTAGTATACATGGCAGTATATTGTGTCTTCTTAAAGTAATGTTGTTTTTTTTAAAATTCATATTTACATAAATTTTTTTTATATCATATGGGAATTGATCTTCCCATGAAATCTTCTAATATAAGTACCCCACAAATATCAATGAATCTTTTAATATAAGTACCCCACAAATATCAATGAATCTTTTTATATAAGTACCCCACAAATATCAATGAATCTTTTAATATAAGTACCCTACAAATATCAATGAATCTTTTAATATAAGTACCCCACAAACATCAATGATTTTTAATATATTAAGTACCCCACAAATATCAATGAATTTTTTAATATAAGTACCCCACAAATATCAATGATTTTTTAATATATTAAGTACCCCACAAATATCAATGAATTTTTTAATATAAATACCCCAAAATATCAATGAATTACAGTAGGATCAATTCCTTTTTCGTTTCTTTAAGCTGAAGTGATTTCTTTTCAAGCATCACACAGATGGTGATAAGCATATTTTTAATAGAAACAGCTGGAGCGATGTCATTTTATGAGACCTCTGTTGCCTTGGTGTTAAGGCTGTTGCGTGACAAACACATGCCCCTCTCCACTGTGAGTTCAAATCCTCCTTAAGTCTAAATATTTAATGTGAGAAAAGCTGTTCAGTTAGCTTTAGAAGGTCGGATGTTCTATCCAGGTGCCTTCTGGGCATGAAACAATAGAAACCAAAGGTGTTTTTCCTTAAAAAATGCTAGAGGTCCACTATTAGGTATGCACATGTAAAAGGCAGGGTAGGACTTAAACCTATCACATTATTAAAGCCATTTTATAAAGCCTCTTTGTGCAACTCATACATTTTGTTAATCTTTAAAGTTTATAGTAAACTTTGTTGTTTGCTTTAAAACAAGTCTGTGATCGGTATTTTATGTATATTTTGTATGGTATGTTTTGTCATAATTTATGATTGTTTTTTCTTATGTTAACAGCTCACTTGTCTCCTATTTCTTAAATTAGCTTTTTTTTTTCTCAGAGTCTTCCATTTTGAATTTTTATTGGAATAATTATTGATAAGTTTCCTAGCCACCCTATAAATTCCAGACCCATAATATTTTCTTTAGTGTACTATACCCATTCAATGTAGTTTACTATACCCTATTATTATATTGCACTATATGCAATCACTGTAGTAGTGTACTATAACCAATTTTTTGTAATGAGCTATATGCAATCACTGAAGTTTACCATACACAATTACTGTAGTGTACTATACCCAATAATTGTGGTATACAACACCAGATCATTTTAGTTTACTATACCCAGTCATTGTAGTGTACAATACCCAGTCATTGTAGTGTAATATACCTAATAATTGAAGTGTTCTATACCTGATCAATTTAGTGCACTTTACCCAATCATTGTAGTGTACTATAACCGATTATCGTTGTGTACTTTACACAATAATTGTAGTATACAATACCCAATCATTGTAGTGTACAATACCCAGTCAATATTACATTTTGTCATCATTAATTGTCAACCATTTCTTCCTTGTTTTTTGTGTCGCCTGCAATAGCAGGTAACACATAGGGATCCCATTGTCTGGTGACCTTGTTGTTGTCGTCATCGTCAAGTAGTCCCCAAACTTTAATATCAAACTTAATGTTACCAATAACTTTGAAAGTACTTGTCTTATATAATTTAATACATGGAATATATCATCTGCATTAACCAAGCCATCTTTGACAACGAGAATGATAACTCCTGTTTCAATATTTATTAAGTAATGCTCCTATCAAATGACTTTATTATGGAACTTTTATATGAACGTTTATGTTGCCTGTAACTTTGAAAGTAGTCATCCTATTAACTCAATACATGGAATATATCATCTACTTGAACAAAACCATCTATGACAACAAGGAAGATAACTCCTGTTTCAGTATTTTTTTGAGTTATGCCCCTTTCAAATGACTTTACAGTGAAACCCCTCTTCTACGGACACCTAAGGGACTGAGGGAAAGTGTCCTTAATAGCGGGTTGTCCTTAATTGTGGGTTTGAATCATAAAGAAGTGAAAACGTCTGTTCTTTAAAAAAAATGGATCGCCCGTAATACCAGGGTGCCTGTAATTTTGAGTGTGCTTACTTTTACTGTAAAATGGAACCTAATGTTTCCTTTGGCATTGAAAGTCCTTATCCTATTAAGTAGATAATTGGAATATATTATCTGCATGAACAAAGCCATTCCTGACAACAAGAATGATAAATCCTGTTTCACAGTATTTTGAGTTATGCCCCTTTTAAATGACTTTAATATGAAACCTAATATTGCCTATAACTTTAAAAGTACTAGTCATACTAACTTAATACTTGCAATATATCATCTGGCAGTGCATGAACAAAGCCATCAGCGACAATAAGAATAATAACTCCTGTTTCAGTATATTTTTTAGTTATGCCCCTTTCAAATGACATGGAACTTAATCTTGCCTTTAACTTTTAAAGTATTTGTCCAATTAACTTAATACTAGGAAGTAGTCCCCAAACTTTAATATCAAACTTAATGTTACCAATAACTTTGAAAGTGCTTGTCTTATATAATATATATATAATTTAATACATGGAATATATCATCTGCATGAATAATGTGACAACAAGAATGATGACTCCTGTTTCCTTTTTTTGAGTTATGCCCCTTTCAAATGAATTTAATGAAACTTAATCAGTTAATGTTGCCTATAACTTTGAAAGTACTTTTCCTGTTATCAATACTTGGAACATACCATCGGTATGAACAAAACCATCTCTGACATAAACAATTATAACTCCTGTTTCACTATTGTTTGAATTATTACCCTTTCAAGTGACTTAAATATGAAACTTAAAGTTACCAATAACTTTGAAAGTACTTGACTTATTAACTTAATAGTTAGAATATATCATCTGCGTGAACAAAGCCTTTGTGACAACAAGAACGATAACTCCTGTTTGACTATTTTTGGAATTATGTCCCTTTCAAATGACTTTATTATAGAACTTTATGTTGCTGATAACTTTAAGTCCTTGTCCTATTAACTTAAAAATAAGAATATATCATCTTCATGAACAAATCCATTTTGACAACAAGAATGATTAATCTTCTTCCACATTTTCACATTTTTCACATATGCCCCATTTAAATGACTTTAAAATAGAACTGAACGTTTCCTATAACATTGAAAGTACATCACAGTAGCGTTGTTTGTGTCGTGTGGCGGCTGTAAAAAGTCTCCCCATTCAATCATTGCTGTTTTCATTTACGTCCTTTGAAGGTCGTCGAGCACGATATATATGCACTATGTTAATAGTACTTCTAAATTTACTTTTGTGTTTTAAATATTTCGGCCAGTTTAAAGATGGGTGGTTTCAATATCCCAGCCAATATAAATTTGGATATTGTTTAATCACCCCCAAGAATATACTTCCTGCTTTTTAAATTTTGCCTTTGGCGTTGTCTGTGATATGCAGGATTCATATGATATGATCCCCTGTCAAAATTCTATTTTGTTTAGTTCTGCCTATTGTTTTCTCGTTTAGGGCAAACCCATTCTTTTATCTGGGGACCATACGCCGCTTAACTGAAATTAATCTGAAAATACCGCATTGAAGGTTCCATGTTCACCGCCATATGCATACCATCGTTTGGGATGGATCAACATTGTACTGTTTATTGCTGTAAATATTGAGTTGCGCTCAACCCGGGGCTAGGTGGCGTGGGCAGTAATAAGCATTACCATTACTGCCCATGAACATGCTCAATCAATCCGAGCCTGCAATATTTTCATAATTGTCGTGGTCGGGGGTCTTCATAGTTCCCTTTTCATCTATATTTACTTAATATTTGAAATATGTCATCTGCATTAACAAAGCCATATGTGACAAAAGAATGATTACTCATGATTAATTTTGTATGCCCCTTTCAATTAACTTAAACCTGAAACTTAATTGCTTATTATTTAGAAAGTATTTGTTCTTTTGACGGATAACTTCATATATTGCATCTGTTTTAATGAAGTTTTTTATTTTGAGTTGTGCTACTTTGAACGATTTTAACCTGAAACTTAATTTTGCTTATAACTGGAATATACAATGAAATTAATAACTGATCAATAAAAATTAGTAATTTGTAGTATTGCAATGCAAGTTGAATTACATCATTTTTTTATCATATATGATAAAAGATAGGCCCACATTTCAACTTCTTGCAAGGAGGCGACACATGTATTCGACTGAACACCTAATTCTAGTTGAAATAACAATGACAGTTGAAATACAGGGTGACAATTTGCCAAATAATTTCGCTGTATAACAAACAAGTATTTGTTGATAGGTGTTTTCTTTTTCATTTAAAAACCACAATTACTGTTTTATGCATGGTTGTTTAATCAACATATCATATTACCATTTAGTCGTCTTATTAGTCTTGGTATAGAATGTTAAAGTTTTCTGTAGTTCTACATTGTTCAGACACTTTGTGATAGCTTGCAAATTCTGTTGTGAGGGCTACTCAGCACACATTCAGCTAATTTTGTTCCCATTACCATAGCTGAATACTATGAGCAGCTTTGATTCCATGATACCAGCAAACTTTTCTAAGTTACTTAAGGAATGATTCTTATTTTGGTGCGGTTCATGCAGATTGGACGTGCACGCGAGAGCTGGCAAATCCATAAAGCGCGCTAGCGCTTTATGGTAAATTTGCCAGCTTTCGCGTGCACGTCCAATCTGCATGAACCGCACCAAAATAAGAATCATTACTTATATTTACATTTTATTCATTTTTTTCTTTAAATAAACTTAAGTCGAACGCTTTCAAAAATTAGTATTTAGTGAAAAGGGGGAGTAATACGTGGGAGTTTTCAATAGTAACAGCCATTACGTTACTGACGTCATTAAGGGTCATGCGGTTCATGCAAAATGAACCGAATTTTTTTAAACGAAGAAATCAATAGGAATGTAAATATTATGATATGGCTTTTGTCAGCAAGCGTAATACAACAATGTTATATCTGAAAGCACTGTACCATTCTGCTTCATTTAATATTGTCTTTCAAGATTGTACAATTATTAAAACATACACATTATTAAGTGTTTGGTTACTGCATCCTATTTGTTGTCATGAAATCCATTTTGTATTTACATCCATAGTCACACTTCTAAATCTGTAAAAGATACCTCTTATCTTTGCAGCCCCAAGGGCTCCAGTACTGGAACAAGTTGCTGTCCTATAACAACATATATGGTTCCAGTACTGGAAAACAATTACTGTGCTATGACAACCCCTAGGTTTCCAGCACTGGAAAACAATTACTTTCCCATGACTACCCATATGATTCCAGTATTGGAAACCTATTACTGTTCTTTGACAACCCATATACGTAGTTCCAATACTTGAAAACAATTACTATCCAATGACAGCCCCTAGGGTCCCAGTATTGGAATACAGTTACTGTACTTTGACAGCCAAAGCGGTTCCTGAATTGGAAACCAATTACTATCCAATGACAGCCCCTAGGTTTCCGTTAATAAAAACCAAGACTACACTGCAGACCCTGATCATATCGCGCATGATTGATATAAGTCTACACTGCAGACACTGATCATATCACGAAGGTTTGATATAAGTCTACACTGCAGACCCTGATCATATCGCACAGGTTTCATATAAGCCTACACTGCAGGCCCTGATCAAATCGAGCAGGTTTGATATAAGTCTACACTGCAGACCCTGATCATATCGCACAGGTTTCATATAAGCCTACACTGCAGGCCCTGATCATATCGCGCAAATTTGATATAAGTCTGCACTGTAGACCCTGATCATATCGCACAGGTTTGATATAAGTCTACACTGCACACCTTGATCAAATCGCGCAGGTTTGATATAAGTCTACACCGCACACCTTGATCAAATCGCACAGGTTTGATATAAGTCTACACCGCACACCTTGATCAAATCGCTTAGGTTTGATATAAGTCTACACCGCACACCCTGATCATATCGCACAGGTTTGATATAAGTCTACACCGCACACCTTGATATAATCGCGCAGGTTTGATATAAGTCTACACCGCACACCTTGATCAAATCGCGCAGGTTTGATATAAGTCTACACCGCACACCTTGATCAAATCGCGCAGGTTTGATATAAGTCTACACCGCACACCCTGATCATATCGCACAGGTTTGATATAAGTCTACACCGCACACCTTGATCAAATCGCTTAGGTTTGATATAAGTCTACACCGCACACCTTGATCAAATCGCGCAGGTTTGATATAAGTCTACACCGCTCACCCTGATCATATCGCACAGGTTTGATATAAGTCTACACCGCACACCTTGATCAAATCGCGCAGGTTTGATATAAGTCTACACCGCACACCTTGATCAAATCGCGCAGGTTTGATATAAGTCTACACCGCACACCGTGATCATATCGCACAGGTTTGATATAAGTCTACACCACACACCTTGATCAAATCGCGCAATTTTGATATAAGTCTACACCGCACACCTTGATGAAATCGCGCAGGTTGGATAAGTCTACACTGTAGACCCTGATCATATCAAGCAGGTTTGATATAAATCTACACTGCACACCCTGATCAAATCGCGCAGATTTGATATAAGTCTACACTGCAGACAATGATCAAATCGCGCAGGTTTGATATAAGTCTACACTGCAGACTCTAATCATATCGCGAAGGTTTGATCAGTCTACATTGCAGACCCTGATCATATCGCGTATGTTTGATAAGTCTATACGGGAGACCATGATAATATCGCGAAGGCTTTATAAATCTACACTGCAGACCCTGATCATATCTCGCAGGTTTGATAAGTCCACACTGGAGACCATGATAATATCGCGAAGGCTTTATAAATCTACACTGCAGACCCTGATCATATCTCGCAGGTTTGATAAGTCTACACTGCAGACCCTGATCATATCGCGCAGGTTTGATATAAGTCCACACTGGAGACCTTAATCATATCGCGCAGGTTTGATAAGGTCTACACTGCATACCATAATCATATCGCGCAGGTGTGATAAGTTTACACTGCAGACCATAATCATATCGCGCAGGATTGATAAATCTACACTGCAGACACTGATCATATCGCGCAGTTTTGATAAGTCTACACTGCAGACCCTGATCATATCGCGCAGGTTTGATAAGTCTTCACTGCAGACCGTGATCATATCGCGCAGGTTTGATAAGTCTACACTGCAGACCCTGATCATATCGCACAGGTTTGATAAGTCTACACTGCAGACCCTGATCATATCGCGCAGGTTTGATATAAGCCTACACTGCAGACCCTGATCATATCGCGCAGGTTTGATATTAGTCTACACTGCAGACCCTGATCATATCGCGCAGGTTTGATATAAGCCTACACTGCAGACCCTGATCATATCGCGCAGGTTTGATAAGTCTACACTGCAGACCGTGATCATATCGCGCAGGTTTGACAAGTCTACACTGCAGACCCTGATCATATCGCACAGGTTTGATAAGTCTACACTGTAGACCCTGATCATATCACGCAGGTTTTATAAGTCTGCTCTGCAGACCCTGATCATATCACGCAGGTTTGATATAAGTCTACACTGCAGACCCTGATCATATCGCGGAGGTTTGATAAGTAAACACTGCAGACCCTGATCATATCGCACAGGTTTGATAAGTCTACACTGCAGACCCTGATCATATCGCACAGGTTTGATAAGTAAACACTGCAGACCCTGATCATATCGCACAGGTTTGATATAAGTCTACACTGCAGACCCTGATCATATCGCGCTTGTTTGATATGTCTACACTGCAGACCCGGATCATATCGCACAGGTTTGAAAAGTCTACACTGCAGACTCTGATCATATCGCGCAGGTTTGATAAGACTACATTGCAGACCCTGATCATATTGCGCAGGTTTGATAAGTCTACACTGCAGACCCTGATCATATCACGCAGGTTTGATATAAGTCTACACTGCAGACCCTGATCATATCGCGCAGGTTTGATAAGTCTACACTGCAGACCCTGATCATATCACGCAGGTTTGATATAAGTCTACACTGCAGACCCTGATCATATCGCGCAGGTTTGATAAGACTACACTGCAGACCCTGATCATATCGCGCAGGTTTGATACAAGTCTACACTGCAGACCGTGATCATATCGCACAGCTTTGATAAGTCTACACTGCAGACCCTGATCATATCACGCAGGTTTGATATAAGTCTACACTGCAGACCGTGATCATATCGCACAGGTTTGATATGTCTACAGTGCAGCCCTGATCATTATACGCAGGTTTGATATATCTACACTGCAGACCCTGATCATATCGCGCAGGTTTGATCAGACTACACTGCAGACCCTGATCATATCACGCAGGTTTGATATGTCTACACTGCAGACCGTGATCATATCGCACACGTTTGATAAGTCTACAGTGCAGACCGTGATCATATCGCGCAGGTTTGATAAGTCTACACTGCAGACCCTGATCATATCGCACAGGTTTGATAAGTCTACACTGCAGACCCTGATCATATCGCGCAGGTTTGATATAAGCCTACACTGCAGACCCTGATCATATCGCGCAGGTTTGATATAAGTCTGCACTGCAGACCCTGATCATATCGCGCAGGTTTGATATAAGCCTACACTGCAGACCCTGATCATATCGCGCAGGTTTGATAAGTCTACACTGCAGACCGTGATCATATCGCGCAGGTTTGACAAGTCTACACTGCAGACCCTGATCATATCGCAAAGGTTTGATAAGTCTACACTGTAGACCCTGATCATATCACGCAGGTTTTATAAGTCTGCTCTGCAGACCCTGATCATATCACGCAGGTTTGATATAAGTCTACACTGCAGACCCTGATCATATCGCGGAGGTTTGATAAGTAAACACTGCAGACCCTGATCATATCGCACAGGTTTGATAAGTCTACACTGCAGACCCTGATCATATCGCGCAGGTTTGATAAGACTACACTGCAGACCCTGATCATATCGCGCTTGTTTGATAAGTCTACACTGCAGACCCGGATCATATCGCACAGGTTTGATAAGTCTACACTGCAGGCTCTGATCATATCGCGCAGGTTTGATAAGACTACATTGCAGACCCTGATCATATTGCGCAGGTTTGATAAGTCTACACTGCAGACCCTGATCATATCACGCAGGTTTGATATAAGTCTACACTGCAGACCCTGATCATATCGCGCAGGTTTGATAAGTCTACACTGCAGACCCTGATCATATCACGCAGGTTTGATATAAGTCTACACTGCAGACCCTGATCATATCGCGCAGGTTTGATAAGACTACACTGCAGACCCTGATCATATCGCGCAGTTTTGATACAAGTCTACACTGCAGACCGTGATCATATCGCACAGCTTTGATAAGTCTACACTGCAGACCCTGATCATATCACGCAGGTTTTATATAAGTCTACACTGCAGACCGTGATCATATCGCACAGGTTTGATATGTCTACAGTGCAGCCCTGATCATTATACGCAGGTTTGATATATCTACACTGCAGACCCTGATCATATCGCGCAGGTTTGATCAGACTACACTGCAGACCCTGATCATATCACGCAGGTTTGATATGTCTACACTGCAGACCGTGATCATATCGCACAGGTTTGATAAGTCTACAGTTCAGACCGTGATCATATCGCGCAGGTTTGATAAGTCTACACTGCAGACCCTGATCATATCGCGCAGGTTTGATATAAGCCTACACTGCAGACCCTGATCATATCGCGCAGGTTTGATATAAGTCTACACTCCAGACCCTGATCATATCGCGCAGGTTTGATATAAGTCTACACTGCAGACCCTGATCATATCGCGCAGGTTTGATAAGTCTACACTGCAGACCCTGATCATATCGCACAGGTTTGATACGTCTACACTGCAGACCCTGATCATATCACGCAGGTTTTATGAGTCTGCTCTGCAGACTCTGATCGTATCACGCAGGTTTGATATAAGTCTACACTGCAGACCCTGATCATATCGCGGAGGTTTGATAAGTCTATACTGCAGACCTTGATCATATCGCACAGGTTTGATAAGTCTACACTGCAGACCCTGATCATATCGCGCAGGTTTGATAAGACTACACTGCAGACCCTGATCATATCGCGCTTGTTTGATAAGTCTACACTGCAGACCCTGATTATATCGCACAGGTTTGATAAGTCTACACTGCAGACCCTGATCATATCGCGCAGGTTTGATAAGACTACATTGCAGACCCTGATCATATTGCGCAGGTTTGATAAGGTGTACACTGAAGACCCTGATCATATCACGCAGGTTTGATATAAGTCTACACTGTAGACCCTGATCATATCGCACAGGTTTGATAAGTCTACACTGCAGACCCTAATATCACGCAGGTTTGATATATGTCTACACTGCAGACCCTAATCATATCGCACAGGTTTGAAAAGACTACACTGCAGACCCTGATCATATCACGTAGGTTTGATATAAGTCTACACTGCAGACCGTGATCATATCGCACAGGTTTGATAAGTCTACACTGCAGACCCTAATCATATCACGTAGGTTTGATATAAGTCTACAATGCAGACCCTAATCATATCACGCAGGTTTGATATATGTCTACACTGCAGACCCTAATCATATCGCACAGGTTTGAAAAGACTACACTGCAGACCCTGATCATATCACGTAGGTTTGATATAAGTCTACACTGCAGACCCTGATCATATCACGCAGGTTTGATATAAGTCTACACTGCAGACCGTGATCATATCGCACATGTTTGATATATCTACACTGCAGCCCTGATCATATCACGCAGGTTTGATATGTCTACACTGCATACCCTGACCATATCGCGCAGGTTTGATAAGACTACACTGCAGACCCTGATCAGATCACGCAGGTTTGATAAGTCTACACTGCAGACCGTGATCATATCGCACAGGTTTGATAAGTCTACACTGCAGACCCTGATCATATCGCGCAGGTTTGATATGTCTACACTGGAAACCCTGATCATATCGCGCAGGTTTGATATAAGCCTACACTGCAGACCCTGATCATATCGCACAGGTTTGATAAGTCTAAAGTGCAGACCGTGATCATATCGCGCCGGTATGATATGTCTACACTGCAGACCCTGATCATATCAAGCAGGTTTGATATTAGTCTACAATGCAGACCCTAATCATATCACGCAGGTTTGATATAAGCCTAGACTGCAGACCATGATCATATCGCGCAGGTTTGATAAGACTACACTGCAGACCCTAATCATATCGCGCAGGTTTGATATAAGTCTACATTGCAGACCGTGATCATATCGCACAGGTTTGATATAAGTCTACACTGCACACCCTGATCATATCGCACATGCTTGATAAGTCTACACTGCAGACACTGATCATATCGCGTAGGTTTGATATGTCTGAACTGCAGACCCTGATCATATCGCGCAGGTTTGATATTAGTCTACACTGCAGACCCTGATCATATCGCGCAGGTTTGATATAAGCCTACACTGCAGACCCTGATCATATCGCGCAGGTTTGATAAGTCTACACTGCAGACCGTGATCATATCGCGAAGGTTCGACAAGTCTACACTGCAGACCCTGATCATGTCGCACAGGTTTGATAAGTCTACACTGTAGACCCTGATCATATCACGCAGGTTTTATAAGTCTGCTCTGCAGACCCTGATCATATAGCGCAGGTTTGATATAAGTCTACACTGCAGACCCTGTTCATATCGCGGAGGTTTGATAAGTAAACACTGCCTTCCCTGATCATATCGCACAGGTTTGATAAGTCTACACTGCAGACCCTGATCATATCGCGCAGGTTTGATAAGACTACACTGCAGACCCTGATCATATCGCGGTTGTTTGATAAGTCTACACTGCAGACCCGGATCATATCGCACAGGTTTGATAAGTCTACACTGCAGACTCTGATCATATCGCGCAGGTTTGATAAGACTACACTGCAGACCCTGATCATATCACGCAGGTTTGATATAAGTCTACACTGCAGACCCTGATCATATCGCGCAGGTTTGATAAGACTACACTGCAGACCCTGATCATATCGCGCAGGTTTGATACAAGTCTACACTGCAGACCGTGATCATATCGCACAGCTTTGTTAAGTCTACACTGCAGACCCTGATCATATTACGCAGGTTTGATATATGTCTACACTGCAGACCGTGATCATATCGCACAGGTTTGATATGTCTACACTGCAGCCCTGATCATTATACGCAGGTTTGATATATCTACACTGCAGACCCTGATCATATCGCGCAGGTCTGATCAGACTACACTGCAGACCCTGATCATATCACGCAGGTTTGATATGTCTACACTGCAGACCGTGATCATATCGGACAGGTTTGATAAGTCTACACTGCAGACCCTGATCATATCGCGCAGGTTTGATAAGTCTACACTGCAGACCCTGATCATATCGCGCAGGTTTGATATAAGCCTACACTGCAGACCCTGATCATATCGCGCAGGTTTGATATAAGTTTACACTGCAGACCCTGGTCATATCGCGCAGGTTTGATATAAGTCTACACTGCAGACCCTGATCATATCGCGCAGGTTTGATATGTCTACACTGCAGACCCTGATCATATCGCGCTTGTTTGATAAGTCTACACTGCAGACCCTGATCATATCGAGCAGGTTTGATAAGTCTACACTGCAGACCCTGATCATATCGCAAAGGTTTGATAAGTCTACACTGCAAACCCTGATCATATCACGCAGGTTTTATGAGTCTGCTCTGCAGACACTGATCGTATCACGCAGGTTTGATATAAGTGTACACTGCAGACCCTGATCATATCGCGGAGGTTTGATAAGTCTACACTGCAGACCTTGATCATATCGCACAGGTTTGATAAGTCTACACTGCAGACCCTGATCATATCGCACAGGTTTGATAAGTCTACACTGCAGACCCTGATCATATCGCACAGGTTTGATAAGTCTACACTGCAGACCCTGATCATATCGCGCAGGTTTGATAAGGTCTACAGTGAAGACCCTGATCATATCACGCAGGTTTGATATAAGTCTACACTGCAGACCCTGATCATATCGCACAGGTTTGATAAGTCTACACTGCAGACCCTGATCATATCACGCAGGTTTGATATAAGTCTACACTGCAGACCGTGATCATATCGCACAGGTTTGATATATCTACACTGCAGCCCTGATCATATCACGCAGGTTTGATATGTCTACACTGCAGACCCTGATCATATCGCGCAGGTTTGATAAGACTACACTGCAGACCCTGATCAGATCACGCAGGTTTGATATGTCTACACTGGAAACCCTGATCATATCGCGCAGGTTTGATATAAGCCTACACTGCAGACCCTGATCATATTGCACAGGTTTGATAAGTCTACACTGCAGACCGTGATCATATCGCGCAGGTTTGATATGTCTACACTGCAGACCCTGATCATATCAAGCAGGTTTGATATTAGTCTACACTGCAGACCGTGATCATATCACGCAGGTTTGATATGTCTACACTGCAGACCCTGATCATATCACGCAGGTTTGATATAAGTCTAGACTGCAGACCATGATCATATCGCGCAGGTTTGATATAAGTCTACACTGCAGACCCTGATCATATCACGCAGGTTTGATATAAGTCTACACTGCAGACCCTGATCATATCGCGCAGGTTTGGTACGTCTACATTGCAGACCGTGATCATATCGCACAGGTTTGATATAAGTCTACACTGCAGACCCTGATCATATCGCACAGGTTTGATAAGTCTACACTGCAGACCCTGATCATATCGCGTAGGTTTGATATGTCTGAACTGCAGACCCTGATTACATCGCGCAGGTTTGATATAAGTCTACACTGCAGACCCTGATCATATCGCGCAGGTTTGATATGTCTACACTTCAGACCCTGATCATATCACGCAGGTTTGATATAAGTGTACACTGGAGACCCTGATAAAATCACGCAGGTTTGATATAAGTCTACACTGCAGACCCTGATCATATCGCGCAGGTTTGATAAGTCTACACTGTAGACCCTGATCATATCGAACAGGTTTGATAAGTCTACACTGCAGACCCTGATCATATCGCGCAGGTTTGATATGTCTACACTGCAGACCCTGATCATATCACGCAGGTTTGATATAAGTGTACACTGCAGACCCTGATAAAATCACGCAGGTTTGATATAAGTCTACACTGCAGACCCTGATCATGTCGCGCTGGTTTGATATAAGTCTACACTGCAGACCCTGATCATATCACTCAGGTTTGATATAAGTCTACACTGCAGATCATGATCATATCGCGCAGGTTTGATAAGACTACACTGCAGACCCTGATCATATTGTGCAGGTTTGATAAGTCTACACTTCAGACCCTGATCATATCGCACAGGTTTGATAAATCTGCACTGCAGACCCTGATCATATCGCGCAGGTTTTATAAGACTACACTGCAGACCCTGATCATATCACGCAGGTTTGATATAAGTCTACACCGCAGACCCTGATCATATCGCACAGGTTTGATATAAGTCTACACTGCAGACCCTGATCATATCGCGCAGGTTTGATATAAGTCTACACTGCAGACCCTAATCATATCGCTCAGGATTGATAAGGTCTACACTGCACGCCCAGATTATATCGCGCAGGTTTGATATAAGTCTACACTGCAGACCCTGATCATATTGCGCAGGTTTGATAAGGTCTACACTGCAGGCTCTGATCAAATCGAGCAGGTTTGATATAAGTCTACACTGCAGACCTTGATCATATCGCACAGGTTTGATATAAGTCTACACTGCAGACCCTGATCATATCGTAAAGGTTTGATAAGTCTACACTGCGGACCCTGATCATATCGCGCAGTTTTAATAAATCTGCACTGCAGATCCTGATCATATCGCACAGGTTTTTATAAATCTGCACTGCAGACCCTGATCAGATCGCGCAGGTTTGATAAATCTACACTGCAGACCCTGATCATATCGCGCAGGTTTGATATAAGTCTACACTGCAGACCCTTATAATATCGCACAGGTTTGATAAATCTGCACTGCAGACCCTGATCATATCGCACAGGTTTTATAAATCTGCACTTCAGACCCTGATCATATCGCGCAGGTTTGATATAAGTCTACACTGCAGATCCTGATCATATCGCGCAGGTTTGATATAAGTCAACACTGCAGACCCTGATCATATCGCACAGGTTTGATAAGTCTAAACTTCAGACCCTGATCATATCGCGCAGGTTTGATAAGTCTACACTGCAGACCCTGATCATATCGTGCAGGTTTGATAAGTCTACACTGAAGACCCTTATCATATCGCGCATGATTGATTTAAGTCTACACTGCCCACTCTGATTGTATTACGCAGGTTTGATAAGTCTACACTGCAGACCCTTATCATATCGCACAGGTTTGGTACGTCTACAATGCAGACCCTGATGATATCGCGCAGGTTTGTTAAGTCTGCTCTGCAGACCCTGATCATATCACGCAGGATTAATATAAGCCTACACTGCATACCCTTATTTTATTACGCAGGTTTGATAAGTCTACACTGCAGACCTCGATCATATCGCACAGGTTTGATAAGTCTACACTGCAGACCATGATCATATCGCGCAGGTTTGATAAGTTTACTCTGCAGACCCTGATCATATCGCGCAGGATTAATATAAGCCAACACTGCAGCCCGTTATCATATCACGCAGGTTTGATAAGTCTACATTGCAGACCCTGATCATATCGCGCAGGATTGATGTCTAAATTTCAGACCCTTATCATATCGCGCAGGTTTGATAAGTCTAAACTGCAGACCCTGATCATATCTCTCAGGTTTGATAAGTGTACACTGCAGACCCTGATCATATCGCGCAGGTTTTATAAGTCTACACTGGTCACTCACTTTTGACCCCGATCATATCGCGCAGGTTTGATATGTCTACAGTGTTCATACTATGCAGACCTTGATCATATCGCGCAGATTTGATATAAGATTACACTGGTCACTCACTTTGA
Organism: Corbicula japonica; assembly: GCA_038501625.1. Taxonomy (NCBI): domain Eukaryota; kingdom Metazoa; phylum Mollusca; class Bivalvia; order Venerida; family Cyrenidae; genus Corbicula; species Corbicula japonica. The sequence continues at coordinate 19,749 of JAZAYU010000298.1, forward strand.
TCTTGTAAATGTTGATTTCAAAGTTATTATTGTATTGTTGATAACAATAAGGCTAAAACAAAGAGTAGGTTCCTTTTATTAGAGCTTAATAACAGCAAAACACACAGACTTTAGAAATAAGAAATTTAGAAATGAGAAAAGGAAAAAAATAAATACAGGTAATGAAACAAAACTAAAACACACACAAAAATAATGATAATTGTGCAGCACGAATTGTGAAGAACAAAAATCAAACACAGACGTCAAATTTAAACAAAACACTCATTTTCTTAAACTTGTTTCCAAATAATTTTTTGCAAACATCAAAAAATAAGATATAAGATATAGATATTCGATAATGAATAGGTGGCATTTAAATAGGCTCATTTTCAAGTTGGTCAAACATTAATGAAAATGACTTATATCATTAAATTATCACCATATTTTATTAAATAATTATACTCAGCAAAATAAGAAACCTGACACACTACAATATGCATAACTTAAAAATATTTGTACACATACAAAATTAATTAATTTGTGCTCCGCCCCCACATTGAAACTAAATGACAAACATACATATGCATATACAGTTTTAAAACACGTTCAATTTTCAGTTCAAACCACTATTAATAAACATCTAATATTAGCATCACCATCTAATACTGGGAAAATACTAGGAAAATAGTAAAACATGCACTTCCAGACTTTTATTTTTGTTTACTATAGCATACTGTTTTTCTTATTAAGCAACCCATTTTTTATTGGATGAACATATGATAATTATTTCAGTACTCTTTTACATAAATTTATCAGTGGTGTTAATAATAATATAAATAATCATAATCATAACTCTTAAAAAAACGTTTTGGGTGACATTCAAGGTGGTCTTAAAAGCACTGGTTATATTCAGAGGTGGTCATTTAACCGGTTTTTATAATAATTTATTATCAATTTGTCAATATCATAGACCATCGAGATTGACCGTGGATATTTTAAAACCATATTTATGTGGTTTATTTTAGTGAAATATTGATCTCTGAGTGAAATCGACACTACTCAAAGTATCGGAACCGGACGACTGAAATGCTTTGTTTTATTAAAACAATTGTTTATGCTGTATCTTTGCATTAGATAAATGAAATTATTTCCGTTTCGAATAATACGAACTTGACGGTAATTGTCAGTGTGGAGGGAAAAGGTGCGTGTATCTCGTGCGATTAGGCTATTTAAGTGTTGGTTTTATCTGTGTACACCATTCGAGGCGTTTCTATTCAGCGGTAAACATGTCGGCAAGGAGAAGAACACATTTATGTAGCAGATTACTCGGAGAGTTGCCAACGCTTTTTTAAAACTTGATTCAGTGAACTGAAGGTTTGAAGTTTGAGACAGAATAGGCAGCACAGAGTGTCAGAATAAAGCCTTCTCGACGCATTAAAAGATGACGTGACAGTCAACAAGGACATGTGGCAACAGGGAGTTTTCTCCAATAGAAAGTCATTGGTTGCAAGTCAGATAAGTAGGGCACTTCGCCAGTGGTTGCGCCGCTGCTGATTTAACAGGAACCGAAGCGATGGGAGCCAGAAACTAAGAGATTTTTGTGATAAGTACCTTTTTGTTGCATCGGCTTTTGTTAAATTAGAAAACCGGGTATCTTATTTGGTTTGAAAATAGTGTGACTGTTGTTGACCACTTTGTAAAAGGAAAATTAAAATGCTACTTGGCTTTTTGTACAGAAATCATTTAAGCCGAAAAAGAAGTTATAGACATCGGTTATTTCAGTTGGCGGTAAATGGAAATGGTGATTTGTCATGAGGGAAGCAAGACCAGTAATTCTAAAATAGCTGTTTTTCATATTGAATGAAGTGTTGTAATAGAGGCCCGAATGTAATTGTAATTATGAGTTAAGAAGTGAATGTACATTTTAACAAGAGAACTTAATGTAACATTTATTTTGAAACATGTAAACAGCGATGTTAAGCCGATAATTTGTTAACAGTGATAGTGAAAATACTATTTTTTTGCATACAGTCATGCCGTTTAGCAATCAGATGGTTTTCATAAAAACATGACTAGTAATGACGGATAGATGTACCGTTATTAAAACAGTTGCACATGGAAAGCGTGTACAATATACAGCATACTCCTTTCTCTTTAACGATATTATTAAGTTTGGTTATGCGTTTTCATTTGATTCTTGAAACATACGACTCTCGCATTAAATACAGTCAGTTGTAAGAAATGGTAAATTTGGAGAATATGCCATTTGATCTTTTTGTAATATTGAGACCATAATGTAAACGATGTGTATAATATTTACAGATAGTTCTTCCGGTAAGATCACGTAATGGTTGCATTTGTACGTATCTGTTACTCTTGCTTACATGGTTTTTATTTATATTAATATAGGACGTCTTTCATACTGATAGGAGGTTGCAAGTGTTTTTCCACGCCAGCTTTGAAGATCCTGATGCTGTTGTCTGAGGTCAAGGACGCTTTGTATTCTGGAAGGGAAGAATCTAAAGTTTGTAATTTTACTTTAACATTCATAAATTTTCAACAATGGTTAAAATTAAACCATTTATACAGTCTGTAATTTTCGCCGGTAAGGAGAGCCATGTAATTATCGAAGATTATTCAGAAAAAAATGTTAGTTAGTCAAAAATAAACCTGGTATTTTAATTGTGGAATCATATAGCAGACGTTTGTTAATCCGTGTAAGGATGATTGGTTGAAAATGTGTCTCTCTGGATGTATTCGTTAGAAAGCTAATACATTATTATTACATATTACTGAAATGGCTAAACCTTAATTTAAAGTTCGCTTTGGAAGGAAGTTTCTTATGAGATTTCAGAGATGTGATTTGATCTATTTTAGCACTTGCTGTTTTCTTTAGAATACGTGAAGTACTGGGTATTCGCTTTGGAAAGCAGTTTCTTATGAGATTTCAGAGATGTGAATTAATCTATTTTAGCATTTGCTTTTTCTTTAGAATACGTGAAGTACTGGGTATCTAAGGGTCGGACATTAAGTTTTTCTGAAATTTTTTGGTGGACTTTTATATTTAACATTTCTAATTAAAATCAGATGTTTTAGACTATTAACAATATTTAAATAAAAATCGGAATTCATTTTTTAGATCTCTGTATTTTTGGTAAATATTGCAATGAAGGTTTTTTTAGAGAATGTAATTAACAGCTTTCTTATTCAATCTTTGATGAATTTTCAAAGCAAAAACTGAGATTTTCAATGTATGATAAGAATAACTTTGGATTACATTTGTTTTCGGTCCGGAGAAGCTAAGGTGAGTGCAAATAATAAGACTAGTGAGAGACACTCAGTGGTAAATGCGAAAGACAGTTTGTACGCAGACTTTTAGTATCGCTGAGTTTGGATTTGTAATGTTGAAATATTGTCTTTTAATTTAAGCATTATTGAGAAAATGCTATCAATTTTAATATCATCGACTTAGAAAGTATTATGTTATTGAATAGAATATTATTGGAAGTTACATAGTTAAAAGTAACGATCGCTAAGTGTAAATGTTATTCTAGAGTTATTTTATTTCAATATAACACTTAGTGCTATTGTTGTTGGATACAGTGCCTATATGTGTTGTTTTTTGTTTGACACATGGCCCAAGGTGCCGCTGTTGTGTGGCCCCCGGTGCCCAGTTTTGTGTTGTATGTATGAGAACACGGTGCCGATGGTGTGTGGCCCCCGGTGCCAGCTGTGTTGTGTATGAGCTGTTGACGTTTATTTGCAATGTTATTAATGTAACCTGTGAATTATTCCTTGTTTTGTTGTGTTAATTTAAAGCCAGTTATTTTTGTCGTCTTGTATACGTTTGAAATAACAGTCCTTTGTATTATTGGTGTGTGGTTTTATGTTGAAATTGTGCATGGTGTTTACATACAGATGACGTTGGTTTGTGATTTCTGGTGTGTTTGATATGTCTCTTGTATTCATTGCTGTGTGATCCGTGTTTTCTGTGTTGTATGTGTGTTTGATGCTCCGTCCCTGATGCTGTTGTGTCAAATAAGCAGTTCAGGTGGTTTATGAATATTCAGTTGATATAAGATCCCCTTATTTTGTAAATAATGCATCTATGGCTTTTGAGATGATGTAATTAACAGCATCGTATTCAATCTTTAATGGTTTTTTTTTTGAAGCCAAAACTGACAATTTCGGTGTAATGATAAGAATAACTTTGGATATAATTGTGGTCCGGAAAAGTTTACGATTAGTGCAAATGATGAAACTAGTGAGATACTCTCAGTGACATGGCAAATGTGAAAGACACTTTGCAGGCAGACTTTTAGTATCGTTGAGTCTGGATTTGAAATGTAGTAAATATTATCGTTTGAATTATGCATCGCTGAGAAAATGCTGCCAATTTTAATGTCAACGATTTAGAAATTATTATTTTAATGAATAGAATATTTTGGGAAGTTACATTGTTAAATAGTAAGGATTATTAAATATTAATGTTTTTTTAGAGATGCTTTATTTCAAGATCACACCGAGTGCTATTGGTGTGTGATACAGTGCTTATATGTGTTGTATTTTACACACGGCCCTCGGTGCCAAAGTTTATGTTGTATGTGTTTAAGAACACGGCCCCCGGTGCCGTTGTTGTGTGGCCCCCGGTGCCAAGTATTTTGTGTTTTATGTGTTTGAGAACACGGCCCCCGGTGCCGTTGTTGTGTGGCCCCCGGTGCCAAGTATTTTGTGTTTTATGTGTTTGAGAACACGGCCCCCGGTGCCGTTGTTGTGTGGCCCCCGGTGCCAAGTATTTTGTGTTTTATGTGTTTGAGAACACGGCCCCCGGTGCCGTTGTTGTGTGGCCCCCGGTGCCAAGTATTTTGTGTTTTATGTGTTTGAGAACACGGCCCCCGGTGCCGTTGTTGTGTGGCCCCCGGTGCCAAGTATTTTGTGTTTTATGTGTTTGAGAACACGGCCCCCGGTGCCGTTGTTGTGTGGCCCCCGGTGCCAAGTATTTTGTGTTTTATGTGTTTGAGAATACGGCCCCCGGTGCCGTTGTTGTGTGGCCCCCGGTGCCAAGTATTTTGTGTTTTATGTGTGAGAACACGGCCCCCGGTGCCGTTGTTGTGTGGCCCCCGGTGCCAAGTATTTTGTGTTTTATGTGTTTGAGAACACGGCCCCCGGTGCCGTTGTTGTGTGGCCCCCGGTGCCAAGTATGTTGTATACGAACTGTTGCTGTTTGTTTGCAGTGTCAGTTATGTACGAACTGTTGCTGTTTGTTTGCAGTGTTTGTTATGTAGTCTGTGCAGTTTTCTTGCTTGTTGAGTAAAATTGTAGCCAGTTCTTGATGTCGTGTTGTATACTAACTGTTGCTGTTTGTTTGCAGTGTCAGTTATGTAGTCTGTGCAGTTTTCTTGTTTGTTGAGAAAAATTGTAGCCAGTTCTTGTTGTCGTCTTGTATACGAACTGTTGCTGTTTGTTTGCAGTGTCAGTTATGTAGCCTGGGCAGTTTTCTTGTTTGTTGAGTAAAATTTTAGCCAGTTCTTGTTGTCGTCTTGTATATGTTAACGTGTCTGGTTTTTACGCACACAGATGCCGTTGGTTTGTGATTAAGTCTTGTGTCAATTGTGTAATATGTGTTTGATATGTTCCCTGAACTCAATGTTGTGGTTTCTGTGTTTTATTTGTGTTTGATACACGTTCTCTGGTGCCGTTGTGTGTCAAATAAGTACATTTGTAGTTAATGTGGTTTTTGAATATTCAGTTTCTTTGAAGATTGATGACACGATCCTGAGACCTACTTTGTTGTAGACCAGTTGTTAACAAAACAAGTGCTTAACATTGTTTTTTGACAGTGGCTGAGGTGTCCGTGATGGTTCCAGATTATTTGGTGAAATTATAAATGAGTAAATTTGTTTTCATTTTGTTGATAGTATGAAGTACAATCTTTTCAAAGGTTGAAACGACGCATGCAAGTTACAAAAGGTGTGACAATTTAAGATTTTTATAAATGTAAATGCCTTTCAACTGCAGTTCTCATCAGTTGTCTCTCTTTGTTTGATTCGATATTACCGCTGAATACAACGACCTATTCCTAGTTTTTGTTTGTGTTTTTTTACGTATTATGAGATAAGGAAATAATTAATTTACTCACGTTAAAGTGAGTAAATGAAATTATTTCCGTTTCGAATAATACGAACTTGACGGTAATTGTCAGTGTGGAGGGAAAAGGTGCGTGTATCTCGTGCGATTAGGCTATTTAAGTGTTGGTTTTATCTGTGTACACCATTCGAGGCGTTTCTATTCAGCGGTAAACATGTCGGCACCCGCCCACCCGCCCTATAGGTTGTTAATATTATTTTTGGATGGTTGTCGAGGTTTAACAGAACTTTCAGAGAATAAATTGAAAAATGGGTGTAAATAAAGTGTTTATTTTTGTTTCAGGTGTTTCGAGTTTTGCTGTTTTCTCTTAGTCATAAACAATATATTTATTTATCATGTAAGAAATATGGATATTTTAAGGCCATTCACTAGTTTCAGGTTCGAGTGGTACTATTAGACGAAGCTTTATCCAGATGTGTTGAAAGTTTTCCGTTCGTCATCTGGACTGCTAAATAGCCAGAACTAGGGATGTCAGCTTTTCATTCGGACGGTTCGCACACTACAGGCCCACTGATTTCTACCTCTTTGGACAGTTTTTGAGCAACTTGAACTTGGACTTTACAGACATTTGAAAATTTTAATGTATATTGCCGCTGAATACAACGACCTATTCCTAGTTTTTGTTTGTGTTTTTTACGTATTATGAGATAAGGAAATAATTAATTTACTCACGTTAAAGTGAGTAATATTTAAATATAATCACACGTCATATATTGCTCTTTTGTTTTAGCTGTGGTAGGCTGGGTTTTTCTGAATGCGGCTATTCAATTAGAACGACTTCATTAACGAAGATAAATTACACCGTCAGAAGGTTTTAAACTTGAAAAGGTAGTTTTCGTTTTGACGATTGTGCATTAATTTCCTGGCATAAACGATACAGGAGATATTTGTTTTTACCAGTGTAAGATAATAAACACTCAACAAAAGTTCTAATTTGTCATCAATTGTATTTGTTTACAATGTATGCTAGTTTCGTTTCTTCCCTACGTCAAGAGAGGTTGTGGAAAGAACTGTTAATGTCTTGAAATCAATTCTCTAATGCATTTTTAGTCTTTATTGATTGTTTTTTTTAAATGAATCCAATACCTTTTACTTACAGCGGAGGGTCAAAATTAGAACTGTCTTAAATTGAAAGTAAGGTAATTTTAAAATCGGATACTTTGAAGGAGATTTATTTAAACAAATGTGCTGTTGATTAATATTTTTTTATGGTTTTCATACAAATGAGGGGTCATATTAAAACAAAACAAGAAATTAAGAGCAAATATTTGTTTGCTTGACCTTTTTCTGAAAGAAATACCTTTTTAGCATAATTAAGGATAACTCTCGCCAAACGCTTCCAAATTCAATAATTACAAGATTAAAGCTTAAGTTGAAGACTGTTGTTGGCATATGATCCTAAATAAAGAGTGAAATCAATGTCTATCTAATAAAAAATACGGACAAAAAGTGACGAATTAGAACTTTTGTTGTGTGTATATTTCATCGAGTGAGCTCCGGAATACGTATTTTCACGAGTGAAATATATTTCTATCTTTATGTAAAAACAACTTTTCTTTTTAAAAAATCCAATGAAATCGCGCGAAAAAAAATTTTCTTATGACGTGACGTCATTACGTCATATACCCAAACTTACCCCCGTTCTGTTAACGTTCTCATCCTGAACGTTATGTACCAACGTGGAAAAAACAGTGATAATAAAATAATATTTCACTGTTTGAAAACATTGAAATACCACTTTTATTTCACCGGTTATATTCTATAATTCACCGGAAAGCATAAAATAAAAATATATATTGCTCAAATTTGAGCTAAGAAATACATTTCTGTAGTGTTTTTATTAGTGCATCGTAAATACTGTTTTGTTTGATCAACAGAGTGAATTATTTTAGTATAACTGTTAAATTTATTCATTGTAATGTACATCTGTTATAAGTTGTCATTATGAGAGATTTTCAGTTCGAGTGTGATTGGATTACACATGTTAATTGTTTTAAAAAAAATATGACATATAATACAATAAAATTGAACACATTCACAAACAGGATTGAGAGGAAGTACATCAATTAGTATACTACTTTCTCTATTCCAAATATGCATAACATATTAATGACAAACATATATAACTATATATACTTAATAAATGTAATAAAGCATATTTTGACAGAAAGAATGGGCAGTAAAGATTATCAGACGAAACAATGCTAGAATACAGTCAACGAGAAAAAAAGAGATTAGCGCAGAATTATAGTGACACTTTTATGACTGTGTGGGCTTTATGTCGGGTATGTTTGCTATAAATATAGATTTTGTAAACATGTTATATAACTCATCAGTTTGTTATTGTTAAGTACTTTTGTTATTTGTTATTATTGTAATCATGTGTAGGTCGCGTTTGAAAAAAATCCGTCAATGATTTAGTTTGCAGGGTTTATGTTGTTTTTTACTGTCGTTCATTCTGTAGTCTGTTAGATCATCAAAGGCCCGGTTCAGAGTAGATGGAAAAACTTAACCCTGAAAGAAAAAATACAATTCGTAAAATAGTGTTCCAATTGTTCACACCAAAGTTTAAATAGGTTTTTTTTTTAATTTTATTAGTTGTCATACTAGATTATTGCTTTTTTTAATGGTAAGAATTACACCAACAATACTCGATTGCCACTCCACTAAAAATACAAGAATATATCGACAACAAAAGTCTTAAATGATCACAACATTAAAAATGATGTTTTGTGTTGAATGTTTAGTTTTGCAGATTGATGTAAAAATGAACTTCAAGAAATTTAAATATCTTAAGTAATTTTTCCGGTTCCTCTGCAATTAAGACTGCTTTTCAGTGTGAATACAAATATGAATATAAACCTTGTGTTTAAAATGGTTAGAAAACGAATAGAAACATGTCGCTGGAATCATAAAAGCCCGCTGTAAGTTTGAATAAAGTGTCAAACATACACATCACTGGATATCTGTTGATTAGGAAAATAAGTGATCGCTGGATTCCACCTTTCTAACCAATCTACTGAAATGTATAACTAACATGTCTAAGAAACTTAAAAGATACCCAAAATAACAGATAAAAAGTTATTTGATCATCTACTAACGGTTAATGAGCCTAAGTTGACAAATGAATTAAGGCTTTGAAAATTGCCCGAATGCCCAGTTTTGCTTATAAAAACTGACCACAAACAATGTGTTATGCGCAACAATATGTAATGCGAAAAAGAAACTGGATCAATCAAATAGATTGCTATTCCTAAAGGTAGGGGAAGCTTCTATAAGAATGTAGATCTGAAAATTGCGCACAAAATAAGATTAAAAAGAATAAAACACGTCCTCAAACAGGACTAAAGCATGCCCATGTGTTACATGACAATGCTACAGCACACAAATCGTTAACTCTACTCAAGTTTTTGAAGTCGAAAAATGCAATGTAATCCTGTGCTTTTGCATGCAACATTGTTGAGCCGATAAGTGGGTTGGAGTTTTTTTTTCACCAAGACACCTTGTACTTGTTTTGTGATATGAGAACCTGTTGGGGCAAGTGTGAGGTTGGTGCACCCTAGAACCTGGCTGGTTTAAACCCCCAGTGGCAATTTGATTTGCCACTGACCGTTTATTGATAGTGGTGTCTTTTTTGAAACTGATCATTTTATTAACCATGCTCTCTCCCTCTCTCCTCTTCTTGACTGTGTGGGGAGGCTGTTTTTGGGCGATTCCTGATATGCATATTTCACTTTTCACACTCCTTACAGCCCAGACCTGGTCCTTTGTACTGTTTCCTCTTTCCGAAACGGAAAAAGTAATTATATGGTAGGAGATATAGGTCTAGAAGTGCGCTGTTTTGTGCAGTTTATCTGTTTCTAATTAAGGAGGAGTATTTTTTTCAAAAAGTGGATTCAATGATTGAAATTGTGTGGTGTGCTAGTTAAAGATTTTTAAAGAAAAAAGACACTATCAAATTTCGATTACCGTCTCTGCATCGATTTTTGTTTACCCATCTATTACATATTAACGTTTACAGTCGAGCTTCTTAATCTCTCTCATACATGATAACAACACGAGGAATCAATTTCTAAAAACAACACAGTATTTACCTGCTAATTTTAAGTTCGCAAATGTATGGGAGGTCACGCCTGCATGGCATATCATTCCATTTTCCGTTTCCTCTCATCACTACACAATCTTCGCCACCAGAAAAGTCGTTAGGTTCGCCACCATCCCAATGTGAATAGCCAGTTTGAGACAACAAACGATTGGTTCCAAACCAAACATAGGTACCGTCTTGCTTGATATCGTTCAAACCAATAAAGTATTCGTAGTCTGTGAAATGTGTAGGTAATAATGGCAAATTAATTTGAAGACAAATTATACTACTCAAAATTTGCTAAACACAAACAATGTTTGTGTTAATATATTTTGCTTAATGCCAGTTATTAGATTATAAGTACCTATTTAGTGAGTTATAAAGCAATATAGACAAATATTTCAATGCTTTTGTAATAAGTTTTCATGATTTATTTAGAATTTGAATATCTACTGTAGTCTTTATTATGATGCGAGTTTAACTTGTTGCTTAGCAAACTTTGAATGATATACTTCAATTTTATATTCACTAGACACAACACATTACGAATCTCCTAAATATTTAAAAAAATGCATTCTTTAATAAGAACTTAAATTGTGTAAATACCATGTTAAATCAGAATTTAAAAGAATTGCGGTATGGTGGGCGTTGAATTAGTCTTGAACATAGATGGAAGTAAACTAGGGGTAATTTGAAATTATCATGATCTTTTCAGCGCTTAAATGACTGAAATTACCTAAAAGAAATAGGCTTACGTTGTAACCTTGCTACTTTTTCGTGAAGAAATGTGTTTTCCGCACCATCTTCTATTTCAACAAGATAGCCACCCGAGCTGTTGCATCGCGTCTGCAAAAGAAATCAATAATCGCCCGAAAAATGAACTTTAATTCATGAACTTTCCATGTTAATCTGACTTATCTAAAAGCTTTATCTAATTTTTTTTCTGAATAGTTTATACATTTAAAACGCGTCGATATTGCACTCTATTCAATTCCAAAACAATTCAGCTATTTTCCATTTGTTTATTTTTGATTGATCCTTTTAAGTCAATAAGTCGACTATTTTGCAATCGGTTAATCGTTTACAAGTTATTATTTTGTCACATCAGGAACAAAAAGAAAGTTTTTACAGATGTTCATCTATTTTAAGGCGATTGAAGTTTTACCACAAAAGTTAAGTGTATTTTTATTTTTAGTATGTCTAGTAATGTTTGTTAAAATAACAACAATATAACATTTATATTTGATCTTGACCAGGTTGCACAGATGTATTTTAACCTTTAAAGATAATTTTGTGTTCTATGTACAAAATACTCAAAAATGGACCACATGTCTACCTTGTTGTATAATGAAACTGATTTATTGATTGTACAATAAAACTGATTTATTGATTGTATAATGAAACTGATTTTTTGATTGTATAATGAAACTGATTTATTGATTGTATAATGAAACTGATTTATTGATTGTATAACGAAACTGATTTATTGATTGTATAATTAAATTGATTTATTGATTGTAGTATGATGAAACTGATTTATTGATTGTATAACGAAACTGATTTATTTGATTGTATAATGAAACTGATTTATTGATTGTATAATGAAACTGATTTATTGATTGTATAATGAAGCTGATTTATTGATTATATAATGAAACAGATTTGTTGATTGTATAATGAAATTGATTTATTGATTGTATAATGAAGCTGATTTATTGATTGTATAATGGAACTGATTTATTGATTGTATAATGAAACTGATTTATTGATTGTATAATGAAACTGATTTATTGATTGTATAATGAAACTGATTTATTGATTGTATAATGAAGCTGATTTATTGATTGTAAAATGAAACTGATTTATTGATTGTATAATGAAACTGATTTATTGATTGTATAATGAAACTGATTTATTGATTGTATAATGGAACTGATTTATCGATTGTATAATGAAACTGATTTATTGATTGTATAATGAAACTGATTTATTGATTGTATAATGAAACTGATTTATTGATTGTATAATGAAGCTGATTTATTGATTATATAATGAAACAGATTTGTTGAAGCTTGCTCTGTTTATTACAGTTACAATTTGTTTTAAAAATGGCAGATTTTCATAGAAAGTTAAAAGTAAAACACGGATTCTGAAGTTATGTAACATAAAACGCAAATGAAAAGGTTATCTACTTTAACTTACAAAACTATTTTTGCTTTTAATTGTTTTGTATATATTCAGTTGATTTTCCAATGACAAAACACAAACATCCACATATATTTGCTAATAATTGTACAACTATATCGCTCTGGTAATTTTGTCATTATTGTAACGCAAGTTAACAATCTTAAAATTTTCATAAGCAAATACCGTAAGAAACCATTAATTTTAAACCAACTAGTTAATGTAGGTTTCTAGTCACTTTGTTGTTTAAATATTACTAAACAGATGAGAATTACGTGTGTATTGTTTGTCTCGGTTGTTTGTTGCTAACAAGTTGCGCAATCATGACAGTGTGTTAGCAACTGTCAATTACCTTATTAGTTGACTACATGTTTTATCATACATCAAAATTCAGAAGAATTTTTAAAGACTCTATTACACAATTATGTACCAGTTTAGTTTTTTAAACTAGATTACAATTTAGCATAAACTTTTTCCTTTGTGTCACCTGTAGATAATATTAAATGACGTCATGAACTGATGAAGGGAATTCAAATTACTGAGAAAAGCGCTCTCATTACTTACTTGAGCAGAATTTATATTGCCAGTGATGTTACTGAAAAAGTAGCAAGACGAGCCATGTCTGACCCACCCATTCTCACCATTCTCACAAGGGTGAACTGCAATATAATGTAAATAACCAAGTATCTACATCGTTTGGCTTTTAATAATCACAAACGGATTATCCCCTTTCCACAATTGTCAAAAATAACAACTAGAGCAGATTCTCCAGCATGCTTCAAAACATTCTGGCAACCATACGTGTAATTTGATTTTTTATCATGACTATGCGCTTGAAATTAAGGTCATAATATTATGATGTTACGCCATGATCCATACTTACGAAGTATGATGTTTTGTTCCTAACAATACATAATTGTTACCCTTGACAAACCAAACCAGTTCAGTGGTAGAGCGCTCGCTTAAGGATAGAGGGGTCCCTGGTTCGAGCCCCGGTCCGGCCGCTAATATCCTTAAGCGAGAAATTAATCCTTCATTGCTTCTCTCCTTCCAGGTGTATAAATGGATACCTGTGAGAATAGCCAATGTTCCGTGGCTGCTTACGGCGCCGACTGTAAACGGACGACTTCTATTCCAGTGCCCGGGGGAAAATGTGAAAGTCGGTTGAATACGTTTAGTAATAACAGACTATAAACCCATACATTTATTAACCGTCCGTAACAAATAATATTTTTTATTGGAGATACGAATCTATTTTTTTAATCAGATGTATTCGTTACCAGTTTCGCAATTGATTCCCGTAAAGCCTTTTTGACAAGTGCAGTTGTACCCGTTCACTTTATCTGCACATACTCCACCATTTCTGCAAGGTCCTGATGTGCATTCATTTATATCTAAAAAGAACAAAAACAACTTGTTGAATGATTTTTTTTCACAAAAGCATCAGAGAACAAGCAATTTCCGTTTTAGTTAAATCGTGATAGAAACAACACATGCAAATTTGACTAGATTACATTTCTTTATTCATTCCAGAAATCGTTGGCATTCTCCAATGATTGAATGTACACTGGGAAATGCCTGCCAATCATTTGTTTAGTCTAATTTTCAGTCACTTTATCATACAGTACGTGTGGACATCAAACTAGAATTGATATAACTGACCGTCACAACAAAGTCTTACTTTTAGAATATTCAATAGAGAAATACAAAGCACGAAAACAATTTTCAACCAGATATAATTATTACCGGTTTCACAATTGATTCCTGTATAGCCTTTTTGACAAGTGCAAGAATACCCATTCACTTTATCTGCACATAATCCACCGTTTCTGCAAGGTACTGATGCGCATTCGTTTATGTCTGGAAAAAAGTTCGTCTGTTCAAAGTATGGCATGTTATACATAAGGGTGGATGGTTGGAAACATCGAATCCAGTCGCGTACACCATGATCCACACATGAAGTATAATGTTTTGTTCCTTACAATACATACATGTTACCCTTGATAAACCAAGCTGCAATATTGTCCGTAAAACATGATTAATATACAAATTTGCAATGGCAAGATGTTGATCTGTTGTTGAACGTCATTTTATATTTGCTCAACCTCAGAGGAACATATCATGTCTGTAGCGTTTAATGTGGTAATATTAAAATATAATATATTACCTTGTCTTTATATTTTTCTTTGTTTGTTGGAGCAACAAGGGAATGTGGATTAAATGAGCACTGCATATATCTGCCTTAGATTCTTTAAAATCCATATCGTTGGTGTAAACATTACACTTTGATTATTACACTTACCGTCCGTCACAGAAAAATATTACTTATAGAAAATGATAGTGCCTCTAGCTGGGGGCGAACACGCACCATCGCGGCGACAGCGCCTAACCAACTGAGCTAGCCGGGACAACCCCCAAAAAGGTTGATCGGATAGCCCTGATATACGTAAGAATCACTGCATGACATCGGTAACGGGTAATTTTTACTGATAACAGTACTAACTATATGTATGGGGAGACTTTTTGCGACCGCCACACTGCACAAATAGCGCTTCTGTGAATTTCAAATGATAGTGCCTCTAGCTGGGGCCGAACCCGCATCGTCGCGGCGACAGCGCCTAGCCCTGCAATTCCTGCGACGCAACCAATCGAGCTAGCCGGGACAACCCGGATTATAGCAAATAGGTATCAATTTGTTTTAATCAAAAGTATTCGTTACCAGATTCACAGTTGATTCCTGTAAAGCCTTTTTGACAAGTGCAGTTGTACCCGTTCACTTTATCTGCACATACTCCACCATTTCTGCAAGGTCCTGATGTGCATTCATTTATATCTAAAAAGAACAAAAACAACTTGTTGAATGTTTTTTTTCACACAAACATCGGAGAACAAGCAATTTCCGTTTTAGCTAAATCGTGATAGAAACAACACATGATATTTTGACTAGATAACATTTCTTTATTCATTCCAGAAATCGTTGGCATTCTCCAATGATTGAATGTACACTGGGAAATGTCTGCCAATCATTTGTTTAGTGTAATTTTCAGTCACTTTTATCATGTGTGGACATCAAATAGAATTGATGTAAGACCGTCACAACATCATCTTACTTTTAGAATAATCAAAACAGAAATACAAAGCACGAAAGCAATTTTCAACCAGATGTAATTGTTACCGGTTTCACAATTGATTCCTGTATAGCCTTTTTGACAAGTGCAAGAATACCAATTCACTTTATCTGCACAGATTCCACCGTTTCTGCAAGGTACTGATGCGCATTCATTAATGTCTGAAAAAAGCATTCGTCTGTTCAAGTATGGGATGTACTACATTAGCATTAGGGTGCTTTTGAAAAATATCTTTTCCAGTCGCGTACACCATGATCCACAAACAAAGTATGATGTTTCGTTCCTAACATTATATAATTGTTACCCTTGACAAACCAATCTGGAATTTGGCCCGTTAAAACATTATTAATATACAAATTTGCAATGGCACGATGTAGATGTGATGTTGACCGTCATTTTATTTTTTTACTCAACCTCACAGGAAAATATAATATCTGTTGCGTTTTATGTGATAATATTAAAATATAATATTTTGCCTAGTCTTTATATTTTTCTCTGTTTGTTGGAGCGGCAAGGGAATGGAGATTAAATGCGCACTGGGCATATATCTGTCATAGATTCGTTTAATTCATAGCGTTGGTGTTAACATCAAACTATAATAATTACACTGATCTGTTACAGGCAGCGGCAGTTCAATGGTAGAGCGCTCGCTTAGGGATGGAGGGGTCCCTGGTTCGAGACCCAGTTCGGCCGCTAATATCCTTAAGCAAGAAATAAATCCATCATTGCTTCTCTCCAGCGGGGTGTATAAATGGGTACCAGTGAGAATAGCCAATGTTCCGTGGCTATTCTCGGGGTCTGACTGTAAACGGACGACTTATATTCCAGTGACATGGGTAAATGTGAAAGTCGGTTGAATACGTTCAGTAATTACAGACACTAAACCCATACCTTTACTAACCGTCCGTCAGCAAAATATTATTTTTTTATTGGAAATACGAATCAATATATAATCAGATGTATTCATTACCAGTTTCACAATTGATTCCTGTAAAGCCTTTTTGACAAGTGCAGGTGTACCCGTTCACTTTATCTGCACATACTCCACCATTTCTGCAAGGTCCTGATGTGCATTCATTTATATCTAAAAAGAACAAAAACAACTTGTTGAATGATTTTTGTACAAAATCATCGGAGAACAAGCAATCTCCGTTTTAGTTATATTTGTGATAGAAACAGCACATGTTAGTTTGACTAGATTAAATTTCTTTATTCATTCCAGAAATCGTTGGCATTCTCCAATGATTGAATGTACACTGGGAAATGTCTGCCAATCATTTGTTTAGTGTAATTTTCAGTCCTTTTTATCATGTGTTGACATTATACTAGAATTATCAATTTTCAACCAGATGTAATTGTTACCGGTTTCACAATTGATTCCTGTATAGCCTTTTTGACAAGTGCAAGAATACCAATTCACTTTATCTGCACAGATTCCACCGTTTCTGCAAGGTACTGATGCGCATTCATTAATGTCTGAAAAAAGCATTCGTCTGTTCAAGTATGGGATGTACTACATTAGCATTAGGGTGCTTTTGAAAAATATCTTTTCCAGTCGCGTACACCATGATCCACAAACAAGTATGATGTTTCGTTCCTAACATTATATAATTGTTACCCTTGACAAACCAATCTGGAATTTGGCCCGTTAAAACATTATTAATATACAAATTTGCAATGGCACGATGTAGATGTGATGTTGACCGTCATTTTATTTTTTTACTCAACCTCACAGGAAAATATAATATCTGTTGCGTTTTATGTGATAATATTAAAATATAATATTTTGCCTAGTCTTTATATTTTTCTCTGTTTGTTGGAGCGACAAGGGAATGGAGATTAAATGCGCACTGGGCATATATCTGTCATAGATTCGTTTAATTCATAGCGTTGGTGTTAACATCAAACTATAATAATTACACTGATCTGTTACAGGCAGCGGCAGTTCAATGGTAGAGCGCTCGCTTAGGGATGGAGGGGTCCCTGGTTCGAGACCCAGTTCGGCCGCTAATATCCTTAAGCAAGAAATAAATCCATCATTGCTTCTCTCCAGCGGGGTGTATAAATGGGTACCAGTGAGAATAGCCAATGTTCCGTGGCAATTCTCGGGGTCTGACAGTAAACGGACGACTTATATTCCAGTGACATGGGTAAATGTGAAAGTCGGTTGAATACGTTTAGTAATAACAGACTATAAACCCATACATTTATTAACCGTCCGTAACAAATAATATTTTTTATTGGAGATACGAATCTATTTTTTTAATCAGATGTATTCGTTACCAGTTTCGCAATTTATTCCCGTAAAGCCTTTTTGACAAGTGCAGTTGTACCCGTTCACTTTATCTGCACATACTCCACCATTTCTGCAAGGTCCTGATGTGCATTCATTTATATCTAAAAAGAACAAAAACAACTTGTTGAATGATTTTTTTTTCACAAAAGCATCAGAGAACAAGCAATTTCCGTTTTAGTTAAATCGTGATAGAAACAACACATGCAAATTTGACTAGATTACATTTCTTTATTCATTCCAGAAATCGTTGGCATTCTCCAATGATTGAATGTACACTGGGAAATGCCTGCCAATCATTTGTTTAGTCTAATTTTCAGTCACTTTATCATACAGTACGTGTGGACATCAAACTAGAATTGATATAACTGACCGTCACAACAAAGTCTTACTTTTAGAATATTCAATAGAGAAATACAAAGCACGAAAACAATTTTCAACCAGATATAATTGTTACCGGTTTCACAATTGATTCCTGTATAGCCTTTTTGACAAGTGCAAGAATACCCATTCACTTTATCTGCACATAATCCACCGTTTCTGCAAGGTACTGATGCGCATTCGTTTATGTCTGGAAAAAAAGTTCGTCTGTTCAAAGTATGGCATGTTATACATAAGGGTGGATGGTTGGAAACATCGAATCCAGTCGCGTACACCATGATCCACACATGAAGTATAATGTTTTGTTCCTTACAATACATACATGTTACCCTTGATAAACCAAGCTGCAATATTGTCCGTAAAACATGATTAATATACAAATTTGCAATGGCAAGATGTTGATCTGTTGTTGAACGTCATTTTATATTTGCTCAACCTCAGAGGAACATATCATGTCTGTAGCGTTTAATGTGGTAATATTAAAATATAATATATTGCCTTGTCTTTATATTTTTCTTTGTTTGTTGGAGCAACAAGGGAATGTGGATTAAATGAGCACTGCATATATCTGCCTTAGATTCTTTAAAATCCATATCGTTGGTGTAAACATTACACTTTGATTATTACACTTACCGTCCGTCACAGAAAAATATTACTTATAGAAAATGATAGTGCCTCTAGCTGGGGGCGAACACGCACCATCGCGGCGACAGCGCCTAACCAACTGAGCTAGCCGGGACAACCCCCAAAAAGATTGATCGGATAGCCCTGATATACGTAAGAATCACTGCATGACATCGGTAACGGGTAATTTTTACTGATAACAGTACTAACTATATGTATGGGGAGACTTTTTGCGACCGCCACACTGCACAAATAGCGCTTCTGTGAATTTCAAATGATAGTGCTCTAGCTGGGGCCGAACCCGCATCGTCGCGGCGACAGCGCCTAGCCCTGCAATTCCTGCGACGCAACCAATCGAGCTAGCCGGGACAACCCGGATTATAGCAAATAGGTATCAATTTGTTTTAATCAAAAGTATTCGTTACCAGATTCACAGTTGATTCCTGTAAAGCCTTTTTGACAAGTGCAGTTGTACCCGTTCACTTTATCTGCACATACTCCACCATTTCTGCAAGGTCCTGATGTGCATTCATTTATATCTAAAAAGAACAAAAACAACTTGTTGAATGTTTTTTTCACACAAACATCGGAGAACAAGCAATTTCCGTTTTAGCTAAATCGTGATAGAAACAACACATGATATTTTGACTAGATAACATTTCTTTATTCATTCCAGAAATCGTTGGCATTCTCCAATGATTGAATGTACACTGGGAAATGTCTGCCAATCATTTGTTTAGTGTAATTTTCAGTCACTTTTATCATGTGTGGACATCAAATAGAATTGATGTAAGACCGTCACAACATCATCTTACTTTTAGAATAATCAAAACAGAAATACAAAGCACGAAAGCAATTTTCAACCAGATGTAATTGTTACCGGTTTCACAATTGATTCCTGTATAGCCTTTTTGACAAGTGCAAGAATACCAATTCACTTTATCTGCACAGATTCCACCGTTTCTGCAAGGTACTGATGCGCATTCATTAATGTCTGAAAAAAGCATTCGTCTGTTCAAGTATGGGATGTACTACATTAGCATTAGGGTGCTTTTGAAAAATATCTTTTCCAGTCGCGTACACCATGATCCACAAACAAAGTATGATGTTTCGTTCCTAACATTATATAATTGTTACCCTTGACAAACCAATCTGGAATTTGGCCCGTTAAAACATTATTAATATACAAATTTGCAATGGCACGATGTAGATGTGATGTTGACCGTCATTTTATTTTTTTACTCAACCTCACAGGAAAATATAATATCTGTTGCGTTTTATGTGATAATATTAAAATATAATATTTTGCCTAGTCTTTATATTTTTCTCTGTTTGTTGGAGCGACAAGGGAATGGAGATTAAATGCGCACTGGGCATATATCTGTCATAGATTCGTTTAATTCATAGCGTTGGTGTTAACATCAAACTATAATAATTACACTGATCTGTTACAGGCAGCGGCAGTTCAATGGTAGAGCGCTCGCTTAGGGATGGAGGGGTCCCTGGTTCGAGACCCAGTTCGGCCGCTAATATCCTTAAGCAAGAAATAAATCCATCATTGCTTCTCTCCAGCGGGGTGTATAAATGGGTACCAGTGAGAATAGCCAATGTTCCGTGGCTATTCTCGGGGTCTGACTGTAAACGGACGACCTATATTCCAGTGACATGGGTAAATGTGAAAGTCGGTCGAATACGTTCAGTAATTACAGACACTAAACCCATACCTTTACTAACCGTCCGTCAGCAAAATATTATTTTTTTTATTGGAAATACGAATCAATATATAATCAGATGTATTCATTACCAGTTTCACAATTGATTCCTGTAAAGCCTTTTTGACAAGTGCAGGTGTACCCGTTCACTTTATCTGCACATACTCCACCATTTCTGCAAGGTCCTGATGTGCATTCATTTATATCTAAAAAGAACAAAAACAACTTGTTGAATGATTTTTGTACAAAATCATCGGAGAACAAGCAATTTCCGTTTTAGTTAAATTGTGATAGAAACAGCACATGTAAGTTTGACTAGATTACATTTCTTTATTCATTCCAGAAATCGTTGGCATTCTCCAATGATTGAATGTACACTGGGAAATGTCTGCCAATCATTTGTTTAGTGTAATTTTCAGTCCTTTTTATCATGTGTTGACATTATACTAGAATTATTGTATTAGACCGTCAAAACATCATCCTACTTTTAGAATATACAATAGAGAAATACAAAGCACGAAAGCAATTTTCAACCAGATGTAATTGTTACCGGTTTCACAATTGATTCCTGTATAGCCTTTTTGACAAGTGCAAGAATACCCATTCACTTTATCTGCACATAATCCACCGTTTCTGCAAGGTACTGATGCGCATTCATTAATGTCTGAAAAAAACATTCGTCTGTTCAAAGTATGGCATGTTATACATAAGGGTGGTTTTTGAAACATTTGTTTCTATCACGAAAACATCGTAGAACAAGCAATTTCCGTTTTAGTTAAATCGTAATAGAAATAACACAATAACACATGTCACTTTGACTAGATAACATTTCTTTATTCATTCCAGAAATCGTTGGCATTTCCAATGATTGAATGTACACTGGGGAATGTCTGCCAATCATTTGTTTAGTGTAATTTTCAGTCACTTTATCATACAGTACGTATGGACATCAAACTAGAATTAATGTATCAGACAGTCACAACAAAGTCCTACTTTTAGAATATTTAATAGAGAACTACAAAGCACGAAAACTATTTTCAACCAGATGTAATTGTTACCGGTTTCACAATTGATTCCTGTATAGCCTTTTTGACAAGTGCAAGAATACCCATTCACTTTATCTGCACATAATCCACCGTTTCTGCAAGGTCCTGGTGCGCATTCGTTGATGTCTGAAAAAAAAATTCGTCTGTTCAAATGTATGGCATGTTATACATAAGAATGGTTTTGGAAACATATCATCCAGTCGCGTACACCATGATCTACACATGATGCGTGATGGTTTTTTCCTAAACATACATACATGTTACTCTTGATAAACCAATCTGCACCAAGACCCATAAAAATGAGTTATATACAAATTTGCAATAACAAGATGTAGAACTGATGTTGAACGTCATTTTATTATTTAACTCGACATCAGAGAAACATAAAATGTCTATTGCGTTTTATGTGCTAATATTATAATATAATATATTGACTAGTCTTAATATTTCTCTGTTTATTGGAGCAACAATGGAAAGGTGATTAAGAGCGCACTTTGCACATATCTGTCATAGGTTTGTTTAATCCATAGCGTTGGTGTTAAAACAAAAATATAATTATTGCACCAACCGTCCGTCAGAGAAAACTATTATTTATAGGAAATGCAAATAAATTTTTCATCTGATTTATTCATTACCAATTTCACAATTCGTTCCTGTATAGCCTTTCTGACAAGTACAAGTATACCCATGCACTTTATCTGCACATAATCCACCATTTCTGCACGGTCCTGATGTACATTCATTTATATCTGAAAAGAACGAATCGTATGTTTAAATGATGGTATGTTATACATTAAGTCGGTTTTGGAAAATATCTTATCAAGTGACGTACACAATGATGCACACAGTAATATAAGATGTTGTATTCTTCCTTACAAGAATTCTCTCAGTATGACCTATATATGAAATTTTACACCCCAACTTCGTCCTCTTTGAAGTCTTACTCATTTTACGAATCATAATTTCTGATGGTAAAAAGTGTGACGTATCATTTTAAAAGGCATGGCTACAGGAGAAACGTTTTGCCACAAATTGCTGGGAAAAGGCGTGCCGCCATTTACTTTGTCGTCAAAGTTACTGTTTCAACAGCCATTCGAAAAAGCCGTGATATTAGGAATTCTTTTCATTATCTCTGTATTAATTAAAGTAATTATGTGTGTAAGTACAAGGATTGAACCGATATTTTATGGTTTTCATTTGGGTATGCAAAGCATTTGGATTGTTAAAAGTACGAGTGAAGACCTTCTGTTTTCCATATTTAAATGAAAACCATAAAATATCGATTCAATCCTCAATGTGATTTTGGTACCAACATTCTTCTAATTATCAGTCACTTTTCTGCAAGGTCCTGATGTGCATTCATTTATATCTTAAAAGAACAAAAACAACTTGTTAATTGATTGTTTTTAAAGAAAGATTGTTACTTTGACTAGACTACATTTCTTAATTTATTCCAGAAATCGTTGGCATTCTTCAATGATTGAATGTACACTGGAAAATGTCTGCCAATCATTTGTTTATTGGAATGTTCAGTCACTTTTTTCATGTGTGGACATCAAACTAGAATTGATGTAACAGACCGTCAAAACATCATCTTACCTTTAGAATATTCAAAAGAACAATACAAAGCATGAAAACAATTTTCAACCAGATGTAATTGTTACCGATTTCACAATTGATTCCTGTATAGCCTTTTTGGCAAGTGCAGGAATACCCATTCACTTTTAAATTATCGGCATTATCACATAATCCACCGTTTCTGCAAGGTCGTGATGCGCATTCATTAATGTCTGAAAAAAGCATTCGTCAATTCAAAATATGGCATTTTATACATTAGCATTAGGGTGCTTTTGAAAAAACTTTTCCAGTCTTTTAATGTGATAATAATAAATTTTTAAATATTGCCCTGTCTTTATATTTTTCTCTGTTTGTTGGAGCAACAAGGGAATGGGGATTAAATAAGCACTGCATATATCTGTCATAGATTCGTTTTAATTCATAGCGTTGGAGTTAATATCAATCTAAAATAATTACACTGATCTGTTACAGGCAGCGGCAGTTCAGTGGTAGAGAGCTCGCTTAAGGATAGAGGGGTCCCTGGTTCGAGCCCCAGTCCGGACGCTAATGTCCTTAAGCAAGAAATAATTTCATCATTGTTTCTCTCCACCGGGGTGTATAAATGGATACCTGTGAGAATAGCTAATGTTCCGTGGCTATTTTCGGGGGCCGACTGTAAACGGTCGATTTATATTCCAGTGTTCGGGGGTAAATGTGAAAGTCGGTTGAATACCTTCAGAAATAACAGACCCTAAACACATATCTTTACTAATCGTCTGTCACAGAAAATTATTTTTATTGGAAATACAATTCAATTTTAATCAGATGTATTCGTTACCATTTTCACAATTGATTCCTGTAAAGCCTTTTTGACAAGTGCAGTTGTACCCGTTCACTTTATCTGCACATACTCCGCCATTTCTGCAAGGTCCTGATGTGCATTCATTTACATCTTAAAAGAACAAAAACAACTTGTTAATTGATTGTTTATAAAGAAACATCGGAGATCAAGCAATTTCAGTTTTAGTTAAATTGTGATAGAAACAACACATGTTATTTTGACTAGATTACATTTCTTTATTTATTCCAGAAATCGTTGGCATTCTCCAATGATTGAATGTACACTGGAAAATGTCTGCCAATCATTTGTTTATTGTTATTTTCAGTCACTTTATTCATGTGTGGACATCAAACTAGAATTAATGTATCAGACCGTCACAACAAAGTCCTACTTTTACAATATTCAATAGAGAAATACAAAGCATGTAAACAATTTTTAAACAGATGTAATTGTTACCGGTTTCACAATTGATTCCTGTATAGCCTTTTTGACAAGTGCAAGAATACCCATTCACTTTATCTGCACATACTCCACCGTTTCTGCAAGGTCCTGATGCGCATTCATTAAAGTCTGAAAAAAACATTCATCTGTTCAAAGTATGGCATGTTATACATAAGGGTGGATATTTGGAAACACCCAATCCAGTCGCGTACACAATGATCCACACATGAAGTATAATGTTTTGTTCCTTACAATACATACATGTTACACTTGATAAACCAAGCTGCAATAATGCCCGTAAAAACATGATTAATACAAATTTGCAATGACAAGATGTAGATCTGTTGTTGAACGTCATTTTATTATTTACTCAACCTCAGAGGAACATATCATATCTGTAGCGTTTAATGTGGTTATATTAAAAAATAATATATTGCCATGGCTGTTTATTTTTCTCTCTTTGTTGGAGCAACAAAGGAATGGGTATCGAACGAGCACTGCATATATCTGTCTAAGATTCTTTTAAATCCATAGCGTTGGTGTAAACATTACACTTTGATTATTACACTAACCGTCCGTCACAGAAAACATATTATTTATAGAAAATGATAGTGCCTCTAGCTGGGGGCGAACCCGCACCGTCGCGGCGACAGCGCCTAACCAACTGAGCTAGCCGGGACAACCCCAAAAAAGGTTGATCGGATAGCCCAGATATACGTAACAATCACTGCATGACATCGGTAACGGGTTATTTTTACTGATAACAGTACTAACTAAATGTACGGGGAGGCTTTTTAAGGCCGCCACACTGCACAAATAGCGCTACTTTGAATTTCAAATGATAGTGCCTCTAGCTGGGGCCGAACCCGAACTGTCGCGGCAACAGCGCCTAGCCCTGCAATTCCTGCGAGGCAACCAATCGAGCTAACCGGGACAACCCGGATTATAGGAAATAGGTATCAATTTGTTTTTAATCAGATGTATTCGTTACCAGTTTCACAGTTGATTCCTGTAAAGCCTTTTTGACAAGTGCAGTTGTACCCGTTCACCTTATCTGCACATATTCCACCATTTCTGCAAGGTCCTGATGTGCATTCATTTATATCTAAAAAGAACAAAAACAACTTGTTGAATGATTTTTGTACAAAATCATCGGAGAACAAGCAATTTCCGTTTCAGTTAAATTGTGATAGAAACAGCACATGTTAGTTTGACTAGATTACATTTCTTTTTTCATTCCAAAAATCGTTGGCATTCTCCAATGATTGAATGTACACTGGGAAATGTCTGCCAATCATCTGTTTAGTGTATTTTTCAGTTACTTTTATCATACGTGTGGACATCAAACTAGAATTAATGTAAGAGACCGTCAAAACATCATCGTACTTTTAAGATATTCAAAAAACGTGCCGTCATTCACTTAGTCATCAACATTGCTGTTCCAACATCCATTCGAAAAAGCCGATATATCACTAATTGTTCTCATTATTTCTGTATCAATGACAGTAATATATGTGTAAATATAAGGATTGAATCTTTCTTTGATGGTTTTTATGAAAACCATTAAATATCGATTCAATTCTGATGTGTGATTTTGGTACTTACATTCTTCTAATTTTTATCATACGTGTGGACATCAAAATAGAATTAATGTTACAGACCGTCAAAACATCATCTTACTTTTAGAATATTCAATAGAGAAATACAAAGCATGAAGCAATTTCCAACCAGAAGTAAATGTTACCTGTTTCACAACTGATTCCAGTATAGCCTTTTTGACAAGTGCAAGAATACCCATTCACTTTATCTGCACATAGTCCACCGTATCTGCAAGGTCCTGATGCGCATTCATTAAAGTCTGAAAAAAACATTCATCTGTTCAAAGTATGGCATGTTATACATTAGCATTAGGGTGCTTTTGAAAAATATCTTTTCCAGTCACTTACACCATAAACCATACTTACGAAGTATTATGTTTCGTTCCTAACAATACATAATTGTTACCCTTGACAAACCAATCTGAAATTTGGCCCGTTAAAACATGATTAATATACAAATTTGCAATGGCAAGATGTAGATGTAATGTTGACCGTCATATTATTATTTAACTCAACCTCACAGGAACATATAATGTCTGTAGCTTTTAATGTGATAATATTAAAATTAAATATATTGCCTTGTCTTTATATTTTTCTCTGTTTGTTGTAGCAACAAGGGAATGGGGATTAAATGCGCACTTTGCATATAACTGTCATAGATTCGTTTTACTTCATAGCGTTGGTGTTAATATCAAACTATAATAATTACACTGATCTGTTACAGGCAGCGGCAGTTCAGTGGTAGAGCGCTCGCTTAAGGATAGAGGGGTCCCTGGTTCGAGCCCTAGTCCGGACGCTAATGTCATTAAGCAAGAAATTAATTCATCATTGTTTCTCTCCACCGGGGTGTATAAATGGATACCTGTGAGAATAGCCAATGTTCCGTGGCTATTTTCGGGGGCCGACTGTAAACGGACGACTTATATTCCAGTGACCGGGGGAAAATGAGAGGTCGGTTGAATACGTTCAGTAATTACAGACACTAAACACATATCTTTACTAAGCGTCCGTCACAGAAAATTATTTTTTTATTGGAAATACGAATCAGTGTTTAATCAGATGTATTCATTACCAGTTTCACAATTGATTCCTGTAAAGCCTTTTTGACAAGTGCAGTTGTACCCGTTCACTTTATCTGCACATACCCCACCATTTCTGCAAGGTCCTGATGTGCATTCATTTATATCTAAAAAGAACAAAAACAACTTGTTGAATGATTTTTTTTCACAAAAACATCAGAGAACAAGCAATTTCTGTTTTAGTTAAATCGTGATAGAAACAACACATGCAAATTTTACTAGATTACATTTCCTTATTCATTCCAGAAATCGTTGGCATTCTCCAATGATTGAATGTACACTGGGAAATGTCTGCCAATCATTTGTTAAGTGTAATTTTCAGTCACTTTATCATACAGTACGTGTGGACATCAAACTATAATTAATGTATCAGACCGTCACAACAAAGTCCTACTTTTAGAATATTCAATAGAGAAATACAAAGCGCGAAAACAATTTTCAACCAGATGTAATTGTTACCGGTTTCACAATTAATTCCTGTATAGCCTTTTTGACAAGTGCAAGAATACCCATTCACTTTATCTGCACATAATCCACCGTTTCTGCAAGGTACTGATGTGCATTCGTTTATGTCTGAAAAAAACATTCGTCTGTTCAAAGTATGGCATGTTATACATAAGGGTGGATATTTGGAAACATCTAATCCAGTCGCGTACACCATGATCCACACATGAAGTATAATGTTTTGTTCCTTACAATACATACATGTTACCCTTGATAAACCAAGCTGCTATATTGCTCGTAAAACCATGATTAATTTACAAATTTGCAATGACAAGATGTAGATCTGTTGTTGAACGTCATTTTATTATTTGCTCAATCTCAAAGGAACATATCATGTCTGTAGCGTTTAATGTGGTAATATTAAAATATAATATATTGCCTTGTCTTTATATTTTTCTCTGTTTGTTGGAGCAACAAGGGAATGGGGATTAAATGCTCACTTGGCATATATCTGTCTTAGATTCTTTTAAATCCATAGCGTTGGTGTAAGCATTACACTTTGATTATTACACTAACCGTCCGTCACAGAATAATATTATTTATAAAAAATTATAGTGCCTCTAGCTGGGGGCGAACCCGCACCGTCGCGGCGACAGCGCCTAGCCCTGCAATTCCTGCGACGCAACCAATTGAGCTAGCCGGGACAACCCCCAAAAAGGTTGATCGGATAGATCTGATATACGTAACAATCACTGAATGACATCGGCAACGGATTATTTTTACTGATAACAGTACTGACTATATGTACGGGCAGACTTTTTACGGCCGCCACACTGCACAAATAGCGCTACTGTTAATTTCAAATGATTGTGCCTCTAGCTTGGGGCGAAACCGCCAGCATCTTGCCCTGCAATTCCTGCGACGCAACCAACTGAGCTAGCCGGGACAACCCGACTGTAAACGGAAGACTTATATTCCAGTGACCGGGGGTTAATGTGAAAGTCGGTTGAATACGTTCAGTAGACACTAAACCCATAGCTTGACTAACCGTCCGTCTCAGAAAATTATTTTTTATTGGAAATACAAATCAATTTTTAATCAGATGTATTCGTTACCAGTTTCACAATTGATTCCCGTAAAGCCTTTTTGACAAGTGCAGTTGTACCCGTTCACTTTATCTGCACATACTCCGCCATTTCTGCAAGGTCCTGGTGTGCAATCATTTATATCTAAAAAGAACAAAAACAACTTATTAATTGATTGTTTTTAAAGAAACATCGGAGAACAAGCAATTTCCGTTTAAGTTAAACCTGATAGAAACAACACATGTAACTTTGACTAGATTACATTTCTTTATTCATTCCAAAAATCGTTGGCATTCTCCAATGATTGAATGTACACTGGAAAATGTCTGCCAATCATTTGTTTATTGTAATTTTCAGTCACTTTCTTCATGTGTGGACATCAAACTAGAATTAATGTAACAGACCGTCAAAACATCATCCTACTTTTAGAATATTCAATAGAGAAATACAAAGCACGAAAACAATTTTCAACCAGATGTTATTGTTACCGGTTTCACAATTGATTCCTGTATAGCCTTTTTGACAAGTGCAAGAATACCCGTTCACTTTATCTGCACATAATCCACCGTTTCTGCAAGGTACTGATGCGCATTCATTTATGTCTGAAAAAAAACAACAACATTCGTCTGTTTAAATTACATTACACAAGGGTGGTTTGTAATTTTTACCGGTTTCACAATTGAAGCCTGTATAGCATTTTTGACAAATACCCATTCACTTTATCTTCACAGAATCCACAAGGTTCTGATGCGCATTCGTGTATGTCTGAAATTTTGCATTCGTCTGTTCAAAATATGACATGTTATACATTAAGGTGGTAATTCATGATGCACACATAAAAGTATTATTTGTTTTGTTTCTAACAATCCATACATATTATTCTGTTAGTTGATAAATTTATCTGCAAATTAGCCCTTTAAATCATGCTTAATATGAATATTTGCGATGGCAATGTAATGGAAACCGTTATGATCCCGATTCTGCAATTAAGCCCTTTGTAATCAAAGATTATAGGAACAGTCGAATATTTCCGGTCAGGTTAATGCGCTTAAAACAAGACATGCTATTTTGACTTGTCTTTATAATTATTTCTTATCTATTAGAGCAACTGATGACATTCTTGGAGAATAATATCAGCGCTGGAAGATGTCCGTTATCAATGATTTTATAATTTCAACAAATTTAGATGGTAAGCGTTGATAACAAACTAAAATTAACATTATCATCTGCCACAAAAGCTTGCTATTAGAGGAATGCAAAATACGAAAACAATTTTAATCTAATTTTATTTTACCAGTTTCACAAATGATTCCTTCGTATCCTTGTTGACAAGTGCATATATACCCATTGGCATTATCTGCACAAGATCCACCATTTTTGCAAGGTGATGAAGAGCATTCATTTATGTCTGAAATGAAACATTCGTCTGTTCAAAATATGGCACGTTTTTCATTTCGATGGTTTTGGATAACACCTTTATATTGATGTCAACCATGATAAAGATGGTATTATGAAGGTTTTGTTCGAAGAAATATGCAATGAAAACCACAATGATCCGAATCATCAAAATTGAACCTTTTGATTAAATTGTAAATACAAATTCAAAAAGGTAAATGCTGAATGACATTTTTGAGATTCATTTTGTACACAGAAATCAGAGGAACAAACATTTTCCGTTTAGGTTAATGTGGTAAAAACAAGACATGCTATTTTGACTTGTCTTTATATTTTTATTTATTACAGCAACTTATGACATTCTTGGAGAAGTATATCAGCTCTTAAAGATGCCCGCCATTGATTGTTGATAATTTCAAATAATTTAGATCAGAATTGTTGAAGGCAAACTTTAATTAACATTATCATCCGTCAAGAAAGATTACTTTAGAGTATTGCATAATACGAGAACATTTTTTATCGAATTTTATGTTACCAGTTTCACAGTTGATTCCTGTAAAGCCTTGTTGACAAGTGCAGTTATACCCATTCACATTATCTGCACATGATCCACCGTTTTCGCAAGGTCTTGAAGAGCATTCGTTTATATCTTAAATGATACATTCTTCTGTTCAAAAAATAGCATTGTTATACATTTCTCTGGTTTTAGAATACGTCCTTTTGAGTAACGTACACATTGATTCATATATAAATGTAGGCGGATGTTATTTTTTGTTCACAAATGTAGATGAAATGCGTTATTCTTTCTATTATGATCCTTAATCTCTAAATTTTCCCTTTGATTACTTGATTGTGTATACTTATCATCTGAAATGTCAATTTTTAAATCAATCTCACGTAGATGTATGGTTTGTCTTTTAAAACACCAGAGGAACAATCAACTTCCTAAAATGTGATAAATACAAGACATGATATTTTGACTAAGCTTTTAATTCATTCATTCATTAAAAGCAATTGACGGCTATATTAAGTAATTAAGATAGAAGAAGATGATTTCAAATTTAAATCAAAATAATTCAGATGATACAAAACAAAAACGAAAAGAGTTTTTAATCAGATGTTTGGTACCAGTTTCACAATTGATTCCTTCGTATCCTTGTTGACAAGTGCATGTATACCCATTCACATTATCTGCACATGATGCACCATTTTTGCAAGGTCCTGAATCGCATTCGTTAATGTCTAAAATGTAACATTTGCCTGACCAAATTATGGCATGACATACATACAGCTTGATATTGAAAACATCAGTTGTTAACAATATGATACTCATATACAAAATACATTTTCGTTCAATGCAATACATATTATGCATTTAATCTGCATTTTTGCCAGTTGGTTTAATTTAACATGCTTGTAGATATTTGGACTATAAACTTGTAGAATAACATTTACTTTGGAGTCAATTTAATCTTCGATGCAATAATCAGAAGAACAAAAAATTGCAGTTGTATTAAAAACTAAACAAACAACACATGACATGATATTTTGTCTATTCCTTTTTTTTATTTCAGCAATTATTACTGAAATTCTCTAAGAATTTAAATGCTAAATGAAGTATATTTTTTATAAATACTCAGAAAAGGTATTTTCAAACAGGTGTTTTACCAGTTTCACAGTTGATTCCTTTGAAGCCTTGTTGACAAGTGCATGTGTACCCATTCACATTATCTGCACATGACCCATCATTTTTGCACGGTGCAGAAGCGCATTCGTTTATATCTGAAATGATACATTTTTCTGTTCAAAATATGACAAGTCATACAATTATATGTTTTCAAAAACGTCTTATCCAATGCCGTACACCATGAATCATATTGAATATATAATGTTGTTATTGTTCAAGGCAATATGTATTTGTATTTACTAGGACACCAATCTGCAAGTTGACCCGTTGATTTGGATTTTACAGTTGTCGTTTATTGGCGGGCAACTTGTTGAATGACGCTCACTTATTGTCAATTTTTGTTGTTGTTTTTTTACAAACGTCAGAGAAATAAACAAATTCCGTTGAGTTAATTGTGATAAGGAATAGACATGATAGTTCGACTCATCTTTTATTATTATTATTATTTTTATTATTATTATTATTATTATTATTATTATTATTATTATTATAATTATTGTTATTATTATTATTTTTATTATTATTATTATTATTATTATTATTGTTGTTGTTTTGAATGTTGTCTTTTTTACCAATTATTAATGCCGACTGTCAAAAACCTTATTCGTTTTGTTTATAATATTCCAATGAGTGATACAAAATACGGAAACGTTTATAACAAGATTCATTTGATACCAGTTTCACAGTTGATTCCTGTATAGCCTTGTTGACAAGTGCAAGAATACCCAGTCACATTTTCTGTACATAGTCCGCCGTTTTGGCAAGGGTCTGAAGCGCATTCATTAATGTCTGAAATGAAACAACACTCAAATAAATGTTACATTAAACATGTTTAATTCGTTAAGAATTAACATTTTAATTGCCAATAGTTATTTAAAAATTACTTGATCAGATGTAATTGTTACCAGTTTCACAATTGATTCCTTCGAACCCTTGTTGACAAGTGCAAGTATACCCGTTCATGCTATCTGCACAAGAACCGCCATTTTTGCAAGGTCCTGAAGCGCATTCATTTATGTCTGAAATGAAACTCTCCTTATATAACCAATAAACAAAACAATCCAACTTAAATTTCGCAAATGATTTATTTTCATACAAAGACATTCTTAATATGACCAATAAAGTAAACAAAGTAACTTAAATATTTAAAATGATTATTCTTCATACAAAACGGCGTTTATGAATGGTAAGTTATAACAGTATTAATTGAATATATAAGAATTATTGAGAAAATCGAAATTTGAAGGAATGAGTTTTACTGATTTCACACAATTCTCCCATGAAGCCATCAGCACATGTACAGTTGTATCCGCCGACCATGTCAGTACATGTCGCATTGTTCCGACAGGGGCTGGACATACACTCATCAACATCTGAAACGAGTATGATATTTTAATAATTTGGGTAGTGTTCAATTACCCATATCATATACTTTCGCTATTTAATGTTTGCCATTAGAATTCTCGGTAACGTGCAATAATGTATATATATTCCCAGATACCTTGCCAAAGTTCTATTCTTAGACTATTCAGTTCCGCAGATATTCTATTGTTTTCTCGTTTT
Source organism: Corbicula japonica (assembly GCA_038501625.1). Taxonomy (NCBI): domain Eukaryota; kingdom Metazoa; phylum Mollusca; class Bivalvia; order Venerida; family Cyrenidae; genus Corbicula; species Corbicula japonica. The sequence goes on from JAZAYU010000298.1 coordinate 53,017, forward strand.
ATGAAGACCTATTCTTTTTGGGAACCTTACGCCGCTGAATGGAAGAGCTAGGCGGAGCGGACAGTTCCATGCATTTCTTTTACTGCCCATGAACAGGCTTAATCAAACCGAGTCTCCACTATGTCCTTGATATGCGTGATGTTCGATATCAAGTTCAATTTGACGGCTGTTTCAAATAATGATTTCAACTGTTTCAAACAAAAACACTCGTGGTCCATAATAGTTTTCTACACATATGCGTGCCTCTGTAGAGATGAAATAAATAAACAATTTGTAATAGTGTGCACACTACGTACTGAAGCAGCTTGGGGGTTCCGGACTCCATGTACGATTTTTCGAACATTCCGAATATGAATCGTTTGTTGCTGGAAACAGGCTGTACCCCTCGTCGCAACTGAAAATGGAAGAAATGCAATTAAAACCTCTTTTGTGTGAAAGTTTTCTTTCTATTTGTTAAATATGGAAGTCGTGTATTTTTACAACAATGTATGTATACGCTTTTTCGTAGCTACTCACGGCAAAACGTGCGTGCTCGGCGATGTCACACGTCAAAACATTGTGCAACGTCCAATAAATTATGAACGGCTCTACTGTAGCCACGCCTTATAAAATAATACGTCACACTGTTTACCAATAGAAATTATGATCCGTTTGATGAATAAGACTTTATTGTAGAGGACGAAGTTGAAGTGTAAATATTTTTATTTGAAGAGCTCTCAAGCATTTGTTTCCGTACGATTAAGCTATTAATTAACGTAGTTGCAACATTCCAGCTAGTTTAGCAATTGGTTATAATAAATACCCAACACATGCTCTCTTTTCCCCTCTTTTTTCGCTGCGTGGTGAGGCTGTGTTTTTCGAGTGCGGCGATTCCTGATATGCATATTTAACTTTTTTAAAATATATACCTTGTGTTTTTGTATTGTTGTCTTCTCGTATAGAGCAAATACAATTCTGGCAAGTTTGGCGGTTTAAATATTCCAGCCGCATGCAGTTAAGGTATATTTTTTTAAATCTTGTTGTTATTGTGCTTTTCAACTATGTTCAAGAGCAGTATTTATATCTGCCTATCCCATTTGAAATCAAATTGTTTACTGATTGTTTTCTCGTTTTGGACAAATTCATTCTTGATCTTTTAATTATACGATACGGATAATGTAATTAAACAAACCTATTAATATAATAATATGGTATAAAGTACCACATTAATATTATTTAAAGGTTCCATGATCACTGTAATATGAACAAATACAGTTATGATGACGCATTCTCATTACTGAAAAGCGCTCAACTTTGGGAAGTAATCTGCATGTCAGTTATTGCTGCCCGTGAACTGTTCAGGAACTCACAGGAACCTGAATTTCCATCAGAAAAAAACCAGATATATGAACCACATGTGTGGCAGCGAAAACCACTAGTAAACGCAATAGCTAGAAAATTCTTGTGACACGAGTTAATAGGTGGGGTACGATTGCATTGCTTTCCTGGTGTTTTTATATAGGCGAATAAGGGAAAAATCAATGTGGTATCCTGATATTTTGTGATGAAAATTCTGGTTCCTGTGATACAATATTTTCCTCTGTCTGTCTCAGTTATAATGAGATAGCTTTCATCCAATTCGACACCTACAGGCGGACTAAAACAACTGTGTGCATTTTATCCTTATTTTAATTTGATATAAATACGGTACATTCAATTCAGTGTAATGAAGAAATGCTTTGCCTAATTATTTTTTAATTATGCTAAAGTTTCGGTACTAACCATTTCCATTCTATATCAAATGAAGATTTTGTTTAGTATATCTTTAATATCCCGTTCGTTTATTTTAGTTCGATTGTTTTTAATATTTTAACGATTGTTACAGTCAGTTGTTTGGACTTCCTATTTTTCCTTTAAAATTAATAGAATAATACCATGAAATTAAAAATTTATTACCATTTACAAACTGAAAAGAAGTATGTCAGTATTCCGCTCAGCGACATGGTATTATTGTGCTCTTTGACATTTATGATTGTAAAAACACTATTTAAATGTATACATTAAAATATTATACTTATTTAAGTGTTGTACATACCTATAGTGTGCATATGATCCCTCGGACCTTGGCTTTGTTCCAGAATAAGTTACTGTTCCACCAGGCCACTCTACAGGCTCACACTTATCCGCTAAAAGCATTCATGGACTTACTAAATAAAATATTTCAGTGGCAAGTTAATAATACGCCAACCTTTTTCAATTTATCCTTACTACTTATAAAACATCTGGTTTAAACTCTCAGTGGCATGTTGTTGGCGAATTGTTTTGCCTCTGACCGTTCCAAGGCGTTAACCCATCGGGTTCCTACTTTCGTAAATAGTTTGGGGCGTCTACTATGAAACGGATATTTGTATAACCATGCTCTCTTCTCTCTACTTTTTTGGCTGTATAGGGGGGCTAGGTCTGGTGGATGAGGCCATTCCTGATGCTTCATGCCTCATGCTTATTTCACGTTTTTGCAATATAACTTATATTGTCTTCTAAATATAATTGTATTTCTCTTAACAAAATTAATACAAAGCGTATAAAAATAAAACTTTTTTTAAATATTTGAAACATTATAACACAATAAATAACACATTAAATTTAATGTTCTGTTTTTAATTACAAACATTGCATCAAACCTTGATATTTCAAGATCAGATTCACGCCAACAGATGCCGCCGTCGCCATAGCGATAAGAATTATAGCAACTGTTGTTATCGCTACAATTGTGCACACATTTTTCGTACACTTGTTCGCACTTCCTTCATTCGTAAGTAGTGCATTCACATCATATGAACTAATATCTTGATCGATGATCTCCATGCTTGCATTCACCATTGTAGAACTCTGATCGCCTCGGGCAGCTTCAGCCGAGTCAGCCATATGCATAAATTGTGTTGTTTGGGCAGAAGTGTGTTTTTCTGTATCCAAACATTTACTGATCCGCTCTAAATTTTCGTTCAGCTCTATAAAACTGAGACCTTTCCCGACACCTTTATCTACGTCAGCCATCTGAAAAATTCCTAAATTCTTTTTGAGAAATCTTCATCTTGGTGACGTATATGTGACTTAATTACTAAATTAATATAGGCTATTCTGACCGTGACAGACAAAATAGGGCAAAATGAGAATAAATATCAAATATGTGTTAAAGTTTTTTTTCTGAATTAATAAAATCTGTTGAGAAAAAGCTGAATATGTCAAGTAAAACTACCGACCATTTTAAATACTATGAATGTTATAATGTATTTCTTGTTAAAAGAAGTTGCGTTTCTAATTTCTTTAAGTATTTATCCATAATTCATGGAAAAAGATCCAAACTGCCTTATTTTGTTTTCTATAAAGTTACCGTTCCTTGAAGTCAAAAATGTAACGTCGCAGAACAAAATTAAATTTAATTTAGCTGAATTACCTATATTGTTGACAAAGTTATCCTTCAAATTAAATTGAAATAAAAAAGAACATCTTAAGTTTATACATTTAATCTTTTCGCCTTTTAAGGCGTTTAAATATCCACTGTTATTTAATGCTATGTTGATTTAAAAGGAAAAGCTACACACTTGAATTTAAAAAACAGCCAATACAATGAAACCTAAACTAATTTAAAGTAGATTGCACACAGCGAGTTAAAGTGCACGCAAGGATGCAGCACTAATCCATATGCAACAACTAACAACTTGATAACACTAACTCTTGATAAAAATCGTTTTCATTTACTTTCCATTACATGTTGCTTGAATTAGCTTTTAACAACCGTAAAAATTGGATATGTTTTAATTTATGGACAATACCCCGCTGATAGCGGAATGGTATAATTCTATGATTACCACATTAAAAGTCCCATGTTCGCCGCTATAATATGCAAACCGTCGATTTGGGATTGATCGAAATCGTACTGATTACTGGCGTATATATCGCATTGCGCTCCAACATGATGCTTGGCGGTTTGCAGTTTTATAAGAATACTTCTCATAAATCAATATTTTCATGAAGTCGTGTACAGAGAATTTCAAAGTTCACTTTTCATATATATTTCAATATCAACGTTGTGTTCTTTGTGCCTTTTGGCGGCTGTTAAGTCTCGTCGTGCATTCATTCAGTGCTGTTATCAAGCACGATACTTATGTATTAATATTACTACTATTTTTTTTTCTCTTTTAATATTTCGGCCAGTTTTAGGATGGCTGGTTTAAATATTACAGCCAAAATGGATTTGGATATTGTTCAATCACCCTTTATGATATACTTGCTGGTTTTACTTTTTTGCCTTTGGCGTTCTAATTGTTCTCTGTGATATGCAGGATTTATACTAATACTATATCCAATGTCGAAATTCTATTGTATTCAGTTTCGCACACTGTTTCTCGTTTAGGGTAAACTCATTCTATTATCTGTGCGCTGTAAAAAATACTTGTAAACTTTTACGGTAAAAGTCCTGGCAGCTGCCAGGCCCGGTCCCGTAATAATACGGGTATGACCGCAATTTTTTATACGGTTCGCACCGTAATGATACGGTGCGAATCGTATAACAAAATACGGTCAATACCCGTAAAAATTACGGTACTGTGCCTGGCAACCAGCTGCCAGGACTTTTACCGTAAAATCATGGTACCTGATGAAGAATATCACAATCAAATGTGCAAGTGTTACACTTGTAACTGTTAATGTTCTGCATAACAAAAAATATGCAGCTACCCTATAAAATTAAATGGCATTGCCAACACATCATGCAGGACTCCGACCTTGTAAACAGCGACAATAATTATTGAAGTAATTTTCAAATTCAGTTTACAAGTGCGTGGGATAACGCTTTCTTCATTCACTATAGTTCAAGTCTGACGCAATAAAATGCGTAAATACTAATCGATGAGTAGTTTATTGAATATATAGATGTACCAGTAAACACACGTACTTAACAACAAAAAACCCCAACATTTGAATGCAACAACGTGCAGATAAAAACAACTTGGAAAAATTTGCAGTCAGCGTGTTTCCCCCAAGAAAATTTCCCAGTTTGCAAAACTGTATTACGGCGTTAAACCCGAACGCCAGTAACGGTCTCGATACCGTCCGGAAAACGACGGTTTTGTCCGTAAAAAATACGGGGACTTTTTACAGTGTGGACAATTCGCCGCTGTACACGAAAAGGTATAAATCTGAAAACACCGCATTGAAGGTTCCATGTTCACCGCCATATGCATTTCTTTTATGATGAATCTTAATTGTACTGCGTACCTGTGTAAATATTTAGCTGCGCTTTACCTGGAGCTAAGCAGTTTTCCAATCTGCATTATCTCAAGGCGATACCTCCACGCGTTAAAATAAAGGGTGAACTAGGCATATCAGGAATACCCACATTCAGAAAACACAAGTGGTTTAAGAGGCAAATAGGTTATCGCTGACTTCTCCAAGACGGCAGTCCCTCGGATTTTCATTTGTGTTGTGTGTTTGTGATCTTTCCGAATAACGAAGTTGGTGGTCTGATGGTTGAGTTTGAGCTAGAGACATGGCAACTTAATATGAATATAAAAGGGCCTTTTGAAAAACATCTGTGTTGATATTTTATAGTAGGCTTTAACCTGTTTGAAGAGTGCTTTCATGTTATCGCGAAAAAATGAATTTCAAATTTCCGTTTTCGTCTATTATAAAAGCAGAACAATAAGATCTAAATAGAACATCTGACAACTTAACCATTTGCTAGAGGTGTATCTCTTGTTCACATATTGTTTTGTTGCTGTTGCTTTTAAGGATAAGGGGTTGGTAAAACTTTCATCCAAGTGATCATGGAATTGCTATTGTTTAAAATCAGTGTCAAATTATCCAACACTTCAACAAATAATCTCCGCGTCATACTGTTTCATCACAAGTGTTAATATTTGGTAACTTTATTTAGTTGTTTGTCATGCATGTAATATTTACACCTTTATTTCCACTGCTGCAATATCCTTTACCGGACGAGTGAAGGTCAATCTTCAATGAACACCGTTAGCCTTATCACCGCGCAATGGTAAAGGAATGCCCTGGTGACGTCATGAAATCCCCGCTATTTTTATAATTGTTGCTAATTTTAGATAGCTCTTCCTGGAATGTTGCTATTTTTAGATTACTTTTATTTTTAGTTGCTTTTATACCCATCAAACCGGAAGTAAACAAGTTTACTTTTATGACATCATCAATAAGCACGTTCCATTTTCTAGAATTATCATTGGTTGAAAATAACGCATTAGCTTTTTCTAACTTCCCGCCAAAATAACGGTTTTTACTTAGACTATCATTTACTCGCATAGATAGTACTTGCTGTGATACAAATTTGATGTTTGTTGTGAAATATTAGGTTTTTCTGTATATAAATGTTTGAAAAAACGGATGAATGTGTTCAATAAACATGGAACTATTTTTGGTCGTAGTATGATTTTTTTGATTTGAGTAAATAGGCGGACCAGTCCAAATGCCAAACCCGGGGTAAGAAATGTTTTAAACAACATTTCGAAATTAGTAAAAAGTATATATTTTATATTAAATTTAGAAATAAAATGATAAAATGAGGTGTAAATATAAGTAATAAATTTCGTGTTTGATAAGTTCACCGAGTCTTGAACGTCATTAGGGCTGGTTAAAGCACGCGTGGAGTCCTTCGGACTCCACACACTTTAACCAGCCCTAATGACGTTCAAGACTCGGTGAACTTATCAAACACGAAATTTATTCCTTAAATAATTTAAAACCTCTTAAAATTACTCAGAATTGTAGTTAAATAGTTAAATTTAAAGAAACCAAAGAAGTTGATTGTCAAGGAGTTACACAAGTTTGCCAAAATCATTTTGTCAAGCGATTTTAGGGAGGCCAGGCTGATTGGAAGAAAGATTTTTTCAGCGGTGTAAACTTGAGCAAAGAAGGTGTAGCCTTGCTTATTCATATACCGAAGTTTTAAATTGAACCATTATTCGAAAATTGTTACTGGTAGATTGTTTAAACTAAAAATAAATGAAAACGGTTTTACTTATTAAAACTACATAAGAAACTCGAACGGTTGAATACCATAAATCGATAAAAGTGTTTTCCTATTTGATTTAAAAACTCTTCTTAAACGAGGAAACATTATATGATACGTTGGTACGACGGTGTTTAAAAGTAATTTAAACTTCATACCCATATTCATATTGCTGGGAAACGGTTGACCCTAGTATCATGACTGAGACAGCTTTAGATGATATCAATGCCAGGATGCTTTGCTATGAAACGCTTGACCCTATTGTCATGACCGGAACAACTTAAGAGGATTTCATGCCAGAATGCTTTGCTGGGAAATGGTTGGCCCTATTGTCATGACTGGAACAACTTTAGATGATATCATTGCCAGATTGCTTTGTTGGGAAACGGTTGGCCCTATTGTCATGACTGGAACAACTTTAGATGATATAAATGCCAGAATGCTTTACTTGGAAACTTGGTTGACCATATTGACTGGAACAAGTGAAGATGATATCAATGACAGAATGCTTCAGGCTAAATTTGCTTCCGAGACGTTTTTGAACCAAAATGTTGACGGACGCTGGAGGATGGACAACGGACACCACACAAAGAAAAGTCACAATAGGTCGCAAGGAGCCAAAGCCTTGGGAGTTCATATCACTTTTTTTCCTTTTAAAAAATTTCTAAATGCTCAACTAATACAAAAACTGTCATTCAATATTATTTTGAAATAAATGAATTGCTTTTCATTAAAATGCCCGACCCGAGAAATTGGCGAGATAAAGCTCTATCAACAATGAACAAAATAAACAATTCCACATTTAAAATCATTTATTAATAAAAATGACAACTTTCATTCTTTATACAACTCAATCTTGCTTGAAATCACATGTCCAATGATATGAAATGTTTATCAGTAAGAAATTTTAATTTCAACTTTTTTATCATGATTATAAACAAAATTGTGATTTACTGCATAAAAAATAGTTATTCTAATTAACCGCTGTGCTGTAAATAGTGATTTGTGAAGTGCAATAGAAAATTTTCAATACTTTTTGCGCTATACAAATGTATTTGTATTGGTACTTGTATAAAAAGGACAATTATATTATATTTTTCCCAGATAATATCAAAAAGAACCTGGGTTAAACTTAGTCCTGTTACAATGTAGCAGGTCTAAGAAGAGTTTTTAAATCAAATAGGTAAACACTTTTATCGATGTATGGTATTCAACCGTTCGACTTTCTTATGTAGTTTATAAGTAAAACCGTTTTCATTTATTTTTTGTTTAAACAATCTACCAGTAACAATTATCTGGGGATTTTCTAAAAGAAAAATTCACATTTTCAGTTCACAGTGTTTTATTTTCCTAATATTTTTGTAATCAGAATAAAGTTAAGAATTTATTTAAAGTCATTTACCTAAATAATGTGAAAATACCTAACTACAAAAAAATCCAAGTGGAAGAAAGAACAGTGAAAGAAGGAGAGAGAAATGGCCACTCTTGTGACAAGAGGTAAACTATACCTTGTGTGTCTGTTAGCTTGGCAAATGGACTGAGCCATATCTCAGGTTATATAGCAAACTAGTAATGTATAGATTCTATAAATATTTTAAATTCTTAATTAAAAAACCAACTATAAAAATAATATCCACTAGGTTTATTAAGACAGAGGATGGTAAAGAAGAGAAGAATATGCGAGTAAAAAAGAAGAAAGAAGAATGGTTTTATTATTCATGGTAGGTTTCAGAAGAGCCAAGCTGGAAACTGGGACATATTTAACAAACCAGACCATTTCACCTTGTATGTTCTAATAAAACTTATTATTCAATGTTAAAAAATCAGTATGTAAAATGTGTTCACCAAGTATCAAAGGAAATATGGTGTTGGTGTACGCGATGGTATCACTCTTTCGTTATCTGATACGCCTTTAAACAGATTTGGCTCGCGATTGTCTGCATCTTTGAAGTCTATTACAGTGGCTATGTTCCCACAGCGGTAACAGTAGTTCGGCGCTGACCATATTGTCACCAGCTTCTCATCAAACATGTACTTAAAACCTGAAAGGTATGAAAACTCTACTTATGTAAATTTTTGGTAAAAAAGATAACATGTGCATACAAGGAATATATAAGTGAAAGTTAGGAATTAAAAAAAACCACGAAATCCTGAAAATGTGTCAATTTTTAAAGGGAAAGTAAAGCAAAACAATCATTTTTAAACACAGAAAACATGCATTTCAGGCACAATCCTGATAACTTTCACCCATTCCAAATAGATTTAATCAAATAAAACAGACCGCCACACAGCCAAAAGTAGAAAGGGAAAGACAGTATGCTTTAAATTATGATTGCTATCATTAATACACTCAATTAACAAAACTAAAATGTTTCCATAGAACATAGATTCCCCCATTTGCAAATAAAAGTACACAAACATATCTGTTTTGGAGTTGGGTTTATAGTCAGCGACCTTAACCTAGAACCTAGAACACTGTTTGTTGCACATGACTTTTTTATACTTTAGTTTACAATTACATTAGCAATAAATCATTTGTAGCTAGATAGTGCTTTTTTAAAGTGACTGTCTTCCCCATGACTTGCATTCATTTTGACCTTGACCTTTGACCAAGTGATCCCCAAAACCAAAAGCGGGGATCCACTTAAGGAGTCAATAGTTTTAAGTTGCAGATTTTGGGTCAAGGAGTTCCTGAAATATTCAGCAAAAGCTGATTCCACCTTAAAGGGCCCTGTGACCCCTAAAACATCAGAGGTAATCTGCTAAAGAAATCCAATTTCATTGTGATTTTTGTACTGAGTGGAGAATGAGTTAACCTTTAAGGCCCCCTTTACTTTTAAGGTCCCTGTTACCTTGACCTTCAAACCAGGAACCCCAATAAAACTACCCGTAATCTAGATGCTGTGACTTTGGAAGTGACAAATTGTTTTATAAACAACAGCCAGTCAGAAACGACTGCACGCTCGACTTTTCGAATAGTCAGACATATTTAAGCGCATTTTAAACTAGGCTTAATTGAAAAACTTGGGAGTGATTCAGTAGTTTATGACACCCCTAACACAAACACACACACACATGAACAAAAGTTTGTTGATCAAAGTTAATAAATCAATAAATTACTGGTATGGTATGGTATGGTATGGTATGGTATGGTATGGTATGGTATGGTATGGTATGGTATGGTATGGTATGGCATGGCATGGCATAGCATAGCATAGCATAGCATAGCATAGAATAGCATAGCATAGCATAGCATAGTATAGTATAGTATAGTACAGTACAGTACAGTATAGTATAGTATAGTATAGTATAGTATAGTATAGTATAGTATAGTATAGTATAGTGTATAGTATAGTATAGTATAGTATAGTATAGTATAGTATAGTATAGTATAGTATAGTTTAGTATAGTATAGTATAGTATAGTATAGTATAGTATAGTATAGTATAGTATAGTATAGTATAGTATAGAATAGTATAGTAAAGTATAGTATAGTGTCTAGTGTAGTGTAGTGTAGTGTAGTGTAGTGTAGTGTAGTGTAGTGTAGTGTAGTATAGTATAGTATAGTATAGTATAGTATAGTATAGTATAGTATAGTATAGTATAGTAAAGTATAGTATAGTATAGTATAGTATAGTGTAGTGTAGTGTAGTGTAGTGTAGTGTAGTGTAGTGTAGTGTAGTATAGTATAGAATAGTATAGTATAGTATAGTATAGTATAGTATAGTATAGTATAGTATAGTATAGTATAGTATAGTATAGTATAGTATAGTATAGTATAGTATAGTAAAGTATAGTATAGTATAGTATAGTATAGTATAGTATAGTATAGTATAGTATAGTATAGTATAGTATAGTATAGTGTATAGTATAGTATAGTATAGTATAGTGTATAGTATAGTATAGTGTATAGTATAGTATAGTATAGTGTAGTATAGTATAGTATACCATAGTATAGTATAGTATAGTGTAGTATAGTATAGTATACCATAGTAAAGTATAGTGTATAGTATAGTATAGTATAGTGTAGTATAGTATAGTATACCATAGTATAGTATAGTATAGTATAGTATAGTATAGTATAGTATAGTATAGTATAGTATAGTATAGTATAGTATAGTATAGTATAGTATAGTATACCATAGTATAGTATAGTATAGTATAGTATAGTATAGTATAGTATAGTATAGTATAGTGTATAGTATATAGTATAGTATAGTATAGTATAGTATAGTATAGTATAGTATAGTATAGTATAGTATAGTATAGTGTACAGTATAGTATAGTATAGTATAGTATAGTATAGTATAGTATAGTATAGTATAGTATAGTATAGTATAGTATAGTATAGTATAGTATAGTATAGTATAGTATAGTATAGTATAGTATAGTGTATAGTATAGTATAGTGTATAGTATAGTATAGTATAGTAAAGTATGGTATGGTATGGTATGGTATGGTATGGTATGGTATGGTATGGTATGGTATGGTATGGTATGGTGTAGTCAGTTAGAATGCATGATTGAAAATCATTGGATTTTAACAAAGGCTAGAAACAAGTATATCAAGAAGTACTTAAAAACTTCTTTAACTCTAAACTAAAATTCTTAAATATCGTATTTTTATACCAAAAATGTATCAAATTTCCCCCTCTTCTGTTTAAATTAAATCAACCGACAGAAAAGAATCGAGTGTTCATTTACAAGAACAAAGAATGATTCAACAGATTAAAACATGCGTCGAATCTTAGAACAAAGCCTCACTTGGTATGTGATCATTTAATAATATGGTTATTACAGCTGTAGCGGCTCCGCGGAAAACGCCCAAACAATCGCCAATGATTTATTAAAAGCAACTGATCATTTAGCATTGGCCAAACTTTAATATTTGAAAGTGGTTTAGTTTAGTTTAAATCGATTGTGAAACAAGTTATTCCAGCTTATTTTAATCACACTCGATAACTGTTTCCTGGGTTACCAACCAGTACTCGTGCCAAATGTGTATTAGGGAAACTGCCAACGAATCACATCCATGTGGCAGGTTTTACATAGATTCTCTCCACATTCTACGCAGTGTTTGATTGATGCAACGTTCTTGTCGTCTTTTCGCACGGCGAACACGGGAACTCAATCCAATCCTCCGCCCCAAGCCTTAGTGTCCCGTAATTTCACTACCATTTTCTGTTTGAAATTTTGTTAGCTTTGTGGGTTATTGTCGGTCATCCTGATGACCGACATATTAAAATCGACCAAACTTGAGCTTTCTACCTGAACACCGGTTAACAGTGATGTAAAGCAAAGATCACGTTCCAGACGGAACGGATAATTTAGATAATTAGACTCTTACTCAGTCGTTATTTATGGATAGACTCTTACTCACTCGTTATCTATAAAAACCTGGAGGCCTCTTATTGGCTGTTAAAGAACGTCACATTTGGCGTCTGTAGCTATAATTAAATTCTCTCTCCAGCTTCTTATCAGCTAGGCTTATTACTCATAAAGATATTTCCGACAACGAACAATAAACATATACATGTACATGGATTTTGTCTTGCAAATGTACACTGTATATGATAAACAAAAGATGTACAGCTTATAAATTTATTAAACCTAAGCAAATAAAATGTGTAGAGAACACTGAACAGAGATTAGCTACTTATTTTGCTGACAACGAATCTACGAACTTGTGCAACATTTTGTGAAACTCGGGGATCAGAGGTATCCCAGGGAATGTTTTACATGGTTTAGCTAGCTCGATATGGATACATCCGTCGGTACTTTCTTGATAATTTTGCTTAACTGTTTTGAATGTAAAAATTATCTTTGGAACACCAGAACACACAGTTTTGCAGAAATCTTAAATCGGGTAATGAAACTGAAAATAGTAGACACTACAAGTTTAAGCTTTACTTAGTTGTAATTTGGTTTTGAATCAACAAAATAATTTTTGGAACATGCGCACACACATACTTCTGCAGAAGTATCAAATCGGGTCATGCAACTGTCAATAATAGACAATACAAAATTTTGCTTTCCAAAAAACTAGTCGGTCATTAGCATAACCTTTTAACAAAGACGGCGCTGTAGTGCGTACTTTTGAAATCAATGCGTTAGGTTGTTATTCGAAGTCATGAGACATACTAAGTAAATACCAACATTCTAACGATATTGTTCTAGATCAGAAAGAACAATTTTATCATACCTGTGCGTCCCTGACAGACTGTTCACGTTTTTCTCTCCCAGCCTATGACTGTAAAAAAACTTTGTTTTTTTAACATATTCTGTAGCTTTTGATATATATTTACAGCTTGATAATCATTGCTTTCTAACACTTTCTGACACAAAAATATTGTTTGACAAACATTTCCATTTTGGTTAACTTCCAGAGAAATTATTAACTTGTTCGCAAACAGGGTTAGATTTATCACCAGGTTAAATAAATCTTATTCGAAAGAGGAAATACCTATAAGTAAACTTTCATTTTTGTATGGCATCCAATAAAAGTGGCTTAAAATTCGAACTTTTCTGCCGTCTTGTTAAAAGGTTGAGCTAATGACCGACTAGCTTTTTGGAAAGCTAAAACTTGTAGAACGTTATCAGTAAAAGACACGTGATATACACATTTATGTGATACCGTAAATTGGGATATTTTCGCCTTGGTTAATAATTGGCCTAATTGGCCACCCTAATGAAAAGGCGAAAATTAAACACACCAAAATATATCACAGGTGAAAATTAAGCCCTGGTAGTGCAAACAGAACAATTATTTTTCACACTTCGCCGACGTTGGTCGCTTTTTTATTGGATTATTGTGTGTTGCAATAAATGTTGTGAAAATGTGAGATTGGTTTAAGTGTTTTAAATATCATATGGTTATTTGCATTACACTTTAATTTTATGCATTATAAATTTATATTTCTGCATGTGAAGTTTTATTTTTGTATTTAAAATTATAATATGAATAATTTTGCAGTCTTTTGTTGCTTTCTCCTACATGTATCGTTTATTAATATGTCTAAAATAAATGCCGACCAATCTGATAAATTAGCGTACATGACATGACATGACAAAATAACGTATATGTGTTTATTTTTCGCCACACAATGATAAATGGCCAAAAACAAATTGGCCAAAATAAAACACAGGCACTTTGGGGGCAAAGTGGCCAAAATATGACGACGCCAAAATATCCCAATTTACGGTAGATTATAAGGTTTATGTAAAAAAAATCTGTCAGTATATATATTTTATGATTCAACTGAAAATTGATAATGGAAACATAATAGTAAGCATATTCTATCACATCACTTTCTATATATCTATTTATCAGTTATATTGAACGCGATTAATGCAACCTTGTTTGCAAAGGCATTAGAGTTGTTCGGTGTTCAAGAAGGTCTTTTTAATTTGAAGATTCAAAATTTATTTTTAAACGTTATTTTTGATATCTTTTTAAAACAATGCTTTTACAGAGTGCGAATTTGAGTACGAGCAATAAAATGCCTTTAATACCGTGTCATAATCACAATATTGGTTACTGATTTAAATATACCAGTAAACATGTGCACCCTATATTCCATGCCTATGCCGTGGAACGACAAGGTGGCACTTCACATCCCCGCTCACCGATGGACAAAAATCACTTGTCCTTTCTGCTTTTTTGATGAGTTTCTTTTGGCTATTCCTGATACGCACGCTTTACTTTGTTTTAATTTTCCAACAAATAAACTGTATGTTTCGTGCTCAATGGTCTTTCACGACAACATCGTTGATAGGCTTTGTATATAGATGTCAAAGTAGCTCTGTTAATTGATCATGGCAAACTAAACTGTTATTAAAATGGAGCTGTGGATTCAATACAAAATTTTCATTTTTCATTTTACAACTTTTACATGCATTACTATTTTGTTACAATGACAACAAATGTAAGTATATGATTGTATAGTTAACCTTTTATAATTCGACGAATTGATAAAGCGACGTATCAGTTACACAATAAACTTACAGTCAAGTTGCGGTAACTCGAATATCCTAGGAAGCGATGATTTACTTCGAGTTAGAGCGTACTTTGAGTTTTCACACAGTTAGAGCATCGTCGGTGCTGTTGTTTTCTAATTTTTTTTTAAAATAAAGCCTGTTTAATATATCTCATAACGACCTTACGTGTTTTTTGTTACTATGACATTTCTCATGCCCGTGTCCGAACACACGAAATGGCAGCAATCCACCACGGTACCATACTTAATTGCTTATGTAGATTAATTAGGGTTTCCTTATACCGGCATCACCTAACAGCTCACAGAACTTGTCTAAATGTTAGTTTTAGGACAATAGACGTAAAATACTCTTTACCACGGTGTTTTAGCATCCAGTAACCCGAAACGGAAGTTTCTAAACTGCGCGCCAAAGGACATTTATTTTAGTTTTATATGCTTAATATCAGCATTTGATTACACATTACATCAATCAAGTTACTGCTTTTTTCTTGGCCACGTAATTTGGTGTTATTTTAAAGATTGTACCACATTTTCAGGTGTTTATTAAGATGGCTGCAAAATAAGAAAAGCTTTGTATAAAGGTCCAATGTGAAAAAAGAGTCCCTCTACATCAGATCGCATCTGCCGAGACCTTGGTTTGTATACATCTCCAGAAAGAGCGAATAACGCCAGGATGAGAGTAACTTTCCTTGCGTTGAGTTACCAGTAGTAAAATAAATCAAAGATCGTATAAAATGGAATTGATTCATTTTATTTTAATTTGATATAAAACATCAATTATGGTGACAAATGTGTAACCAAAACAAATTATTTATAATAAAAAGAGAACCTTCTTTCCAAATATATTTGTTATCAATACAATATGCAGAAAATTAAAAAAGTAAAATAAGTAGTTTTCCTTATTTGTTTTTAAATAAATAAAAACATTGAAAAACAATTTTCTTTATTTTTACAAAAGTAAACAAGAGACCGTCGAAGACGGGTGATGCTCCCCGAACAGGTTCTTTGTCACAAACACTGCTAGTTGTATAATTATTCAGGTGAATTTGAAAACAGTGAAGTGCTATAAAATCAGACAAGTTTTAAATCCAACTATATATAACAAAGTTACGGACCAGACTTGATTTAGCTTCAAGTTCATGCTGTGACCTTGACCTTCAAGGAAGCAACCCAAATTTTATGTGACATGTATCCTCGAAATGGTTATCATTTCTGTGAAATAATTTTTAAATCCAACTATCAATAACATGTTATTGACAGGACACGATTTTGCTGCAAGGTCATGCTTTGAACTTCACGGTAGCGACCCAAATGTTGCATGCTACACGTCATCTCATTATGGTGATCATTTCGGGAAATTATTTTAAAATCCGACTTCAAATAAAACAAGAGGGCCATGATGGCCCTTTGTCGCTCACCTTTATACAACAAAGTTGTGTTGTACGTGACCCAACGTCTCGATACGGTGAACATTTACAACAAGTTATTTTAAAATCCAATAAGACAATAGTCTCAATCATTCAGACGCTCTGATTTCGCAATGGCGATCAGTACGTCTGAAGACATTGTTCGTTAAAAAATTAGACACTCCAAAACGAGGCTTGTAATTAGGGCATTAGTATGGAACGGCGTTGTTGTCTTGTAAAAATTATTTTTAGACTATCGCCCTGTCAGCTGGAAATATATAAAACATAATTATCCTACGGGGGCACGCATTTTTAACTGCATTATTGCGCCCAAAGGCGCGTTCAAGTAAACTGAGGAAGGCATTCAATTTGATGTTAAGTGCTGCTTTGCTTTTGTGTTTGGCTGTAGAATGTTGGAATATTTTTCAGGTCAAACTATTTTTTACTGTTCTAACTTTTCTAAACGTATAAATAATAAACATACATAATTAGATTTATTTATGCAAAGTTTGTCTGAACTGCATTTTTCCGTTAGAGAGATTTTGGTATTCTTCACTTTTTATCAATAACCGTACAATGACAACTGCCATACCATATGTATGTATGTATGTATTCTGTAATTTCCTCCTTTATTCATAGGAGCACACCTCTTCACCAGAGGATAAGGATTTTCGTATATGTACACTTTCTTTTACCTGCATTATAGGAGATCGCTGTATTCAGCGTATGTTACCCTTACCATCATATTCATGATATCAACAAGTATATATCAACACCACCACTGAGTATTTACACACATATATTTATATATAGATATAAATCTGACAGGTGCAGATAACTATAGAGAGATAGCTTTTAGATACAGGTACAGGGAATCCGGGTAGGCAACCACAGCTCTTTTCGAAAAGACCCTCTGATTTTTTAACGTGCCAGGTTTATAATACCGATACACGCACTGAAATTCTTCTTCCTGGAAGTGAACCAGTACTAAGTTGGGTGGGAAACACTAGACGTATATTACAAAAATTTCAAGTACCGTGTTCGGGATTCGAACTCACTACCTCCGGATTTGTAGACCAACGCGTTACCACTGGACCACCCGTCCACCTATACAACGTGACAGTCTAATACCATAATCACGAAGAGGCAGCAACGGCCAGTCATATATTTGTATTCATTTATGTAAAATCGGGTAGGCAAGTAATTAAACGTCATTTGTTTATAAACCATATACCTGATTTTGTAGCTCGATATCTTATTACCTTAATTTCACTTTGCCCAGTGTGGGAGAAATACGGTTGATGCACTGTTAACAAATTTCATTAGAAATCGCGATTGATTTTGGATTTGTTTACCATACAAAAGCGCCACCTGTCGGTCAGACTTTTTATATAGCGATGTCTCTAGACGTTGGTCAGAGCAGTGTGACACTGATCAATGACAGAACGTCTAGATGATCTAGACTAATAAGACAAGGGGTCTAACCT
This sequence comes from Corbicula japonica, assembly GCA_038501625.1. Lineage (NCBI taxonomy): Eukaryota > Metazoa > Mollusca > Bivalvia > Venerida > Cyrenidae > Corbicula > Corbicula japonica. The sequence continues at coordinate 70,918 of JAZAYU010000298.1, forward strand.
AAAGTAAGAAGATCGATGCTTTAAGACGGCCATTTCATGGAGAGTGGTGTCAATTGGTGATAAAACAGCATTGTTTTGTTTACATCGACCACTAATTCAGTAAAGTAAGTACATTTTCTTGTATTATAGGTATTGTGTATGAGATAACCACCTAGCCGCTTGTTTCAGACATCTGCTTTTGGTCCGTTTTTGTCTGTCCATGCAGTGGTTGAAGCGTGAAAGAAGGGATAGCGACATAGGGGTCCAAACTCTGCAATGTCTGCAGACTGATTTTGGGAGCTTTAGAGAATTAGATTTCGCCTTGCTGTGTTTGCGGGGTGCGGCATGCATTATTTAACACTTTAGAACGTTTCCTGTGCTAATAGGAGCCTCTGTGTTCATTTTTTTTATATTTAAGACGATTTCATGGAGAACTGTCTCACTTTAGGACAATTTCATGGAGAGCTATAAATTTTGGAGAGGTTAGATACTGATTAGTTTATAATGAACAGAAGTATATCTGTAATTTTTATTGTAATTGTACCATGTATTGAACATGATTATATTGGCAAGTCAAGAACTGCACCCATTAAATGCAATGAGCACAATTAAGACCAGTATATCATTGCTTGTTAGGTATCCATGACTGTACTATACTTTAGTGCTTAAAACGGATTACGCGACACAATTTCACCTTAAGACATCCCATTTTAACGTATGTACCAGTCGAAAAGTCATATGAATCCACTCTCCCACCCCCACCCCCTTGCCGGAAGTACGGGCGGGAAAAGCCATGTTTAACCATTCGGATGTCTCGGCACTGCGAGGCAAGTGTGATGGTTTTGATTTAGCGCCAAAGTGTCCTTGATTTTTATTATTTACACTAGTCAAAAGTTCTAAGTGCACACTTGATAAATGTTAATTTTTCCAATAATTTGATTGAACCTTTCAAAATAGTGTAAATTACAATGAAGAAGAATCAATATTTTATTAAAGCACACCAAAAATTTTAAGTCTGCTTAACCAGATTAAAAAATAATAATATTTTAGCTCACTTGTTCTCAGAAAGCAATTCTCAAGTTAATTATCATTGCATCGGCTATCATTTGTGATCGTTTTCTCACCTCTGTATAATTTAAATTTCATGCAGATTTAAAGGAAAGACTGTAGTTTGCCATTCCATTGCACTGAAATAGCTTTCTGTAGCTTTGTAATGGTCTGCTGGGCACGATGAGCCAACACACTCAACTTTATTTTATCCATAACGTTTTTACAGGATTTCAAGGAGAAAATTCCATTTTTCACACAATGTTTTGTGCCAAAAGTTTTTGAATTGTCTAGCAGTTTGGGATGATACAATTTTCTATTATAGATGTGTAACAGCCTTTCCAAACGAAAAAAATGTATTCATTTCGATAAAATTGACCAGTTTTCGGATACGCCTTTTGACCGAATAAGCGTCATTTTCGAATAATTCGATTTTGAAGTTTATTGAATTTCTATAAATTTTAGTTTTAAATTTTATTTATTGGACACTTATCCAACAAATGTTACACTAATTTTTTCCAATTTACGTTGTTTTACGTAAATATTTAATGACGTAATTGAGTAACACCAGCGTTCAACGTAAGCAACGTAATCAATCTAGAAAATAATATCGTTTGATTTTCTTCTTAAATTAATAAAATATGCAAAAATAAGGTATTTCTTTTGCATTTACGAAAACCGTCAATATTTGTTTACAACAAATTTGAAGTTGTGCCTGTGAAAAGAATTTTGACGGCAATGTCGTTGTCTGCTGATGTCAACCGTTTCATGGTTACAATTTGTTGGTGTGTTTTTCGTGTTTGTCTTGAGTCGGTGAACATGTGAAAAACAAAAACGATTGTAAAAAAATAAATTTCGCTTGCCGCACGGGGATAATGCATAAAAAGCGTATGCCGACGTGGATGACGTAAAACGTAAAACATATGCACAGTTTTCAAAAAATTATTGTTGTTTGATCCTTATCAACATTAAGTCAAACTTTCATTCAATTTGAATAAGTTTACTTTAAGATATTAAAAATTGAAAAATGTGCACTTAGAACTTTTAACCAGTGTATTTAGCGGTAATTTTACCATCAGGCTGTTCCCACATGGTGGGTATTTTACAAGGTATCTGCTTGGGCCAAAAGCGATTGTCTGAATCTTTGAAGTCTATTACAGTGGCTATGTTCCCACAGCGGTAACAGTAGTTCGGCGCTGACCATATTGTCACCAGCTTCTCATCAAACATGTACTTAAAACCTGAAAGGAATGAAAACTCTACTAATGTAAATTTTTGGTAAAAAAGATAACCTGTGCATACAAGGAATATATAAGTGAAAGTTAGGAATTTAAAAAAACCACGAAATCCTGAAAATGTGTCAATTTTTAAAGGGAAAGTAAAGCAAAACAATCATTTTTAAACACAGAAAACATGAATTTCAGGCACAATCCTGATAACTTTCACCCATTCAAAATAGATTTAATCAAATAAAACAGACCGCCACACAGCCAAAAGTAGAAAGGGAAAGACAGTATGCTTTAAATTATGATTGCTATCATTAATACACTCAATTAACAAAACTAGAAATGTTTCCATAGATCACAGATTCCCCCATTTGCAAATAAAAGTACACAAACATATCTGTTTTGGAGTTGGGTTTATAGTCAGCGACCTTAACCTAGAACCTAGAACACTGTTTGTTGCACATGACTTTTTCATACTTTAGTTTACAATTACATTAGCACTAAATCATTTGTAGCTAGATAGTGCTTTTTTAAAGTGACTGTCTTTCCCATGACCTGCATTCATTTTGACCTTGACCTTTGACCAAATGACCCCCAAAACCAAAAGCGGGGATCCACTTAAGGAGTCAATAGTTTTAGGTTGCAGATTTTGGGTCAAGGAGTTCCTGAAATATTCAGCAAAAGCTGATTCCACCTTAAAGGGCCCTGTGACCCCTAAAACATCAGAGGTAATCTGCTAAAGAAATCCAATTTCATTGTGATTTTTGTACTGAGTGGAGAATGAGTTAACCTTTAAGGCCCCCTTTACTTTTAAGGTCCCTGTTACCTTGACCTTCAAACCAGGAACCCCAATAAAACTACCCGTAATCTACATGCTGTGACATTGGAAGTGACAAATTGTTTTATAAACAACAGCCAGTCAGAAACGACTGCACGCTCGACTATTCGAATAGTCAGACATATTTAAGCGCATTTTAAACTGGGCTTCATTGAAACTTGGGAGTGATTCAGTAGTTTATGACACCCCTAACACAAACACACACACACATGAACAAAAGTTTGTTGATCAAAGTTAATAAATCAATAAATTACTGGTATGGTATGGTATGGTATGGTATGGTATGGTATGGTATGGTATGGTATGGTATGGTATGGTATGGTATAGTATAGTATAGTATAGTATAGTATAGTATAGTATAGTATAGTATAGTATAGTATAGTATAGTATAGTATAGTATAGTATAGTATAGTATAGTATAGTATAGTATAGTATAGTATAGTATAGTGTATAGTATAGTATAGTGTTTAGTATAGTATAGTATAGTATAGTATAGTATAGTATAGTATAGTATAGTATAGTATAGTATAGTATAGTATAGTATAGTATAGTATAGTATAGTGTATAGTATAGTATAGTAAAGTATGGTATGGTATGGTATGGTATGGTATGGTATGGTATGGTATGGTATGGTATGGTATGGTATGTTATGGTATGGTATGGTATGGTATGGTATGGTATGGTATGGTGTAGTCAGTTAGAATGCATGATTGAAAATCATTGGATTTTAACAATGGCTAGAAATAAGTATATCAAGAAGTACTTAAAAACTTCTTTAACTCTAAACTAAAATTCTTAAATATCGTATTTTTATTCCAAAAATGTATAAAATTTCCCCCTCTTCTGTTTTAATTAAATCAACCGACACAAAAGAATCCAGTGTTCATTTACAAGAACAAAGAATGATTCAACAGATTAAAACATGTTTCGAATCTTAGAACAAAGCCTCACTTGGTATGTGATCATTTAATAATATGGTTATTACAGCTGTAGCGGCTCCGCGGAAAACGCCCAAACAATCGTCAATGATTTATTAAAAGCAACTGATCATTTAGCATTGGCCAAACTTTAATATTTGAAAGTGGTTTAGTTTATTTTAAATCGATTGTGAAACAAGTTATTCCAGCTTATTTTAATCACACTCGATAACTGTTTCCTGGGTTACCAACCAGTACTCGTGCCAAATGTGTATTGGGGAGACTGCCAACGAATCACATCCATGTGGCAGGTTTTACATAGATTCTCTCCACATTCTACGCAGTGTTTGATTGATGCAACGTTCTTGTCGTCTTTTCGCACGGCGAACACGGGAACTCAATCCAATCCTCCGCCCAAAGCCTTAAAGTGTCCCGTAATTTCACGGCCATTTTCTGTTTGAACTTTTATTAGCTTTGTGGGTTATAGAACGTTATCAGTAAGTACAGTCACGTGATATACATATTTAAGTGATACCGTAAATCGGGATATTTTCGCCTTGGTTAATAATTGGCCTAATTGGCCACCCTAATGAAAAGGCAAAAATTAAACACACCAAAATATATCACAGGTGAAAATTAAGCCCTGGTAGTGCAAACAGAACAATTATTTTTCACACTTCGCCGACGTTGATCGCTTTTTTATTGGATTATTGTGTGTTGCAATAAATGTTGTGAAAATGTGAGATTGGTTTTAGTGTTTTAAATATCATATGGTTATTTGCATTACACTTTAATTTTATGCATTATAAATTTATATTTCTGCATGTGGAGTTTTTTTTGTATTTAAAATTATAATATGAATAATTTTGCAGTCTTTTGTTGCTTTCTCCTACATGTATCGTTTATTAATATGTCTAAAATAAATGCCGACCAATCTGATAAATTAGCGTACATGACATGACATGACAAAATAACGTATTTGTGTTTATTTTTCGCCACACAATGATAAATGGCCAAAAATAAACTGGCCAAAATAAAACACAGGCACTTTGGGGCAAAGTGGCCAAAATATGACGACGCCAAAATATCCCAATTTACGGTAGATTATAAGGTTTATGTAAAAAAAATCTGTCAGTATATATATTTTATGATTCAACTGAAAATTGATAATGGAAACATAATAGTAAGCATATTCTATCACATCACTTTCTATATATCTATTTATCAGTTATATTGAACGCGATTAATGCAACCTTGTTTGCAAAGGCATTAGAGTTGTTCGGTGTTCAAGAAGGTCTTTTTAATTTGAAGATTCAAAATTTATTTTTAAACGTTATTTTTGATATCTTTTTAAAACAATGCTTTTACAGAGTGCGAATTTGAGTACGAGCAATAAAATGCCTTTAATACCGTGTCATAATCACAATATTGGTTACTGATTTAAATATACCAGTAAACATGTGCACCCTATATTCCATGCCTATGCCGTGGAACGACAAGGTGGCACTTCACATCCCCGCTCACCGATGGACAAAAATCACTTGTCCTTTCTGCTTTTTTGATGAGTTTCTTTTGGCTATTCCTGATACGCACGCTTTACTTTGTTTTAATTTTCCAACAAATAAACTGTATGTTTCGTGCTCAATGGTCTTTCACGACAACATCGTTGATAGGCTTTGTATATAGATGTCAAAGTAGCTCTGTTAATTGATCATGGCAAACTAAACTGTTATTAAAATGGAGCTGTGGATTCAATACAAAATTTTCATTTTTCATTTTACAACTTTTACATGCATTACTATTTTGTTACAATGACAACAAATGTAAGTATATGATTGTATAGTTAACCTTTTATAATTCGACGAATTGATAAAGCGACGTATCAGTTACACAATAAACTTACAGTCAAGTTGCGGTAACTCGAATATCCTAGGAAGCGATGATTTACTTCGAGTTAGCGCGTACTTTGAGTTTTCACACAGTTAGAGCATCGTCGGTGCTGTTGTTTTCTAATTTTTTTTAAATAAAGCCTGTTTAATATATCTCATAAAGACCTTACGTGTTTTTTGTTACTATGACATTTCTCATGCCCGTGTCCGAACACACGAAATGGCAGCAATCCACCACGGTACCATACTTAATTGCTTATGTAGATTAATTAGGGTTTCCTTATACCGGCATCACCTAACAGCTCACAGAACTTGTCTAAATGTTGGTTTTAGGACAATAGACGTAAAATACTCTTTACCACGGTGTTTTAGCATCCAGTAACCCGAAACGGAAGTTTCTAAACTGCGCGCCAAAGGACATTTATTTTAGTTTTATATGCTTAATATCAGCATTTGATTACACATTACATCAATCAAGTTACTGCTTTTTTCTTGGCCACGTAATTTGGTGTTATTTTAAAGATTGTACCACATTTTCAGGTGTTTATTAAGATGGCTGCAAAATAAGAAAAGCTTTGTGTAAAGGTACAATGTGAAAAAAGAGTCCCTCTACATCAGATCGCATCTGCCGAGACCTTGGTTTGTATACATCTCCAGAAAGAGCGAATAACGCCAGGATGAGAGTAACTTTCCTTGCGTTGAGTTACCAGTAGTAAAATAAATCAAAGATCGTATAAAATGGAATTGATTCATTTTATTTTAATTTGATATAAAACATCAATTATGGTGACAAATGTGTAACCAAAACAAATTATTTATAATAAAAAGAGAACCTTCTTTCCAAATATATTTGTTATCAATACAATATGCAGAAAATTAAAAAAGTAAAATAAGTAGTTTTCCTTATTTGTTTTTAAATAAATAAAAACATTGAAAAACAATTTTCTTTATTTTTACAAAAGTAAACAAGAGACCGTCGAAGACGGGTGATGCTCCCCGAACAGGTTCTTTGTCACAAACACTGCTAGTTGTATAATTATTCAGGTGAATTTGAAAACAGTGAAGTGCTATAAAATCAGACAAGTTTTAAATCCAACTATATATAACAAAGTTACGGACCACACTTGATTTAGCTTCAAGTTCATGCTGTGACCTTGACCTTCAAGGAAGCAACCCAAATTTTATGTGACATGTATCCTCGAAATGGTTATCATTTCTGTGAAATAATTTTTAAATCCAACTATAAATAACATGTTATTGACAGGACACGATTTTGCTGCAAGGTCATGCTTTGAACTTCACGGTAGCGACCCAAATGTTGCATGCTACACGTCATCTCATTATGGTGATCATTTCGGGAAATTATTTTAAAATCCGACTTCAAATAAAACAAGAGGGCCATGATGGCCCTTTGTCGCTCACCTTTATACAACAAAGTTGTGTTGTACGTGACCCAACGTCTCGATACGGTGAACATTTACAACAAGTTATTTTAAAATCCAATAAGACAATAGTCTCAATCATTCAGACGCTCTGATTTCGCAATGGCGATCAGTACGTCTGAAGACATTGTTCGTTAAAAAATTAGACACTCCAAAACGAGGCTTGTAATTAGGGCATTAGTATGGAACGGCGTTGTTGTCTTGTAAAAATTATTTTTAGACTATCGCCCTGTCAGCTGGAAATCGATAAAACATAATTATCCTACGGGGGCACGCATTTTTAACTGCATTATTGCGCCCAAAGGCGCGTTCAAGTAAACTGAGGAAGGCATTCAATTTGATGTTAAGTGCTGCTTTGCTTTTGTGTTTGGCTGTAGAATGTTGGAATATTTTTCAGGTCAAACTATTTTTTACTGTTCTAACTTTTCTAAACGTATAAATAATAAACATACATAATTAGATTTATTTATGCAAAGTTTGACTGAACTGCATTTTTCCGTTAGAGAGATTTTGGTATTCTTCACTTTTTATCAATAACCGTACAATGACAACTGCCATACCATATGTATGTATGTATGTATTCTGTAATTTCCTCCTTTATTCATAGGAGCACACCTCTTCACCAGAGGATAAGGATTTTCGTATATGTACACTTTCTTTTACCTGCATTATAGGAGATCGCTGTATTCAGCGTATGTTACCCTTACCATCATATTCATGATATCAACAAGTATATATCAACACCACCACTGAGTATTTACACACATATATTTATATATAGATATAAATCTGACAGGTGCAGATAACTATAGAGAGATAGCTTTTAGATACAGATACAGGGAATCCGGGTAGGCAACCACAGCTCTTTTCGAAAAGACCCTCTGATTTTTTAACGTGCCAGGTTTATAATACCGATACACGCACTGAAATTCTTCTTCCTGGAAGTGAACCAGTACTAAGTTGGGTGGGAAACACTAGACGTATATTACAAAAATTTCAAGTGCCGTGTTCGGGATTCGAACTCACTACCTCCGGATTTGTGGACCAACGCGTTACCACTGGACCACCCGTCCACCTATACAACGTGACAGTCTAATACCATAATCACGAAGAGGCAGCAACGGCCAGTCATATATTTGTATTCATTTATGTAAAATCGGGTAGGCAAGTACTTAAACGTCATTTGTTTATAAACCATATACCTGATTTTGTAGCTCGATATCTTATTACCTTAATTTCACTTTGCCCAGTGTGGGAGAAATACGCTTGATGCACCGTTAACAAATTTCATTAGAAATCGCGATTGATTTTGGATTTGTTTACCATACAAAAGCGCCACCTGTCGGTCAGACTTTTTATATAGCGATGTCTCTAGACGTTGGTCAGAGCAGTGTGACACTGATCAATGACAGAACGTCTAGATGATCTAGACTAATAAGACAAGGGGTCTAACCTAAAGTAAGAAGATCGATGCTTTAAGACGGCCATTTCATGGAGAGTGGTGTCAATTGGTGATAAAACAGCATTGTTTTGTTTACATCGACCACTAATTCAGTAAAGTAAGTACATTTTCTTGTATTATAGGTATTGTGTATGAGATAACCACCTAGCCGCTTGTTTCAGACATCTGCTTTTGGTCCGTTTTTGTCTGTCCATGCAGTGGTTGAAGCGTGAAAGAAGGGATAGCGACATAGGGGTCCAAACTCTGCAATGTCTGCAGACTGATTTTGGGAGCTTTAGAGAATTAGATTTCGCCTTGCTGTGTTTGCGGGGTGCGGCATGCATTATTTAACACTTTAGAACGTTTCCTGTGCTAATAGGAGCCTCTGTGTTCATTTTTTTTTACATTTAAGACGATTTCATGGAGAACTGTCTCACTTTAGGACAATTTCATGGAGAGCTATAAATTTTGGAGAGGTTAGATACTGATTAGTTTATAATGAACAGAAGTATATCTGTAATTTTTATTGTAATTGTACCATGTATTGAACATGATTATATTGGCAAGTCAAGAACTGCACCCATTAAATGCAATGAGCACAATTAAGACCAGTATATCATTGCTTGTTAGGTATCCATGACTGTACTATACTTTAGTGCTGAAAACGGATTACGCGACACAATTTCACCTTAAGACATCCCATTTTAACGTATGTACCAGTCGAAAAGTCATATGAATCCACTCTCCCTCCCCCACCCCCTTGCCGGAAGTACGGGCGGGAAAAGCCATGTTTAACCATTCGGATGTCTCGGCACTGCGAGGCAAGTGTGATGGTTTTGATTTAGCGCCAAAGTGTCCTTGATTTTTATTATTTACACTAGTCAAAAGTTCTAAGTGCACACTTGATAAATGTTAATTTTTCCAATAATTTGATTGAACCTTTCAAAATAGTGTAAATTACAATGAAGAAGAATCAATATTTTATTAAAGCACACCAAAAATTTTAAGTCTGCTTAACCAGATTAAAAAATAATAATATTTTAGCTCACTTGTTCTCAGAAAGCAATTCTCAATTTAATTATCATTGCATCGGCTATCATTTGTGATCGTTTTCTCATCTCTGTATAATTTAAATTTCATGCAGATTAAAAGGAAAGACTGTAGTTTGCCATTTCATTGCACTGAAATAGCTTTCTGTAGCTTTGTAATGGTCTGCTGGGCACGATGAGCCAACACACTCAACTTTATTTTATCCATAACGTTTTTACAGGATTTCAAGGAGAAAATTCCATTTTTCACACAATGTTTTGTGCCAAAAGTTTTTGAATTGTCTAGCAGTTTGGGATGATACAATTTTCTATTATAGATGTGTAACAGCCTTTCCAAACGAAAAAAATGTATTCATTTCGATAAAATTGACCAGTTTTCGGATACGCCTTTTGACCGAATAAGCGTCATTTTCGAATAATTCGATTTTGAAGTTTATTGAATTTCTATAAATTTTAGTTTTAAATTTTATTTATTGGACACTTATCCAACAAATGTTACTCTAATTTTTTCCAATTTACGTTGTTTTACGTAAATATTTAATGACGTAATTGAGTAACACCAGCGTTCAACGTAAGCAACGTAATCAATCTAGAAAATAATATCGTTTGATTTTCTTCTTAAATTAATAAAATATGCAAAAATAAGGTATTTCTTTTGCATTTACGAAAACCGTCAATATTTGTTTACAACAAATTTGAAGTTGTGCCTGTGAAAAGAATTTTGACGGCAATGTCGTTGTCTGCTGATGTCAACCGTTTCATGGTTACAATTTGTTGGTGTGTTTTTCGTGTTTGTCTTGAGTCGGTGAACATGTGAAAAACAAAAACGATTGTAAAAAAATAAATTTCGCTTGCCGCACGGGGATAATGCATAAAAAGCGTATGCCGACGTGGATGACGTAAAACGTAAAACATATGCACAGTTTTCAAAAAATTATTGTTGTTTGATCCTTATCAACATTAAGTCAAACTTTCATTCAATTTGAATAAGTTTACTTTAAGATATTAAAAATTGAAAAGTGTGCACTTAGAACTTTTAACCAGTGTATTTAGCGGTAATTTTACCATCAGGCTGTTCCCACATGGTGGGTATTTTACAAGGTATCTGCTTGGGCCAAAAGCAAAGTGTCTGCTAGTCTGCAGGGTTACGATCCCCTGCCTTTAATACCATCTTCAGATATAATCAAGTTCTGATTAAAATCAATTTAATCAGATATTTTTAGTAGGTGCACTTAATCCCTACTGTTCCCAGTGTTATTGGCTTTTTTGCTGAAACTTTCAAAGTTTATATAATTTCCAATCGACCAGTATTTCGACATTGTGTTAAATTGACTACATGCAAAACATATTTATTATGATGATTTTAGTACACGCATTTGTTCTCCTCACCTTTTTTATTTTTATGTGGATGTATTCTTTTTAGGGATGGCAACGAATAGCAAAATTGTCATTAGAATATTTTGATGTACAAGTATTGTAATATTCGATAGTTATTTGTATTTGCGATCTCTTTGCTGGAGTATGCCGTATGTGTCTGTCAAACAACACTTCCGGCTTAATAACGACTTTCCAATTATAATAACGTTTCACATCAGGTCATGCTAAAGTAAGATCAAATCTCGATTTCTAACATTTAATGATCATGTGCTGTCCGCTTACTGATAAATAACATTAAGTTACTATAAAAGAAGTCAGTGTACTTTCGTCGTCTTTTGTACGTGCATTTACGGGACATAGTAATTTTATGGTGATACCGTTGTCGTCACGGCAGTTACGCGTGTTGAATTGAGACGATAACTGCATTAAACTTTTAAGTTTCTAACTATTGGAGGAAGCAGAATGGAATCCAAGTGTTGTTAGCATATTTAGCATTTCACTTGTTTGAGTTTGCACGTGACTGCAATACCGATCGGGATTGGATGCGCGTGATACTGATTATGCAAATTATCTTTATTATGACAATCATTTGATAGGGCTTTTTACCTTTTTAGCTTTACCCAATGGTAAAGTTTTGAATTAAAACATACACCGGCATTAGTGAATTCACACCTCATGGCAAAACTCTTTATTAAACACCGGTCCGTATTGTTATCAAGAAGCCCTGATAATTGATATTAATGGTCACTCAAACTGCCAATCACTGTTAATTGGTGGAAGTATATTGACTATGACACTTCTTATAATAACACCAGGTGTTTCTGTTCATTGTACATCGAATTTAGTGGAAAATTAAATGTCCTGACCAGAAATAATTTACATTTATTCGCTTTTCTTTGTATTTCGTTTAACAAAAATTAATATTCGAACACTTAAAAGTATTAGAATGTCTCGTTTCACAGATGTTGATCTAGGTGATAATAATTTCAGCGGTGATGGAGACGTAAGACGTATTTTTTTCTTTGTCGTCTTCAGTGGTGAGGAGATATGGGATAATTTTCTTTTTCTTTCGGTTTCCTTCCATTTTCTTCTTAGATTCAACACGGGTTTTCTTTTTCTCATGTTTGGAACTAGACCTAAAAAATGAAAACAAGAGTTGGTGTTAAATCCATTAACAATGGCTTTCTTATGTAAGTCTCCATGAAATTGTCCTAAAGTAAGGCGGTTCTCCATGAAATTGTCCTAAAGTGAGACAGTTCTCCATGAAATCGTCTTAAATGTAAAAAAAATGAACACAGAGGCTCCTATTTGAACAGAAAAACGTTCTAAAGTGTTAAATAATGTATGCCGCACCCCGCAAACACAGCAAGGCGAAATCTAATTCTCTAAAGCTCCCAAAATCAGTCTGCAGACATTGCAGAGTTTGGACCCCTATGCCGCTATCCCTTCTTTCACGCTTCAACCACTGCATGGACAGACAAAAACGGACCAGAAGCAGATGTCTGAAACAAGCGGCTAGGTGGTTATCTCATACACAATACCTATAATACAAGAAAATGTACTTACTTTACTGAATTAGTGGTCGATGTAAACAAAACAATGCTGTTTTATCACCAATTGACACCACTCTCCATGAAATGGCCGTCTTAAAGCATCGATCCTCTTACTTTAGGTTAGACCCCTTGAAGAGACAACAAATTTATAGCTTGGAAAAGAAAATGCTATTTTTAGTAACAGTGACCTTGACCTTGGACCTACCGGCATGGGTATTGTACGCAACACACCACCTTGTCATGGAGAACATTTATGTAAAGTTAGTTTGAAATCACTCCATTCATTAGGAAGTTACAGCCCAGACAAGAAATTTTCTTTTTAGTTACAGTGACCTTGACCTTGGACAAACAGCCATGGGTATTGTACGCGAAACAACACCTTGTCATGGTAAACATTTGAGCCAAGTTATTTAAAAATCCAATGAGAAATTACAAATTTACAGCCTGGACAAGATTTTTCTTTTTTTAGTAACAGTGATCTAGTTTTTGACCCCAGATGACCCCTATTCAAACTCGTCCAATTAATAACTGGGACATATGTCCTGACCAAGTTTCTTTACAATCGGACAATCATAGCAAAACTGTGACCACTAAAGTGTTAACAAGAGAATTCTATATTTAGTAAGATTGACCTTGACCTTTGACCAACAGGCATGGGTATTGTATACTATACTGCCTTGTCATAGTTAACATTTGTGCCAAGTTATTTTGAAATCCAATGAGAAATAACAATTTTACAGCCAAGGCAAGATTTTTTCTATTTTTAGTAACAGTGACCTAATTTTTGACCCCAGATGACCCATATCCGAACAGTTCCAAGTAATAACTGGGACATACGTCCTGACCAAGTTTCGTGACGATCGAAGCAAAAATGCGACCACTAGAGTGTTAACAAGAAAATTCTAATTTAGTAACAGTGACCTTGACCTTGGACCAACAGGCATGGGTATTGTACTAAACACAGCCCCTTGACATGGTGAACATTTGTGCCACGTTATCTTGAAATCCAATGAGAAATAATAATTTTCCAGCCAAGACAAGATTTTGCTGTTTTTAGTAACAGTGACCTAGTTTTTCACCCCAGATTGGAACTTGTCCAAGTAATAACTGGGAGATACGTCCTGACCAAGTTTTGTGACAATCGGAGCAAAAATGTGACCACTACAGTGTTAACAAGAAAATTCTATTTTTAGTAACAGTGACCTTGACCTTGGAACAACAGGCATGGGTATTATACTCGACACACCGCCTTGTCTCGATGAACATTTGTTACAAGTTATTTTGAGATCCAATGAGAAATAACAATTTTACAGCCAAGACAATGTTTTTCTATTTTTAGTAACAGTGACCTAGTTTTTGACCACAGATGACCCATATTCGAATTCGTCCAAGTAATTACTGGGACATACGTCCTGACCATGTTTCGTGACAATCGGAGCAAAAATGTTACCGCTAGAGTGTTAACAAGAAAATTCTATTTTTATTAACAGTGACCTTGACCTTAGACCAACCGGCATTGTACTTGACACACCGCCTTATCATGTTAAACATTTGTGCCAAGTTATTTTGAAATCCAATGACAAATAACAAATTTACAGCCAAGACAAGATAATTCTATTTTCAGTAACAATGACCTAGTTTTTGGACCCAGATGACCCATATTCGACCTCTTCCGAGAAAGTACTGGGACAGACATCCTGACCAAGTTTCATGACAATCGGAGCAGAAATGTGTCCGCAAGAGTGTTAACAAGAAAATTCTATTTTTAGTAACAGTGACCTTGACCTTATACCAACCGACATGGGTATTGTACTCGACACACTGCCTTGTCATGGTGAACATTTGTGCCGAGTTATTTTGAAATCAAATGAGAAATAACAAATTTACAGCCAAGACAAAATAATTCTATGTTTAATAACAGTGACCTAGTTTTTGGACCCAGATAACCCATATTCGAACTCGTCCGAGAAATTACTAGGACAGACATCCTGACAAAGTTTCATGATAATCGGAGCAAAAATGTGACCGCTAGAGTGTTAACAAGAAAATTCTATTTTTAGTAACAGTGACCTTGTTTTTGGACCCAGATGATCCATATTTGAACTGATCCGAGAAATCATTGGGACAAACATTCTGACCAAGTTTCATGACAATCGGAGCAAAAATGTGACCGCTAGAGTTTTAACAAGAAAATTCTATTTTTAGTAACAGCTACCTAGTTTTTGGACCCAGAAAACCCATATTCGAACTCATCCGAGAAATCAATGGGAAAAACACCCTGACCAAGTTTCAAAACAATCGAGGCAAAAATGTGACCACTAGAGTGTTAACGAATGCGGGACTTACTGACGCACGGACTGACGGACGGACGGAAGGACGGACGGAAAACCCGGCGACTATATGCTCCCCCGAATTTCTTCGGGGAGCATAATAAAAACTAATAAAATTATAATCAGAGCATCGGTTAACAATTCTATTAAAGCTTCATGAAGTGTTTGTAGGGAAACAATAAGTCACCGTTACGTACTGTACGGCACCCAATTTAAGTCTAGGCTATTTAATTTATATAAGCAAGTCGGAATTTAATAAACATTAATTGGAACTTCAATAACAAGAAGGTGATGCAAACATTATCAACATGTGGTTTGTCAGCTTTGATTGTGTCTCAGCGGTACGACCCATTGAATTTGCAGAAAGCATATTACACCTGGTACTGTTGACCTCCAAAGTATATGGGAAGTTTAACTCACAAGATGATTTATTTATTTAAAGCAACCGAAAGTCGTTTATTTCTTATACAGTTATAAATACTTAGGTGATTAACATTGGACCAAGTGATCTAAATTTTGAGAATAGCCTGATGACCTTAATAGTGATATTACAGAATTGAAATACTATTCAAATATTCTTATCCCATAACTGATACGAAGAACATATTTGTTGTTGTTGTTAATGCTGTTGCTCTTGTTGTGAATGTATGTATTCAGTTATAATCTTGCAGTTTAATGTGTTATAATATTGCTTAAAATGATGTTTAAAATACTTTATGTTCTGAACTAATATCGATAATATTAACACAAATTTATAAAATATGTACACACGTTTATAAATTAAATATATAGCTACGCAAACGTTTATAATACAATTATACATATCAAGTTATTAGTAAAAATGGTGAAAAAAACTTTGAAAGCCACCGAACATGACAAATATGAAATGAATATGAAACACGATCAAACCTATCGTGGGTTGAGTGCAAAACAGTTGTAACTGCCTTACAACTGTTTTGCACTGAACCTGTGATATGACTGTGCATATATGTACACTTTATTTTTAGCCACTTTAACTGTTTATTTAAGATTTGATGAGAAAATACTTAAATGCCTAAAATGTATAGTCTCTTTGTCCTTATTGAGGCTGTTTTTTTCTGAATGTGGCGATTCCTGATATGCATATTTCACCTTTTTATATTTATTTATTAAAATCTTTTATTTCATATATAGCTATAAATACTTTGGAATGTTGTACATTTTGTTATTAGATTTATTTATTTAAAGCAACCGATTTTTTTAATTTCCAATACAGTTATAAATACTTATGTGATTATCATTGGGCCTATATCTATTTTAAAATGTATGGCAAAACCTTTTGCTCCGAATGGTAAGTAATGTTACAGAATTGAAAGTGGCATATACTTGACACATATTTTCAACTCATAATTTACTCGAAGAACTACTTTATGTGTTATTGTATTGCTTAAGTATACACAATTAGTTTGCTGTGATGTTTTAAATAGTCCCTGCTATGTACAAATGTTTATAATACAGTACTGTGAACGTTTAATGTTAAAATTTGCGTCTATCGTGCGTCCGTCTATCGCATATCGTGCTTCCGTCTAACGTGTATCGTGCGTCCGTTTAACGTGCATCGTGCGTCCGTATATCAAGTATCATGCATTAAACGTTTTTAATTTTATCATGCAACGTGATTAAGTTACATGCTTATTCAAATTTATGTGATTTAATTTCAATCATTCATATTATATTTTGAAAACATTTTCAAATTTTTAGAAATCTCGTCCTCAAATTATATGAATTGGCAATATCGTGTATCGTTCGTTTACCGTCTATAGTGCGTCCGTCTATCGCGTATCGTGCGTCCGTCTATCGTGTATCGTGCGTCCGTATATCGCGTATCGTGCGTTTCGTTTGTAACCTTAAACGTTCACAGTACTGTATGTATACAGATATATACACAAATATCTATACAATATAAACATATTAAATAATTATTTGTCTACTATTAAAACAATATGCATGCTAATAAAAGTATTTCTCATAAGCATACTTTCGTCTCAAATACTTACCCCTGCCCCTGAAACAGCATTAATTAAACATTATCAATCAAACTTCGAAACATGTAACATTTGTCATTACATACGTCAAAAACTATATACGGACAAAAAGCGCTTTGAAGAAAGACTTCATATCACCAAAATGAAAGACGGTGCAAACTATAATCTACACAAGAAATAACAGGTATTTAATCAGCTTACATTTGGATCAACCCCCGACCAATGGTGTGTATATGAAACTAAACTGCTAATTAATGTATTACTCAGGTTTAAGAAAACTAAATTAATTAGTTATAATTTCCGTCACAACGCCTACGATAAGAATTCGCCATTATCTGCAATTGTTAGATTCTAAAGGTTCCTTGAGTTATTCATTGGAATCTGATGCGAATTCGAACAAAACAAAAAGGTCTCATGTTATTAAGAAATTGTTTAAATACCAACTAAAGAAATTAACAAGCGGCAAATTAAAGATGTATTACTTTTGATTCTTTAACTTTTCTATACTTGATTCTTTAACTTTTCTATACTTGATTCTTTAACTTTTCTATACTTGATTCGTTAACTTTTCTATACTTGATTCTTTAACTTTCTATACTTCATTCTTTAATATTTCTATACATGATTCTTTAATTTTGCTACACTTGGTTCTTTAATTTTGCTACACTTGGTTCTTTAATTTTGCTATACTTGATTCTTTAATTTGGCTATACTTGATGAAAAATAAAACCGGATCATCCTTAAAAGCGTTCATATTTCTTTTGAATATTAAAAATTGTTTTAACATGGATGTACATATGTAGTACGAGGTTTAACACTAGAGATGCCGTCCACTTATATTGAGACATAAGTTTTTAAAATATTGAAAAGTCTAACCAGTTTTTAATAAGTAAATCGGAATCTACACAGAATATGGAATGCTTTGGCAATATCTTCCTAGGCAAGGCTATGACAAATATTCGTAATCTACACTGTTTAATTGTGTAGCTTCAAGAAACAATTCCATCGGCGAATGTTCGCTTAGGTGATAACGTGATAAACTTTGATTGCGTCCGAATCTTCAAAACCGACAACTAGTTGTGATTGTGTTTCATTAAAGAACACAGAATATGGATTCACTATACCATCCTTAACTGTAAGCAGTTCCTGCTGCAGTTCATCAACGTCAGATATTAACACTACGTTGTTTGATTTCGATCCCGGGATACACAGCTGACCGTCTCCTATCCTGCAGAATATCCTTACATCAGTCATGTTTTGATATGTATTTCTGACACACTGAAGTCATGTTTGTTGACTCTGAATAGCTTCCTGCTGCTACCTCGATTGTCTCCTACAAATATTCCGTCATCACTTACCGCTTTGATATGAAAGGGTTTAATCATACCTTCACGGAAGGTTCTCAACAAGGCTCCTTGTAAATCATACACTTCTATGTGACCCGGACCTTCGTTCTTAAATCCTCCACAACACACGTAAAGCTTTCCGTCGTGACAGTCTATACCTCGACAATAGTCTCCAACACTATAGCGCCTACCAAGCTTCAGTGGCACCTGGCACACAAACTGGACTTTCTTGTCATCAAACAGGGTCACAGCAAGCTGGGTACTATCTACCTCACATAAGCAAGCCGGAGTACTGGGCATGTCAAGATGTTCTATTTCGTTATAGCATCTGTCCATTTTCTTGAGTTTATTGTTACTTCCATCTGTACAAACGATACTACCATTGGTGGTCAGACAAAATTCGTTAATCATGCAAGTCTGTTTGTCTGACTGTAGGCGGACACTAAAATCACCAAAAATGTTCAATCGATTTGGGGATGATAGTTTCTGAAATGCGACCAAAGATGTTACCTTTTTCCCAAAAGAGAACGTCTTTTAAACTATTCGGGAATAGTTTAAACCGCATTTCACCTTCGGAAGAAAACAGTTTCATTTTTCGCTCGTGTTCACTCAGATTTTCTTTTCCTTGTTTTATTTGAACAAACATGTCTGCGTCGTTGATATCTCCAGCTCCCTGAAGAATATTCCGGCTTTTTACGATTGATGACGCAATATTGTTATAAGATTCAACACATTGATTGGTCGACTGTATTTTCTCTGCAAACCTAGATTCTACGTCACTCACTAAGGTTTTCTCCATCTGATCTAAATGGACGTTGATTTTTTTCCTCAGATCCCCGATTTCCTTCAGAATATCGTTTTTCTCTTTATGCAGTTGTCTGAGGCGGTCTTGTTTGTCGTGTTTCAGTTTGTCCAGCTGTGCCAAGAGTTGTTCCATACTTGAGTCCAGCTTTGACATTTCTTTTGCAATCGTAGAGCTTTTTACCACGTCGGGAATGAACTGTTTGCCTTTACAAGAACTGAAAATATACTCTAAATACTGAATTCAATTGAGCACTTATTAGCAAAATGTACATTCAGTCATGGATATGGCATATGGGGAAAGCGGATTTAGGACTAGGCCCATATTGGCACAGGTCTTTATCTTTATCCATATATTAGGGTAAAGGGTGTGAGCGTTATGCACTGCTTTACACATCTTTTGCCATTCATCGACAATGACATGCAGGAAAAATATCAATAGTTTATATTATCATGCAGCGAAAATTTGGCAATGTTTACATTGGTGTGTTAACATTGACGTTATCTGTAAACAATGAATTTATTATTTTAATACAAAGCGTAACACTCCTAACGCTTGTCCCATTAGTCGAGTGGTCTAAAACGCTATCAATACTTTGAAATGCAATGGATGCAACGCTGCTGAAGGTTCGAAACATGCTTTTTTACATCTTTTAAAATAATTATTTCCGCGATAAAATAAATAAAATAAATTGAATAAAATTACATAAATTACTTTAAGATAACTGCAATGAAACTTAAACAAATTTAAACCTTAATTTTTTTAAAATATATTTCTAAAAGCCACGTGTCAGTGTGAATCGAACCTGTGTCGTAAAAAAGCTAAGCCAAAACCAACTGGACTCGTTAACCGCTGCGCTATCGACTGGATGTGATATAAAGAGGAAAATGATAGTTTTAACATGTAAATTTGCTATAACCCGTGTTTACATTCTATTTATAAATGCAAACATCAACAACTTACCTTGGTCAACCATTATTTAATAATGGATAAATAGACTGAAACCTGATATTAATGTTACTGTCAAGAGAAACAAATATGAATTAGAGATGTAGGTGTTTCTGCAGTGAGAAATTCTCATAAAGAGAACATTGCTATAACAGATATGTAAAACATTTTGCTGATAATTAGTATCTAATTAACTGGTCTGCAGTGAGCAATCAATGCTGATAACGAGAACATTCCTATAAGAAATATGTCGTATTATTACCTGATACCTTATATAAATGTAATTTGGTAGTTTTGACTGTTTTCTAAAATTCTAAAAAGTCCATTTATGCGAACTGTTGACCAGTCAATAGTTTCGACTGTTTCCCTCGTGTGCTCTGACGTCATGACGTCATGTGGAACAGTAAAGAAACAAATTGACTCCAATGATTATTTCTCCATAAATAAAATGTGGTGAAGTATTTTAACAAATTAAAAATTTTCAGCAAAATGACAGTTTCCTTAAGTTTTTTATGAAACAACAGAGAAAAACAATATGAAAACCTACTGACATACAAAATCTTGGCAGTGTGACATAGTAACAAGATTGTTAAATAAAAAAAAGTTTAATTGAAAACGTTTTTGCAAAATTATTTTCTTGTTCATTTTTCAATCGGTAAGTACTGTTAAAACAGTAATTGATCGGGTAATAAAACAGTTATTTCATATTTGATTTGGGAACAGTTAAACAGTTGTCCCTCGGTGTCGGGGATAGTGTTTTGAACTGTTGCCCGAGACCTTAACTGTTGCCCTCGGCCTAAGGCCTCGGGCAACAGCTCAAAACACTATCCCCTCCACCTCGGGCCAACATTTGACTGTTCCCAAATCAAATATGAAATAACTGTATAATGATATTCAATATTCAGTAAACTGAAGGCACACGATATAGAAGCAAAGTTTGTTGTTCTTAGACGCTTAGTGTGAATATCCTTATAGTATTTTTATTATAACGAACTGATCAGTTAACTGTTTAAAAAAAACGAAAACGAAAGTAAAATATTTACCCGTGATCAATAGCTACACATGTAGAACAACCAACTACGTCATGACCAGGACAGTAAACATCTTCCAACTTCCCACCGTGTTTGTCACATCTCTGGACAGGCAGTTCTGGTTTCGTCTGTTGGGTTTTAGGTCTAGGATTTTTCACAATCTGGTGACCTCTGGTAAACTTCTCATGATAAGAGAGACAAGTTTTACATAGATTCTCTCCACATTCTATGCAGTGTTTGGTTGACGCAACGTTCTTGTCGTCTTTTTCGCTGTTTTTTGATGTTTCAATGATTCCTCTCTGAAAATTGCTGAAGAAAAAATAATAGGAAAAAAACTCTTCATGTAACAGTATTTTCTATTTACTTCTCTTCTGGTATACAACAAATACTCTTGTTACAATATTTTATTTATTTTCTTCTCTCCTGGTATACAACAAATCCTCAAGTTACAGTATTTTTTATTTCTTCTCTTCTGGTATACAACAAATCCTCAAGTTGCAGTATTTTTTTTTTCTCTTCTGGTATACAACAAATCCTCAAGTTACAGCATGTTTTTTATTTTCTTCTCTTCAGGTATACTATCACGCGACTAGTTATCTATGTTTTTATCAGTTATTAATAGCTATTAATAGACGCTATAATTATCTGCGATCTTGTTAACAATCAACTTCAAGTTGATAATATTGGTGTTGTTCGAAAGTAAAATAATCCTATTCCGATGATTCGTTGTAATAAAAATATATTACATCTTTGCTTTTGTGAATGTACCAAACATAAAGTCACACAGGCAAAGATGTAATTTATTTGTTAAAAGCTAAGCTTTCAAAACCGCCGTCATATTTGATAAGATAAGCATACTGCATTATCAGCTTGTTCGGGTCCAATACTATTTTTTGGAGTTAAGGCCCTTTCAATAAGTTTAGAAAATAAAGAGAAAAGACTTATTGCATAAAGTTTATTGGCATACAAAAGAGAAAACGAAATGTACATATTCCGGTAATTAATAATGTGAAGTAAATTTGAAAAACCCAACAAGTTGAAGTACGACAAAACATAACATACAACTCTAAATGTTAAACCCTTAATAAACCTACACCAGTTCTTCAGACAGCAAAATCAGGTGATTCAAGATAAGAGAATTCGAAAATAAATAACTTTTAATACAATATTTTAACCAAATTACCTTCCGTAATCATCCCTAGTCTCGAGAGAGTTAAAAATAATTCTGACTAATACATTTTGTGTCACAAAAATTAAGGGACGAACACATTCTGTTTCTGAAAGTGTGCTTAAACATAAGGACGCTGAAAATACAAAATTAATCCTAACAGTGTACACAGTATAAGGAGGCAAAAAATAATTAATTTCGACAAAAAAAATGATGAAGTCTCTAATATAACGCTGTCCCAAGACATAGGGTAACTACGGTTCTTTAAATGCAGGTCACGATACGTATCTACATGTACGAGTATCATAAAAAAATTCACATCATCTTCACCAAATTTATCTTCATTTACTGAACACTATCTCACCAATCGTCTTCGTCCTCCTCCTCCTCCTCCTCCTCATCATCATCATCATCACCGTCATCATCATCATCATCATCATCATCATCATCATCATCATCATCATCATCATCATCATCAATTGTGTGATGAAGATGTGAATGAGTGAATAAAGTTTCACCAATATATGAATCTGATGTACAAATGCTGTTATATAGTAAAACTGATGATGACAAAAATGGTGATAATTTTAAAAATGTATCTTTAACATATGACAGATAATATAATTAATGTTATTTGACTCACACTAATTATATATAATTCTAACAATTACAATAACCCTCGTTGAAAAAAACAACAGAAAAACAGTGTTGATGTAAAGATTTCAAATAAAAAAATATACATAGGGTGGTCTAGTCAAGTTTGCCAAACCTTAAGGTCAACCTTAAACAAATTCTAACGTTATTATGTAACAATAGTTACTTCATGTTAAGATTAAACTTTGCATTATGACATAAATAAGTCCTGTGGACGAATACTTGGAAAATTCTTAGATGATCTCACAACAAAGATGTGTTTACAGGATAATAACACATTAAAGACAGCATTTCCTTTCGCTATTTCTACTTGTAACTTGTAACATTTTCCATATTTGTATTATAAATAACAAAAAAGTACACGCACTACTGTAACAAAAGTATTTGTGCAAAGTATAGTCTGAGAATATTTGTTTTTACCAGTGAAAGATAGATACATGTATATATTTCACCGAGTGAGCTGCGGAACTCGTATTTCACGAGTGGCGATGCCACTTGTGAAAATACATAATTTCGGAGTTCACGAGTGATATATATTTTTATCTTTCACTGGTAAAAACAAATTTTCTTTTTATTTTATACTTTAAGTGCACAACTTGTGTGAATTTGGAAAAAAATACAAAAATGGCGCCAAAACGCTTGTTTTTTTACGTGACGTCATGACGCTAAACATCAAAATTTGAACCTGTTTTCTAAACGTTCTTATTTGTAATGTTATGTGCGTTTGGGAAATAACCTAAAAAAGCAGTGAAAATAAACAGTCATGATATTCCATTGTTTGAAAAAAGTGAAATACCACTTTATATCATAGGGAAAATTCTATAATTCTCTGAAAAGCATAAAATAAATTTCAATCTCTCACAAAACAGCCTGTAATACAAGCGTAAGGAGAGTGAGAAGTTACTAAAATGTTAACAGGGTATTTGCAAAATATTGTTATAAAATGCACATGCGTCGGATATGGCGGACTACAATGTTACAAATTATTGTTATAAATACTTCAAAGTTCAATGGTAAATTTCGCCATCTTAGAAAATAAAGGGATTGGAAATACTTGCAATGCTGAACATAATTATGTTGTTTATGTTTTATTTGGATTCATATTTTAATGCAACTGAAATTCTATTTCCTATTACAGTTTGTACATGGATAAATAATTATTATAATAAGTAATTAAAATCGGGTCAATTCATCGAGGTTTTTAAAAAGTCGGACAAAAAATGGTTTCACAGCTTATTTATCTTACAATTACATTTGATATTACAGAAGTAAGAGTGGTATACACCATAAAACTGTTTTGAGCTCATAGCAAACATGAAGAACTAGATTTTGTTGTTGTTGTTTTTGTAAATATATTATTATGTTCGGGACTAAACTTGTAGTTGAATGTGATTTTCTTTTTAAACGGAATACTTTGATTAGCTGACCCAAACTGCAATAAATGTATGTTCTGATTTGTCTGGAAAAAGTTTGTTTCTGCTCTGTTCAAATATTTACAATGTGTACAAATTAAATTATAATACATGTAAATAAACATTTATTAAACAGGTATTCATTCATTACTACTGATTCAGGAAATGATGCATGATCATAAAAATCATTTTTAAAATACTTACATTGTAACCCCTATATCTAAAACCAATATTTGCTGAATCCTTATAATACAAATCTGGGTAAAATATGTTACATTATTTTAGAACATCGACTGATGTAGCGTAAGAACACAAGGTCACAAACCACATACAGACAAAATCCCTTTTGGAGGCAGACACTATCCGAGTTTGTTTTTATTTTCCGTTGTCGATTTAATTCTTATATTTAAGCATCTAGTAATTATTCTCAATGTTAAAATAAAATAATGAGAATATTGTTTATATAAAGTTAACGACAAAGGACATTACTGCTTGCGCAAACATTGTTCATGGAATTGGTTAAAACAAATTGACAAAATGAACTGAGTCGACGGCGTGAAAACTTAAAACTATGTAAGTAGCCGACATGTGTCGGTATTTATTTTAGTCCAAAGATAGAGTTAGTATTAAGCAAACTGCAAGATGACTACTACACAGCACAGAAAAAGTATCGGGTTTTGATCGACCACAATCGAGTGTTTGCATATTATGAAACTGAAAATCTGAAATAAAACATACGTGCACTAAAACGATATTCGCCTAATTAGTAATTAATTGTTGCCCAGTGCGATTAATAAAAACTCGTCATATTCTTCAGTTGTTAACATTAACAAGGTGCACTAGACGGCACTCCTTTCTTAATTGCAATGTCATAGATAAAAAGGAAAACTCTCAAAATCTATCTAAATGCAAAATGCGGTTCAACAAAAAAAAGTAAAAATACCTAAAAATATCTCTTTAATGTTATTAACAACCAAACAAAAAATAACACAATACATCATCAAATAAAATGCTTTTTGAGTAATATGTTACGACAACATTACGTAAGGTTATTTTGTCTAACAAATGTTTACAAAATGAGATATATGTAAAAGTGTGTTTGACCTTCAATTTTCTGTTTGCAGAAATGGCTGACAAAAACAAAAAGTGTCTATTTCTCTCTTCTAAATGACAAATTTTAAATGATAATGCCTCTAGCTGGGAGCGAACCCGCATTTAAAGGTCTTTAACAATTGTTGCAGTATCATATTACTTATTTGGGCATTTGTATTGTTGTTTTTTGTTGCCATTATATTTTTCCATTAATGCTCATGAACAGGTTCAAACAAGCCACGCCTGCAATATTTTGATATTTGTCGTGTTCGGTGGCTTTCAAAGTTTCGTGTTGTTTTTTCTCATCTTTTTTTATTCCTCATAAATAATTAAATCTTATCTATTCTTGATAAATTATAAAATAAAGTCTGATCGCAGTCAAACATCTAGATTTCTTTTGAAAATTAAGGTTGAATTATAATTGATTCAATATGAATGGTGTAGCAGTTGAAATATCATCGTTTTTATAACAGACAAAAGCTACTTGAATATTGAATACCCTGGCCAGTTCTTAATAAGGAAGGATATGACAAATAACAGAAATCGTCACCAGTCAAATGTATGGGCTTAAAGGAACAATGTCATTGGTGAAAGTCACCGGCTTACGTGATGACATTATAAACTTTGATTATGTCTGATTCCCACAAACTGACAACTAAATGTGATTGTTTTTCATTAAAGAGCACACTCACTGGTTGCACTATACCATCCTTTTCTATAAGCAGCTCTTGCGTCTGCTCTCCATCCTCATATATCAACACTATGTTGTTTGACTCGAATCCCGGGATACACAGCTGACCTCCTCCTATTCTGCAGTATCTTCCTACATGAGTTAATGTTTTGATATTTATTTCTAACACACTGAAGTCATGTGTGTTGACTTTGAACAGCTTACCGCCGCTGCCTGGATTGTCTGCTACAAATAATTCACCATCACTGGCAGCTTTTATATGAAATGGTTTAATCAGACCTTCATAGATGGTTATAAACAAGCCTCCATGTAAATCATACACTTCTATATGACCCGGACCTTCGTCTACATATCCACCACAACACACGTAAAGCTTTCCATCGTGACAGTCTATACCTCGACAACGGTCTCCAACAGTAAAATACCTGACCAGCTTCAGAGGCTGCTGGAGCACAAATTGAACTCTCTTGTCATCCACCAGGGTCAGAGCAAGTTGGGTGCTGTCTACCTCACATAGGCAAACAGGAGTACTGGGCATTTCAAGATATTCTACTACATTGTATGATCTGTCCAATTTCTTAAGTTTATTGTTATTCCAATCTGTAAAAACGATACTACCATCGGTGGTTATACAAAAATCATCAATGTTGCAAGTCTCTTCGTCTGACTGTAGGCGAACACTAAAATCACCAAAATGTTCCATCGATTTTGGGACAATGATTTCAGAAATACGCCCGAAGATGTTATCGTTTTTACCAAACAGAGCGTCTTTTAAACTATTCGGGAACAATTTAACCGACCCCATCTCACCTTCAGATAAAAACTGTTTTATTCTGCTCTCGTGTTCGCGCAAATTCTCTTTTCCTTGTTTTATATGAACAAACATCTCTGCGTCGTTGATATTTCTTGCTGCCTGAAGAGTCTTCCGGCTTTTTGCGACTGATGACGTCATATTATTAAAAGTTTCAACGCTCTGGCTTGTCGACTGTATTTTCCCTTCAAACCTTGATTCAACGTCACACACAAGCGTAATCTCCATCCGATCTAGATGGTCATTGATTTTCTTCCTTAAATCTCGGATTTCCTTCAGAATAACATTTTTCTCTTGTTGCATCTGTTTGAGGCGCTCTTGTTTGTTATGTTTCAGTTTATCCAGCCGGATCAAGAGTTGTTCCATACTCGTGTCAAGCATTGACATTTCTTTTGCAATCGAAGGAGTCTTTACCACGTCGGGAATGAACTGTTTTCCTTTACAGGAGCTGAAAAAATATCCTCAATCCTGAATTGATTTCAAAACTTATATCTACAAAATATCATTAAATATTGTGGCATTTTCGTTTACAAGCCATTAACAGTTGCTTCGAATTATTCAGTTTCATGTTGTGTCTTTCAAATGTCATACAAATAGAGAATAAGGGAACTAAGAAAACCACCGAACACGACAAATATGAAAATACTCCAGGCTCGCGGTTTGAGTGAGACTGTTTATGGGCAGTAATAGCAATGCATATTACTGCCCCGGCCGCCTACGAATAGACGCAAAATTAAAACATGAAAAAAATATCCGCATAATCAATATTTAATCTTGTCATCTTAATGTTAATATTTATTTTGATTTACTCAATTAACTCAAAATTTTGAAAATGTAATCTTGTTTTATTTTATTTTCATGAAGGCAGCAAAATTATTTATGTCGCTTGATTAGTGAAGACATTTGATTCAGATTTTGTCAGATCTTACTATTCTGAAATGTGATGTCTATGTATTTGAGGGATAACAGCAAACATGAACTATGATATCATTAAGTTTCACGTACAGAAGCGGCAAAAATATTTTGGCGTTAACAATTATTAAGTCGCATCATTTTAACAAGACAGATTGCAGCATTGTTGACTATCACTGGGTTTAAAATACATCGTAAGAACATTTATCTAAGACCGAAATACGCGAAATAACACAGGTGAAAAATGAGTGGCATTTGCCGGCTACTACCATGCCTTAGTCATAGCCCAAGCCGTATTACTATAATAGTTTCATCCGGTGGCCTTACGAGGGAGAAACGGATTATACCGAAGATCTATGGTGTTGCCCCGGATCCCCTCGGAAAAAGCCGGCAATGGTTTCGCTTGCGGGGAGTCCCGGTTTAAAATTTTGAACACGGTGATCGCCGGTGCTACACGGTTTATTCCGATTCAATGCGATTCTGCCGGCGTCACTACGGTTGAAAACCCAGTTTAGCCCATTGTCCTTACCGGGACGCACCGAGGCTGTTTATCGCGACAGTGTGAATAAGGCTAATGCGTGTATATAAAATTACATGTACTAATTTATCCGATGCAAACACCTTCCATGACATTCAGGTTTTTGTCTGCTTTGTATTCATTCTTAATATCTCCGTTATCTAGATTTGACCCTCACGATCATAGAGGCCGTACATGTTATTTTAGAATGTTATTTAATATTCAGATGTTTAATTTTAACAATTATACATATTATAGCATGATTGACTTTCACTGGTTTTAAAATCTTTTATCTAAGACGCAAAATGTTAAATGGTGAAAAATTAAATTGTTCAATTGTTCAGAAACAATAACGTAATACAAAGAGATAAAGCGTGTTTATAAAATTGCTAATGCATTCAAATTCATATCAATCGCATTTCATGACTTCAAGATTATATTACACTTTGTAAATAACTTAATTCTCTACTACCTGACTACAGGTTGTCTTAATATGCCACCGAAAACGAAGTTAATCATTAAAATAATTTATTTAATAATAAGTTAGAATGCCTCATAGAAAAGCATTTAATTTAAGATAATGGCTAGAAAAAAAGTATATCAAGATAAAATTTACAAATTCTGTAAAAGCTTAACTTTAATTCCTAAAAGTATACAATGTACCTTATCTGATGCCAGAAATTCATTAAATTTCGTCAGCTTAAAATTATTCACCGCGTAGGTTGACATAAAAGTCATGATCTACTAAATGCTATCGACACAATTAAAGAGAGAAATTACATGTATTGACATGTATAAAGAAATTAATATTCTGTTAACATCATGAGTTAAATTGTTAGGAAAAAAGCCTCCTATTTTTTCGTCATTTACTATGAAGTTGCCTTATTTAACTGTAACTTTTCAGTGAAATTACGTCCAAATATAATCCTTTATTAGAAAAAACTAATAATTAACCTCGAGTCAACCTTTCCATAATTGACAGTGTTTAATAGTAACATATTTATTGTTACCATTTTTTCTAATGAAAACAATATCAATAGGGTGTAGGAAAAAAAACACACTAAAAAACAACGAACGTAGAATGTTTACCTGTGATCAATAGCTACACATGTAGAACAACCAACTACGTCATGACTGGGACAGTAAACATCTACCAACTTCCCACCGTGTTTGTCACATCTCTGGACAGGCAGTTCTGGTTTCTTCTGGTCAATTTTAGCTCTCGGGTTTTCCGCAATCTGATGGCCTTTAAAAAACTTCTCATGATACGAGAGACAAGTTTTACATAGATTCTCTCCACACTCTACGCAGTGTTTGATTGACGCAACGTTCTTGTCGTCTTTTTCGCACGGCGAACACGGGAACTCGATCCAGTCCTCCGAACCAAGCCTTAAAGTATCACTTAATTTTCTCCCGTCCACGGCCATTTCTGTTTATTAAATAAAAGTGGTTTTACTTTCTTACACCATACAGAAATGTACTTAGGGGAGGACACCTTAACTACGTAAAAACAAAGATCAGTTTGCAATGTTAATATTGGCGTTACATGTAAACAATACTTTTTAATCAGGTTTTAACAATTCATTGGGCAGGTAATGACGTAAGTTCCATTAACAGAGAGCTCATAAGCTTCACTTTCTGATCTAATGCATATGGTCATTTCATTAATCCATGTATTCTGAATTTCCCTTTTCATAATAATTGTATTTTAAATCGCTTTTATTCCGTTTATTCTGTTAACATCATGGGTTAAATTGTTAGAAATTGTCATTTGTTTTGGGTCATTTATTACATGTATGAAGTTTCCTTATTTAAATGTAACTTTTCAATGAATTTCCAGATATAAAACAAATCATTAACCTTGAGTCAACCTTTTCATATTTGTCGTGGTCGAGGGTCTTCAAAGTTCCTTTTTCATCTATTTTAATATGTTTTATATATTTATACGATTTTCAAAAAATGTAAATTGCAATAGTTTGATTTGACTCGATCATCCAAAAATAAAAGTAATGTGGTTTTTTTAATCATGAGGTAATAATAATGGACGAATATGCAAATGAAATATGTGTTTAATATCTATTTACATAATCTGAAGAAAATGGAATCTTTCAAAACAAAAATTTTAATAAATGAAACTGTATCAGATATATTAAATGGAATTCGGAGGCATTCTCGCGAAAAATAGTCGCACCAGAAAACTTCGCTGTCCAGACCGCTGAGCTGTCTAGCCAAGAAACCGAAAACCATAGTTATTGGTGAAAAACATCGTTCTCGCCCGGTAACCAAGGTTACTAAATGGCAAGCGTTCTGCACAATTGATTCAATATCTATGATTATCGATAGTAAAAATCATTGTTAAAAATTCTAGTTAACTGGCGATATCTATAGTTATCATCTGTAACTATAGATCTTGGTCCGAAAACTATGGATAACGACGAAAACTAACGTTACCGACCGAAAACCATAGTTCTCGACATTAACCTTGGTTACCGGACGAGAACTAGGATTTTCATCAATAACTTTGGTTTCCAGAATTATTGAGCAATTTAAAAGCAACTATTGATCACTATCCTAGATTATCGTTTTGCTATAGTTACCGTTTGGAAAACTGTTTCCACAATTAATCCGATATCTAAAGTTATCGACCATTAGCTAAAGAAATGCTCGTACAGCTTTTCGAGCATTTGTCTGTGCAAACACTCATCGTATGTGTATTTTGTAAAATGACAGTCCAATAGTCCTAGCTCTGGAGAAAAATGTCTTTGCTATTACAGATCCTATGTTCTAGTACTGCGAAACAACTACCTTAATATGACAATACTGGAAAACAATATGAATTCTATGACAGCCTTTATGGAAGCTCCAGTGATTCAGCACTAAAACAACCAGTAACACTTGAAAACAATTTCTGTCCTATTAACGCCGAAAGGACTACAATACCTTACAACTTGAACTGTCCTATGACAGCCCCAAAGATTACAGTACTTGGGAGCAACAACTGTCCTATGACAACGCAAACGGACGGTTTCAGGTCTGAAAAAAGTTACTCTCCCTTTACAGCATATATGGCTCCACTTTTGAAAGAATTACTGGTCTATGACGGCCCCAAAAGCTTCAGTACTGGAATACAGGTCATGTCCTAGTTATTTCACCAAGACAACTTGTACTTGTTTTGTGATACGAGAACCTGTTGGGGCAAGTGTGAGGTTGGTGCACCCTAGAACCTGGTTTAAACCCCCAGTGGCAATTTGTTTTGCCACTGACCGTTCCAAGGCGGTATCCCAAAAGGTTCTCTTTTTCGTTAGTTGTGTGTGGCGTCCTATTTGAATTGACATACTTATAACAAACATGCTCTCTCTCTCTGTCTCTCTCTCTCTCTCTCTCTCTGTCTCTATCTCTCTCTCTGTCTTCCTCTTTTCTTTTTTCGCTGCGTGGGGAGGCTGTGTTTTGTGAGTGTGGGGATTCCTGATATGCATATATTACTTTTTTATGATTCTACATGAAGTACTTGAAAACAATTAATGAGGTATTATCGTCTAATATGTCTCCAAAAGTGGAAGTGATTACTGTCCTTTGGCAACCCTAGAGGCCCCAGTACTGAAACGCGATGTAACACAACATCAGCCAAAACTTTACCTTGTCCACTTTTTTCTGTCCTGAACAGTTCTATTAGTTCCGGTATGGATGGAAGATAAAGATCTTATATAGCACAAGGGGCTCAAATCTTTCGCGTTGACACACAATCGAAAATAATTACTCTGCTTTTACAGTACCAATTATAACATGAAAGAAATGCTTATGACAGCCCATATATCTCTTGTACTGGAATTCAATTGTTGTCCTAAGTCCGTCAAAAATAGCTCCACTGGAAAGTGATTAAAGTCCTATGACCCAATGGCTGAGGTATTGAAAACAGATTACTGTTCTATGAAAGCTTCAACGGCTAAAGCACGGTTTCAGGACTGCCAAAATTACTTTCCCTTTACAGCCTTTATGTGTCCACTACTGAAACAATAACTGTCGTATGACAGCTCCAAAATCACCAGTACTGGAATACAGGTCCTGCTCTATGCCCTTATGATTCTACATGTAATATTGGAAAACAATTAATGACTTATTACCGTCTAAAATGTCTCCACATTTGGAAGTGACTGTCTCCTTTGACAGCCTTAATGGCTACAGTACTTTTCTAAACAGCCCCTGTAGCTCCAGTACATGAACAAGATTACTGTCCTACATTTATAACAGCACCAGTTGTTCAGTATGAGTAAAATGATAACTTTTCTGTCTGGAGCTCAATACCACTTATTGTTCAATGAAAATTCTTGAAATCTGTGTTTGCCTTTGTCAGTAACTTCAGTATTTGATGATAGATAACTCTTTCATTGAGGTGCCTGGTGCTTGACTAAATGAGCCATCCTACTAGTGTGTGCTAGTGGATAATATTGTCATACTGACAATCTTTCAGGGCCTTCTAATTGATCATATGACAGCTTAAAACGCGTTTTCATAATAGTTTTTACACTTCACGTAAATATATTCCTAATGCTTAGGAACAAATTGTAGCATTACAGTAGATTTTAATGTATTTGTTACAAGTGCATTATGCAAGTGAATAACAAAAAATGTCTGGAAAAGGTTGTTGGAATTCAATTGAACATTAAATCAAGGAAATTTTCACTCAAAAAATCTTCATCTTAAACAAGGCTACCCAAGAAATCAAAAAACAATTCACAGGAGTATTCCATGAAAACACTTAACAAACTTCACGACTTCACGATGTCACGTTCACAAAGGTATGGGGCTTGTTTTTCTTAAATGTATACAGGGAATCTTAAAAGTATTTCACAGGAACTTTGCTTGAAACACCTTATTCCGAATAGGCTCAAGCCATGACGTTTTCTTTAAACATGGTCACCAGATTCAGGACTTGTTTGTGTAATACGCCTGTAGGAAACACTTCTCAAACGGCTAACCGGATTTCACACAAACACACTTTATTGAAAATGCTCTTTGGGTAACTTTTAACCTATCTTGAAAATCGTTGTCATGAAAACGGCTGTATGTAGATGAAACTTTTTCTTATTTAATGATGCAATTTTAATGTTTCATAATAACTAGGGAATATATATCGGGAGAGGTGGATACAATCTTCAGGTGATCTCTTTAAGTCCGGCATGGATTTCTTGTTTGATATCAGGAGGGGAGGATACTGCCTTAAGGTGAGCTCTTTAAGTCCGTCATGGATTTCTTGTTAGAGAAAATATCGTTTGAATTACTATATAGTATAATACAGAAACAGTCTTGTCTGGGTTATTTACTTTAAAACCATCAGCTGGGAGTCACTAAACTAAACTTATAAGCGTACACTAGGAATCGAACCCGTACGTCGACAGCCCCAAGCCACATACCACACACCACTCTACCATTAGCTAGCCGGGACAACTCCAAAAAGGTCTGCGCGAAATATCCTGATATAGTGATCGTCATTATGAGACAATGAGAATTGTTAAGAGCATAAGTTATGACACCGTCAATTACCTAATTATTAACACAATTCTTACACAGGATATTACTAAGCATTGCAGTAGTTGGAATATAATGAAACTTTATTTGAAAATCACTAATATTATGAGATGAGCATCGGCTTGTTCGAGTCCAGTGATTGTTTTGAGTTTTGGCCCTCAGATAAAGGGTTTAGTAGATAAAGAGAAAAGACTAGTAGTTGCATACGTTTTACTCGAAAACACAAATAGGTCATACATTTTCTCGTAACTAAATAGTCTGTGAAGTTAATCTTTATTATCTAAATATAAAACATAAAAAGCACACCAAACAACAATATCAGATGTTTCAAAACAAGGGAAATCACTTGTGACATAAATTGAGAAAATGGAGCCAAATGAGAAATTATCAAATGTCTTAAAGCATTTTTCTACAATAAAAAAGTCTGTTGAGAAACAGTTATAATTTTCAAGCAAAACTACCGACTATCTTTAAAGTGATGAATGTTTTAACAAAACAACTATCGCCGTCATATTGACGTTCACTTAAAATGACGTCATTTGTACCTGACGTCGGTATCGAAGTGTTGCACATTAATATGAAGTTATTTTGTCTTCAAACGTTACCAAGTTATGCACGATTTATTTACAAAAACATCGCTCGTTTAAATTTTGTTGTAACATTTTAGCATGACTATAAATTTCGATTTTAAGAGACTTAAATTTGCTTTGTCAGTTTTAGAATGTGGAAGAGAAAGTGGTTGCTAAGGTAACATTCTTTATCAAAGGACTTAGCAAAAGTATACTACTCACAATTTGACAAGGGCCACTTTTGTTTTATGTAATATTATTGTTTGGATTAACATTTTTACCAGTTAATAATACATTATCAGGGTGGGTAATCAAACTGCACCTTATCATGCATTTTGTAAACTAAAGTCGGCCATTTTGGATGTAAATTGAATTCCATTTTGAATATCATGTCCCAAGACAATTTTGATCAAATCTTCATTATTGTAAAATGCAGTGATGAAAAATAAATGATAAGATGCAGTTCAATTTCCCCCAGCTAAACATTAAACATCGCCGTCGCATTTCCTTGACTAATATGACCATATCAACACAAATATTCGATCATTTTGCTGCGAAAAAGTGTTTTGTTGACAAAATTGCCTTGGGACATCACATTTGAAAAGAAAATCAATTTTTGGTGAGAGTACAGACTAAACAACCTTTCTTGGCGAAAAACATAAAGCATAACGAAAATCCCTGCACTTTGCCCTGAAAATTCTTGCTCAATTCCCGTTGATTTAATTTCCGTGTCACGGTGTAACTTTTGTTATTGTAACAGGAAATACTCCATCAAAGTACCAGAAGATTTGGAAATTGTGTCGCAGGTTTATAGCTATATTTCTATCTTAAGAGTTATTAATAAATGAAAAAAGTACAAAACTTGCCAATTTACATCCAAAATCATCGATTTTTGTTTACAAAATGCGTGGTAAGGTACAGTTTGATTACCAACCCTGATTATGATTTGCTTGTATTGTTTATTTGATAAAACTGAAGATTCATCATCGAAGTTGAAGTGTTGCACGGAAACACGAGGGCTAAATTCTCGTAGCGCGGAAAATTGCAGAGTACAAACGAGGTTCTTATTAAATGTTGAGTAGTATACATATACTCAAAAACTAAGGTTACGCATTCTGTATATAATTAAATATATCTAATTAAAGATAAGCGCACTCTGATGATATATTTGTGAATAATTCATGAAAAACAATTTTGGCTCGTTATATGTGAGAGCCAACATCGAAGACTTGCATCACAAAGTGTTTTTTTTTAATTTCTCTCATTTGAGTCAAATACACTATACATGCATGTCGTTACAGAAAGATTGAAAACAGACTTGTTTGTGAGTATACTCTGTTCTTGTAAATGAATAACGAATACGTTGTTAATGATGATGACGTTGATGGTAGTGTTATTTTTTTTATCGTTTGATGGAGGTGGAGAGGATGATGATGATGATGATGATGATGATGATGATGATGATGATGATGATGTTAGTGTCGTATTTGTGTTGCTGGACCAGATGTTTTTGGTGGTGGTGATGGTAATGATGATGATGATGATAATGGTGGCTGCTCAGTGTTGAGGTAATGAACATAAACTTGGTGATGATAATGTGACTGTGTGAAATAATAATTTATTTTCAAGATATGATACTGATGTTAAACACATTTAATTAAACTAATGATGATGATGATGATGATGATGATGATGATGATGATGATTACACACATGATTTTTAATGTATTATTAACATATAACAGAAGTATTATTGTTATTTGACTCAAATTAAAAATATATATAATAATCAACAATTATAATAACACTCTTTGAAAAAAGATAAATAAGATATGATGTAAAGATTTTAAGTACGTGAAATAAAGCAATAACCATTTAGTAGCATAGACAAGTTAGCCAAAACTAAGGGCCAATCTGACACAAATTTCAATACTTACTATTAATTCCGTCACACCGCCAGCAATAGGAACTCACAAGATGCATTTATTTTTAAATTGGAATGGGGGGCAGTGTCGAAAAAAGAAAAAAAGTCTGATGTTATGAAATATAGTTAAATGTTATGTGATTAACAAGTATAAAAAGAGATTGTCACAATAATCTTATTCTGTGTTTAACCGTTTTTATACTTTGTATGATTTTTCTTCACTAGATAATTTCTTCTAAAAATTAAAAATTGTTTAAACATGAATGTAATATAAGTGTTGTAGCACTTGAAATACTTTTATTGAGATATCGGCTACTTGAATATTGAAAAGTCTAGCCAGTTCTTAATAAGCAAATCGCAATCTACACAGAATATGTAATGGTTTGGTAATATATTAATAAGCAAGGATATAACAAATACTCGTAATCTACACTGTTTAGTTGTGGTGGCTTCAAGCTTCAATGGAACACTCAATTGGCGATTGTCACCGATTAAGATGATGACATTATAAACTTTGATTATATCCGAATCATGCAAACCGACAACTAGCTGTGATTGTTTTTCATTAAAAAACACACTCATAGGTTTCACTATACCATCCTTTTCTGTCAGCAGTTCTTGCTGCTGTTGTCCATTTTCAGATACCAACACTATGTTGTTTGACGTTCTTCCCGGGATGCACAGCTGACCTTCTCCTATCCTTCATAGAAAGTTCTCATCAATCCTCCATTTATACCATACACTTCTATATGACCTGGACCTTCTTTCTTACTTCCACCTCCACAACACACGTAAAGCTTTCCGTCGTGACAGTCTATACTTCGACAAACATCTCCAACAGTAAAACACCTGCCTAGCTTCAGAGGCTGCTGGAAGACAAACTGGACTTTCTTGTCACAGCAAGCTGGGTACTGTCTACCTCACATATGCAAACAGGAATACTGGGCAATCAAGATGTTCTATTACGTTATAGGATCTATCCAATTTCTTAAGTTTATTGTTATTAAAATCTGTACAAACGATTGTTCTACCGGTGGTAAGACAAAAATCCTCTATGCAGCATGTCTTCTTGTCAAACTGTTGGCGAACACTTAAATCACCAAAATGTTCAATCGATTTGGGAATGATAATTTCTGAAATACGACCAAGTATGTTATCTTTTTCACCGAACAGAACGTGTGTTAAACTATTCTGAAACATTTTTACAGACTGCACTTCACATTCAGAAGAAAGCTGTTTCGTTCTGCTCTCGTGTTCGCGCAAGTTTTCACAAACATCTCTGTCTCGTTGATATTTCTAGCTTCCTGAAGAGTCTTCCGCCTATTAATGATTGATGACGTCATATTGTTGAAAGTTTCAACACACTGGGCGTATTCGACTTGGGGTTTTTGTTGACATCTTTTTTTTTTATCTGCATCTTCGTTTTTGTAGACGATATTTGTAAACAGGTTGGGACAGAGATAGATAATTTGGACGTCACCTTGTATAATTAGTGGGTGGAGAAAGTGATCATACTTTTGATAGCTTTATTGCATTTAAAGTGATTGTTTGTGTTTCAAATAAGTTAAAAGAAGTCAATCAAGGGCTTGCTACTGTACAGCAGTATTTTGAGAGAAAAAGCTTTGTAATTAAAGTCGACAATGGGTCTACTTGTTCTGACAGAATTTTTGCTAGCCCGTTCACCTATCGGCTGACTTGCAAATTAATGTGAAGGGTCTGATTTTACCCGTTTTTCACCATGGCGAGTCCGCAGGCACTTGTTTGTAACCGGGTATCATGGGTATGCAATCGAAAGATGTCGTACTTGGAATCTTCATTTATGGTACAGTGTTGTACACATAGGGACCTGGTTTAAGCAAAATAATCTCTAGATCTTGATGTTGAAAATTTTGATCTATTACTGTATTACAGAAATGGTGCATAGTAGCCATTAATCCAACGGATATCTGGTAAGGTGACTGGTTTTTAGGGGCACCGCATACTGTACCTCACCATGCCGAACCTACGAAAGCAAAGCCAGAAAAGCTTGACTTCTGTCGAAGTCCTATAAATAGCATCCGCAATAGATGGTCAGGTCCAGAAATGCTCTCCCTATGTTCTGAGCGGTATGGTTCCAGTACGCGGGCCCCTATAACCAGTCAACTTAGCGGATATCCATTGGATTAATGGCTGCTGCTCACCCTTTATGTATTATAGTACTAAGTCAAAATTTCAAACAACGAGTATTGAAGTCCATTTTGTCCTAAAACCAGGTCCCTATAGTTGTACGGTCAGAGATATGGCCCGTTTGAACCAGGTGGTTCATTTGGACCATGATAAAAATATCAAAAAGTACTAAAGCTACATTCACTCACAAGGCTTAAACCAGTAGGGGAGTATTGTATTGCTAGCAATTCTCAGTGACTTGTTTTATTTAGCCTTAGCTAGATTTGCAAAGGTTATCATCTAGACTAAACAACTACTTTCAGGCATTGGGACACCATACAACTACAATAAGCAGATGGGCTGGTTTTACAAGTGACTTTAGACAGGGCAACCATCACAAGGCTCGAGGCTGGGGGTCAGTCATGAAATTTTGCAATAAGTTTTATTTTGAGTCGGCAAGACAATTACAATGAAACAACGTAAGCTCTCAAAAGCTTTTTAACCTACTATATTTTTAACTAAAGTTGTACATCCCAACTCTGACTTGCACCTCCGGCGACAAAAAAAGAGTTGATAATCATGATCAATGATGATGTTGATGAAATTATGTGATGGTGATGATTCGTGTTCACGGAAATGATAATGATGATCAATGAGGATGATCGATTATCGATGATTGTCAATGATTAATGAAAATCAGAGATAATAATAATGATAATGATCAGCAATGGTGATGATTTTCAATTATTGCTGATGATTAATGATGATGATCGATGATGATGAATTTACTGTTTTTCCGGTTTCAGACCGAGAACTAATGGAAGAAATAAGAAGGAATGTAACCAAGTCATCATCTACAAGTAGTAGGGCATCAAATCCATCACCTACAATGAACCTAACCCAGTCACTCCAGTCGACTACAAGTACATCAAGTCCATCACCTTCAGGTACATGTTCAAATTTACACACAAGATATTTATATGTTAAGTCTGAAAAATATCTTAAGAAAGGATTATGTGTTATTTTATGTAACACACAAGTAAATTTGAGTTAGTTATATACATTGTAAACCTTTAAAAGGTTTAAGTTGAGAGCCAAATCTGACTTACACATCCTTAGACTGAATTATTATATTTGTTAATGATGAT
Organism: Corbicula japonica; assembly: GCA_038501625.1. NCBI lineage: Eukaryota > Metazoa > Mollusca > Bivalvia > Venerida > Cyrenidae > Corbicula > Corbicula japonica. Next base: position 110,726 of record JAZAYU010000298.1, read on the forward strand.
GAAGATGATAATGAAATTATGTGATGATAATCGATCTTGACCGAAATGATGATGATGATCATAATGATGATGATTATCAATGATTAATGATGAGTTTGAATTTACTATTTTCCGGTTTCAGACCGAGAACTAATGGAAGAAATAAGAAGGAATGTAACCAAGTCATCATCTACAAGTAGTAGGGCATCAAATCCATCACCTACAATGAACCTAACCCAGTCACTCCAGTCGACTACAAGTACATCAAGTCCATCACCTTAAGGTACATGTTCAAATTTACACACAAGATATGTTATCAGAAAAATGTCTTAAAAAGGATTATGTATAATTATATGTAACACACAAGTAAATTTCAGTAAGTTAAGTACACTGTAAACATCTAAAAGGTTCAACTTAAAACCACTCTTTGCAAGCCTGCATGCAACAGATATTGAACACACTTGTTTTGTGTTAAAAAAAAAACTCGCTGTTGTTCATAATTGAACAGTCATGTGTTCGAAATGTGAACACAAGTGTTGAAAATGAATGGTAATGTTAAATTAAGCACATTTTAAACACTGAGATTGCTGTAAATTTTAACCCAAAATGCATTGTGCACATAAAAGACCTTTATCATTTGCATAGTTCTTTTTAATTGAATTTACCATGGCCATTTAACCACTATTTATAACATTTGTAATATTTACCTAGCATATTTATATTGTAAAATACAGGCCGGCTACACAAGTTTGTAATAGAAAAAATAACATACATTATTGATAATGATTGAAATGAAAAGGTACCCTGTAGTTATGTCATTTATCAGTTTTAAGTATTTCCTGGAAACTTAATTTATTCTTATTTTTAAAGATGTATCCACATACATTTCTTAGGTCTGAACTGTTTATTTTGCTCACAGTTCACATCACAAAGGCTATTTATAAATGTTTTAGGCAATAAACACCAACTTTACGGGGTCATTACTCAAAATGATGTCATCACCCAGAAGGTATCTTTTCATTTCAGACGTCATGTGTATGTATCCCATTCTCATTTATTGCAGTTGACAAGGATCTCGCTGCTGCAAGTGAAGCTTCTCCCTCTTGGTCAAGGGAAGCTATACTGTATATGGTTACATTATACAATGAACATGAGGAGCAGTTGGAAGACCCCTTGAGAAAGAAGAAAGATGTTTGGCTTGAAATAACAATGAAAATGCATAAGAAGGGGTACCTTTTCAAACAGAGCATCATCGAAAGTAAGTGGAGAAATCTCATCCAATCTCACAAAGATGTCTGTGCACACAATCAGAAGACAGGTAGGAAACGGAAAACATTCCAATACTTTGAAGAGATGGAATACATCTTGAAAAAACGTCACGATATATACCCAAAGAGTCTAGATGGGAACAATTGTTCACAAGAGAAGAAAACAGCTTATGGCGTTCGTAAAGATAATGTTCCACTGAAGGACACTTTGTCTGATGAACAGTCACAGGACACAAATAGCAGTAAAACAGTGAAAGATAAATACAAAAAGCGTGGTCCTGTTCAGTCCGACACAGACAAGGAACTTTTAAGATACCTTAGAGAGAAAGAGGAAAGGCGCAAACAAGAACGAGAAGAAAGAGACAAAAGGACAGAAAGTAAGGAACAACAAAGAAATGACTTACTAAGGGAACTCATCTCTGTATTGAAAGATTGACTGATGTTAAAATAGGTGTATTTTGCAAGCTGTCTGCTGACGCTTGAGAGATTTAGTATATTTGAATAAGATAACTTTGTCGACTTTCCATCAGTAGTTTTGTCTGCAACAATTCAGTTTGCAGAATGATTGCAATTGTCATAAAAACTTTTCGAATTTCTAAATTAGATCAATTTCTAACAATCAATATGTCAAAATCCTATTAAAACGAAACACTTTTTAGGTATATGATTGAGGCATGTTGTGAAAAATAATCTTTTGGCAGGCCGATCAGGTTCAACACTGGTCGCAATGGCCAAGTAGGTCAGTATTTGAGTGACAAGCCTCAATTATGTAAAATACCCTGTGAAAGACCAATATTTTTGGTGTAAAGTCATACATCTTTTACCGATTTCAAATGTGTATTTGAGAGTATATTGCTTTTTAATAAGAGTTAAAGCAATTCATGTGTATACTTATTTCAGACTGCAACCTTCTAGACCTTCCATCTGAAGTTTTGTCTGTAATAATACAGTTCGTAGAAGCTGATGACAGTAGGTGTATGTTGCAAGCCGTCTGCAAACGCTTGAGAGATTTAGTATATATGAATAAGATGGTGTGCATTTTGAACATAAATGTACTGTCTGATGGATTTCATCCATTATGTAGTATGCCAAACGTGCAAAAACTTGAAATTCATTCAGGTGTTGCAGGTCTTGGAAGCCTCGGACCAGTTACCAGATGTCTCAAAGCTGTGGTTTTAAAGCATTTACAAAAATTAACTCTGAGGCGTTTTCAGTTGAAAGGAGACATAATTGACTTAGTTGATGCATTAAGTAATGACAAGTTGTCGGCATTAAATTGTTTGAATTGTGAAAGCATCACATTGCAGGAGTTACTTTATGTTTAAGACCATGTGCCTATGATACAATATTGCAATGTTAATACTTCACTGTCTTCATATGAAGAGGTGTTTAGGTTCGCAAAATTAGCCAACCGTCTTGCGGGGAAAGTGAATCTTTGCTTGGATTCTCTTGAATTAGTTCCATCTGACCTCCTCCAGTATCCAAGGAGCATGTATCGTGTTGCTTTTCCTTCAGGTCAAATGCAATAGATGTTGGTTGAAAAGTGAACTTTTGAAAATTCCACCCTCCAACATTCACCCCTGACTCATATTTTTGCTGTGTGCTTAATCTCTCAGAATTTTACATATTTTTGTACTTTTATTGAAACAAGTGCTATAAATAAAGCACTCGGTAAAATATCCTTAACATGTTATAGCAAATAGTTATCTTGTGCACGAATACTTTAATGGACATGAAATTCATAGTGTGTTAGTTATTTTCTGTAAAATCCCCCCCCCTCCAAAAAAATAAGACATAAAAACATCAACCGACTGGCCCATCCAAAAAATCTTGGGCAGGGTTGCCGCAAACATTCATTTTTTAAGGTTGGCCACAAATGGCAAGGCTTAATTCTTAGATTTTTTTCACAATCACGCGCCTGTGGTCCAATACCATTAACTCGGTAAAAAAAATCAGGGCCCTAATGCCCCTTTGTAATAAGCCTAAAGGGTCATTTTATTGTGCTGAAGACAATTCATGTATTATTTTTAAGTGATCATATCATGTTTCTGATTTTAGTTTTTTGCAGTTCCTGTAATCATGGTCCTAGTCAAATAGACTGTAATGTTTATGTTCATTTGTTATTAAGCATTTAAATAATTGCAATAACACGACTGCGCCCCTATGCCATTAACTCAGGACACTCATTGCCCCTTTGTTATGAGCCTGAAGGGTTGTATTATTGTGCTGAAGACAATATTCATGTATTATTTTGAAGTGTCTTATCATGTTTTTAATGTTAGTTTTTTTTGCAGTTCATGCTATCATGGCCTCCGGGTCCTAGTCTAATGGACTGTTAATGATTATGTTCATTTGTTATTAAGCATTTTAATTATTGCATTAAACATGCCTGCGGCCATATGCCATTAACTCGAGACACTCAGGGCCCCTTTGTTATGAGCCTGAATGGTTGTATTATTGTGCTGAAGACAATATTCATGTTTTATTTTGAAGTGTCTTGTCATGTTTCTGATGTTAGATGTTTTATTTGGCAGTTCAGGCTATCATGGCCTCCAGTCCCTAGTCAAGTTGACTGTTTTGTTCATTTGTTATCAGTTTTGTTTGTTATTAAGCATTTAAATAAATGCAATAAACTTGTTTTAAACTATACACGTTTTATATTATATTACCCCATTTTTGGTTATTTTGCTTTCGGCAAAAACACAATATTGGTCTAGTTAACTTCCAACAAACCCATCTGAATGACATTCTGTTTATTAACTAAATGCATTAACAGGTATACACACTTACAAAGAGTATCATTCTGTGATAAATATAGTTGAACATAAAATCACATGGTTACGGACACTACAGATTTTTCACTTTTACCTTCTCGTCAAAAAACTGTCCCACAAGCCAAAGAGTTATGCTAACATAAAAAGCGAATGTTATTTCTGTCAATGGTAATTATGTCTCCCCTTCGACTGAAAAATTTTGTCCGCAGCAAATCTCGAAAACTACTTGATGGAATAGATTGAAACTTGGAACATAGTTACATGGCAATTTGAAGTTGTGCACCTTACAATAATTATTACTCTGGACCATTTTGTTGCAAAGTTATCTCCCCTTGTTCATTTTTTATAATGCACACATTGTCCAGGGCATTACTCAAACACTATTCAACTGAATTGCTTGAAGCTTTCACAGATGACACTGCACACAATTTATAACATTTTGCTACATTGTTTTATCCCCTTGTACTTTGGTTTCTAGTTAATACAAAGCATAACTTGGAAACTACTGATTGGAATTAAATGCAACTTCATACATTGATTGAAAGATGGTAAAGAGCAGTTCCATTAAGAGCAGGAGGTTCAACACTTGGGTCACATTGTTACATAGTTATCTCCCCTTATACTTTGATTTTCTTTATATAAAAATGATTTTCTTTACATAAGTTAGACTTCCAATTTTTGTACTTTTTGTCAATAATTTATTCCTCATTTTAACACTTCACCACAAGTTCTTCTAACTTTTGATAGCGGTCATTTTCTTTTCCCTCTTAAATATTTCAAATTTAAGGCAATTTCTTTCATGTTTACCCATGTTCACTATAATTCAATATTTTTTTTAATAAACACTACTTTCCTCACACATTATGACTTTGTCAACGTTATCAAAGTCTTAAAGACTGACCGACATGTGCAAACAACATACTCCCCCTTTTTGAATGGGGGAGCATAATACACTCACCGGCATTTCTAATTACACACTTTTTATAGACGAAAATAACTATCAAAATATTTGACTTTTTCTAAAATCTGAAAAAAGTAATTGGATTAAGTTTTAACAGCGAATTATTATAGCACTGACATTCTTAAACTAATTGCACAATAAAATAGTTCTGTGAAAGCATTTGTAGCGTAAATGACCGTCGCCGAATATGACGTCACGTGCATCGCGTTACGTCATTTTCGTACACTCAACATGGTATTCAATCATCGTAATATCAACGTTATGCCGTAGTTATTCTAATTAAAACAATTTAAGGGCAGTAAAATGAAGGTAAAGAATTGTAACTTACCTGTCTTACTGACGTGCCAGCTTGGAGCATTCCAACGGCACGCGCTCTCTCTACCAAAGTCATACGCGCCATTTTTTGTGAGTTTTTATACCGGCCTTTTTATCTCTGGCTAGAATTCTAATGATTTTGGATAAATTCAAACTTGCCTAACATTTTGTACATGTGTGCACGAGGAAAATGCTGATTTCAAATTTTCGTCTCGCATGAATGAACTCGAATGGGGATTTTCGTGTAACGTGCTACGATTAGACATCAACTCCAGGTACAACTCCCGTTATAACCAATTACCATAAACACCATGTTTTGATAGTTATTTTCGTCTATAAAAAGTGTGTAATTAGAAATGCCGGTGAGTGTAAGTAGTGATGTTCAGTAAATACTTTCAAAATACATTTATTATGGTATTGTACAGGTTGTTAAAAGCTGAAAAAGATATAGTTGGACAACTTGTTTTTCAAGCTTAGTACTCTATCAATATAAGTGTAATGGAGCTCTATATAATGTATTACAAACACTATCTATTTAAATGTCATATAGCTCTGTATAATCTGGGTAATACAAAAAGAAGGGTCCAGAAACCTACAAATATGCTGTCTCGACTGGTCACTTAAATTTTGCTGTAAATACTAAAAGTTTCATAGCCGCTCAAAACCAGTATTTATCTCCTGTTGTCTTCTGTTTTTTTTTATTTCTTTAATAATTTCGTTGTAAAATGCAAAATTAAAATTTAATTACTCTAGGTTAGAAGCCAATATAGCAAGACAAGATAAAATTGAATTAAGCGACTCCAGACCCTTCTTTTTGTATGGCCCTGTTATAATGTATAACATGATCTAATTTCTAGCAATCAATCTTCTAGCAATGCCTAGTCTTTTCAGTGCACCAAGTTTTTCATCATTGCCATTGAAGTCTCGGATGTCCACAAAATCTTGTGCAGGTTGTTGCACTTGTTCGTCCAACAATACTTCATCCAATTCATCATCGTTCATGATACAAATATTGTGAAGAACACAAGCTGTCAGAATGGTTGTAGTAATAGACCTAATATTTCCCTGTTTGATATTTTGTAGTCGTACAAACTCTGCTTTAATAATCCAAAAGCACGCTCCACCGTACTTCGTATGCCGGAGTGGACTTTGTTGTAATTTGTCTGTGCATTTGTAAGGTGACCATTATCTCTAAATGGCGTAAGTATCCAGGGTAGATTTGGGTATGCCGAATCCCCCAGAATATGCCGATTTTGTTGACTCAGGTTTTGCCCCTTTTGGAACATTGGAGATGCTCGAAAAACACTTGCATCATGCACTCTGCCTGGAAACTCTGTGAACACGTCAATAAAACGCAAATCCTCCCTAACAACGCCTTGTAACACAACAGAATAATATCTATCCCGATTATAGTAATCAAAACCCCTTTCATGCGGTTTCTGTATTTGGATGTGAGTCCCATCCACCATCCCAACTACACCAGGGAATCCTTTTAGATTCTCGTACAAGTCTGCAATTTCAGCTAACTCATCTTCTGAAGACCAAATTATGATCTTCTGTAGCAAATTTTCTTTGATAAATTGCAACAGATTCCTTACCGCACAGCATGCAGTACTCTCACTTACATCAAACCTATCTGCTATCGATGAGTATTTGTCCAAACTAGCCATATACCACAACATCATAAGTAGCCTTTCCTCCAATGGTTTTTGGACAGAACCACCAGTTGATTGTCGACAGAGTATGCCTTGTATGTTTTCTGCTGTACATACATCCACAATGTAATCTTTCAGAGACTGAACACTTATCCTGCTCACTCGGAAGAATGTCTTGAATTCATCCAATCGAAACGATGAAGCTACATGTTCCACATATCCTCTCTGACGGTGGCGTGCAGAACGTTTATTTTTCCTGTGAATGAAAATAACACTTCTTTAAATTCAGACAAATTCAGAATAACACTCTACTAGTGTCAGACCCACAATTCGGGCAGAGCGAAATTCGGGCAGCTTGAATTAAAACCTCAATCATCGGGTATTATTTTTCTAATTCACATATCTTAATCATTAAGGCACTTCATTTTGTATCAATAAAAACCGCGGAATCGAATAAATTAACCTATAACCCGTAATAAAGCACCAACAAAAACTTCAGTATGTTAAATTATTTAACCATCCTATTGTAGTATTTCCCAAAATATATCGTTTGAAAATTGCAATGTCAACACAAAAATTAGCAGCAAAATGCTAAAGCCAATTCAGATGGTGCTCATTTACCAGATAATTTAGTTTATTTTTACGAAGGACTATGCCATCATTTTCAGAAACATACAAACTAAAAGTGCTTTTCTATTGTTCTAGTTGTTAAATACCCAGATCGGGAGATATGCCCAGCCTGGTTGAACAACCCTTGGATGACCACAATAAGGAAGCTCTTCCGCAGAAGAGGTCCTATTTTTGGGGATGAATACTGATTCAAAGTTGAATGAAGAAGACTTATTAAATGGCATTTTTGTACAGAGTAGGTCTGAAGCAGTAAGTAAATGTCCATTTTGATGGAAGTTTAATAATAGATTGTTGCAAATCAGCCATTGAACATCAATGATTTTTGCCTGTTTACTGCTGAGTTTGTACACCTGTCAAATCACAAATGATACTTTGGAAATTATTGCGCAAAGAAGCCTGTCAAGGTACCATTTCGTGTGGCTAGAATATGTCGCATTGGATACTATTACAAAGTTCAGGTATGATTTCTTTATTCGGGACGTACACAAAATTGTTCGGCTAACAGATGCTTATATGAAACATATAGGGAAAAAAACTGTTTTCTTAGCCTAATAATTGTTGGCCTAAGACTTAGGCAAACAACTTCCTTTGTAAATAAACATCAAGGCTTTTCATCCTTATATAACAGAGGCCTATAAAAGGCCTCTTCCCAATTCCAAAAAAAATATTTTTCCCAACTGTGGCAGAAACTTTTCCACAAAAGGTAGGTAAGATGTCTAAAAACGGTTAAAACTCCTCCGAGAGGTTTTGAAAATTGAAGTCGGAAAGTTAGTGCTTAATAAAAATTAGATTAAAGTTAAAACACGGCTTTTTTTCCTTTTTTAGTTGGGGCCGTTTATGAACGCCTTCCCCTCAAAAAATTTCTTTAAAATCATGCATTTTTCCCCAAAAAGTAACTTTACATCAGGTTTTTTCATTCCCGTTCAAAGAAAAAAGCACGCTATTTTCTCCAGCATTATACCCCACAGGGCTTTTTTTTCCTTATATAACAGAGGCCTATAAAAGGCGTCTTCTCAATCCAAAAATATAGTATTTTTTCACAATTGTGGCAGAAACTCTTCCCAAAATGCTAGGTAAGATGTCCAAAAATGGTTAAAACTCCTGGGGGGAGTGTTTGAAAATTGAAGTCTGGAAAATAAAATGCATAATAACTTAGATTTAAGTTAAAAATACCTATAACTATTCAATTTCATAAAGTAGAAAACATCTTTCAATTAATTTTGTTTTCCCAAAATTAACAAATATTGCACATAAATTTCACAAGCGGAAAGGCCAGGGCCTCTTCCCAATTTTCTGATGAAAAGCCCTGCCCCAGAAGTATAGGGCATGGGCCCCTTCCCCAGGCAGTAAAAAAAGCCCTGGTTAAAAATACCTATAACTATTCAATTTTATGAACTAGAACCATTCTTTCAATAAATTTTATTTTCCCAAAATAAACAAGTATCGCGCATTAATTTCCCAACTGGAAAGGCCAGGGCCTCTTCCCAATTTACTTATGAAAAGCCCTGAGGCTGAACGTTAGCAGAGAAAACTACTGTAGTCACTAACCGGAATAAAATAAAATTTCATACTTTCTTTGAGACAGAAGTATGGCAATAGCTTCATAATCGTCGTCAGAATCGCTGTCACTATTATCAGATGCTGATAAACATCCCAAAGCGTCCAAGTGCGACAGAATTGCCACAACTTTTCTTTTTCTAGTTGACATTAGATACCGAAAGTTACAAACGGTGTGCGGGTGAAAATTATTTGCGTTGAGATCAAATCCTGTTCGACTCGGCGTTGAGCATTTAGTACCTAGTGCGCAAGGTGGGAGGAGCTTATTTTTGCTCAACAAAAATTCCCAGTCGAATACGCCTACTGATTGCTCGACTGTATTTTCCCTGCAAACCTAGATTCTACGTCACTCAAAAGAGTTTTTTCCATCCGATCTAAATGGTCGTTGATTTTCTTCCGTATATCCCCAATTTCCTTCAGAATATTATGTTTCTCTTTTTGCAGTTCTTTGAGGCGGTCTTGTTTGTCATGTTTCAGTTTATCCAGCCGGGTCAATAGTTGTTCCATACGAGTTTCCAGCTTTGACATTTCTTTTGCAATCAAAGAAGTTTTGACCACGTCGGGAATGAACTGTTTGCCTTTACATGAGCTAAAAATATACACTAAATTTTGAATTCAATTAAACAATTAATATTTGAAAAAAAATCATTTTTTCATGAATTTGGCAGATCGGGGAAGTGGATTTTGTCCCGTATTAAGACAGGTGTTTTATCCATTTGTTGCATATATCAAAGAAAAGATTTGAGCAAGTATGGGTAAAGGGTGTAAGAGCAGGGTTGAGTAAACGGTGTAAGAGCAGGGGTGGGTAAAGGGTGTGAGAGCAGGAGTGGGTAAAGGGTGTGAGAGAAGGAGTGGGTAAAGGGTGTGAGAGCATGAGTGGGTAAAGGGTGTGAGAGCAGGAGTGGTTAAAGGGTGTGAGAGCATGAGTGGGTAAAGGGTGTGAGAGCAGTGGTGGGTAAAGGGTGTCAGAGCAGGAGTGGGTAAAAGGTGGGAGAGCAGGAGTGGGTAAAGGGTGTGAGAGCGTGTGTGGGTAAATAGTGTGAGAGCTGGAGTGGGTAAAGGGTGAGAGCAGGAGTAGGTAAAGGATGTGAAGGCAGGGCTGGGTAAAGGTTGAGACAGCATGAGTGGGTAAAGAGTATGAGAGCAGGGCTGGGTCAAGGGTGTGAGAGCAGGAGTGGGTAAAGGGTGTGAGAGCAGGAGTGGGTAAAGGTTCTGAGAGCAGGGTAGGGTAAAGGGTGTGAGAGCAGGGGTTGGTGAAGGGTGTGAGAGCAGGAGTGGGTAGTGTGTGAGAGCAGGGTTGGGTAAAGGGTGTGAGAGCAGGGGTGGGTAAAGGGTGTGAGAGCAGGAGTGGGTAAAAGGTGTGAGAGCAGGGGTGGGTAAAGGGTGTGATAGCAGGGATTGGTAAAGGGTGTGAGAGCAGGAGTGGGTAAAGTGTGTGAGATCAGGGTCGGGTAAAGGGTGTGAGATCAGGGGTGGGTAAAGGGTGTGAGAACAGGAGTGGGTAAATGGTATGAGAGCAGGGGTGGGTAAAGGTCGTGAGAGTAGGAGTGAGTAAAAGGTGTGCGCGTCATGCACTGCTATACCTACCTTTTCCATTAATCTCTAATTTTACCAAACCAACACAAATGAAGTGAGTGGTCGATGACATCAAGGAAAAAATATCAGCATGTATTATCATGCGCCGAATGTGTGTAATTGATTATGGATAAAAAGACAGTCACGTGACACTCTGATCCCGTTAACAGAAACAAATCTGAGCTATAACAAATATGGGTGAATACTGTTTTTGGTTGGAGTTATTTCACCAAGACAATTTGTACTTGTTTTGTGATACGAGAACCTGTTGGGGCAAGTGTGAGGTTGGTGCACCCTAGAACCTGGTTTAAACCCCCAGTGGCAATTTGTTTTGCCACTGACCGTTCCAAGGCGGTATCCCCAAAGGTTCTCTTGTTTATTAATTGTTTGTGGCGTCCTATTTGAATTGACATACATATATAAAACATGCGCTCTCTCTATCTTCTTCTCTTCTTTTTCGCTGCGTGGGGAGGCTGTGTTTTTTGAGTGTGGCGATTCCTGATATGCATATGTTGCTTTTTTTTTGCAGTGAGCTATACTCATAAAAATGTGGATAGTACAGTCTTAACCGCACCTTACTGAGGTCTGGTTCTTGACTGCAGATCTCCCTCCATCGTCAGCTTGGTGCCCGCCAGATGTTTCGGCCCTTATCCAAGTACATCTGTAATGGCGGCTGGGCCCACCGTCTTACGGTGTGGAGGTTGATCGCATCCAGCTTGTCTCCTCGCGTCGTAGCCACAGCCAGCTAGACGCCCGCTCTGCAGCCTGGCTCAGCTTCTGGATTGCCCGGCGCCTGTCTCTGCCAGTGGTGCCAACAGCTGTCATCAATCTGCATACAGATTGCGCACAGAACCCTCTAGCGCCTACTTCGATAGGGAAAAGCCATGTCCGCCAACCTCGGTGTCGGCACTGCTCAAGTAGTTCAGTGTACTTGGCCTTCTTCCTCTCATAGGCCTCTTCACATCTCGTCTCCCAAGGTACTGTCAACTCGATGACAACGAGCTTCTTCCCTGTCTCGGACCACAGTACAATGTCTGGTCTCAAGTTGGTCTGGACGATATCTGGGAACACGAGCTTCTTTCCTAGGTCGACTGCCATATTCCATCCTTTGGCGCCGTCAAGGATTGATTTCTTCTGTGAAGCTTCTGTCTTCGCAGTTTCACCCGATCTCACAAAGTTGATGTGGCCTGTCTGTGAGTTACTTCTGCGTGGCTTCTTCTTCTCCCCTTCCAGCCAATCGGCAACCTCTCTGAGGACGTTGTCGTGCCGCCAGCGATATATGCCCTGCGTCAGTGCTGTGGAACACGAAGATAGAACGTGTTCCAGAGTGCCTGGTTTCTTGCACAGACTGCATGTTGGGTCTGTGATAAGTCCCCATCGGCAGAGGTTAGCTGGAGATGGCAAGAGGTCATGAACTGACCTGAGGAGGAAGGATAGACGAAGTGGTTCATACTTCCAAATGTCTTCCCAGGTCAGCTTCCTGTCCATGGTTTCCCATGTTGTCCATGCTCCTTGCGCAACCATCTGTACCGCTCTGGCCTGTCTCTTGTTCTCCTCTTCCTTCCGTACTTCTGACTGTATCAGGGCTCGCCTCTCAGTCTGGTTGGCTTGGCTCTATAGGAGTGTCTTGGTCGCACCAATGCCTTGTCGTCCGACAGCCGTTACACCGACGATGTCCTTGTGCATGGGAGAGCTCTCCGCCTGGCTGACCGTCTCTGTCGCTGACCACTTTCTTCCAGTACGGGTAACGATCCCTGCTTCCCGGATCCGCTCATCTGGGGAGTCTCTTAAGGTAAGCACCAGTCTTGTCTTCGCAGTCTTGAATTCTTCTACCAGTGAAGAGAGTGGGAGCTGCAGTTTGTTGGTTTTTCCGTTCAGTCCAACACTGGAGAAACTGGGTGGGATTCCAAAAGAACATTGTTATAACACATGTGTTGTTTTTTTTTATAATTAAAAGAAGATGAACTTGTATGTCACGTGGCTGTCTAGTCATCGGTAATGTACTATTCTGTTAGCAATAGACAAAGGCTTTTCACGATAAATATGCATTGCTTGTTGTTCTATGAAATTGCGTGCGAATATTATAAAATCATAATTTGTTCAATAAACTAAAATGAGCTGATCATTAAACATTTTTTATCAAATTAACAGTTTACACATTAATTTTCCAAAATCTGGTGAGCTTTGGTAAACTTCTCATGATACGAGAGACAAGTTTTACATAGATTCTCTCCACATTCAACGCTATGTTTGGTTGACGCAACGATTCTCTCCACATTCAACGCAATGTTTGGTTGACGCATCGTTCTTACCGTCTTTTTCGCACGGCGAGCACGGGAACTCAATCCAATCCTCCGAACAAAGCCTTAAAGTATCCCGTAATTTTCTCCCATCAACGGCCATTTTTTTGTTTGGATTATTGTTTACTTCCTTGTACAACGAGATATGCAGTCAGGGGAGACTATCATACCTATTGCTTAAACGCTATAACTGTGGTATTTGCTGCCCTTATATTACGTAACCAGTAGGCAGAGTAATTCGATATACACAATTTTTATGAAGCAATATTTTATTTTTGTTACTTAAGTCAAAACATATTAATGTACTACTTTAATTTTCTGACATTATTTGACAGATAATCGCAAAATATTGTAAATAAGTGTTTATGTGATACAAATATCATTTTTCGAGACGTTTTAAACAGTCATTCCAGACTTCTTATGCAAACAATATTTCTTTTTGTGTGTGTCTGTTCTATGTAAATAAAGTATTTTTTCAAACAACTTGAGCATCCAAACTTACATACAGCCACGTGACACACTATTTCTTCACTTTGATTGGTCTGCTAGTGGGAATTAATGTCGAGTTTTGAAAATGTACATCAAAATGTTTTGACTTCAAAGCGAAGGTAGAACCCGGGAGTAAGTTTTTCTTGAATTTTTTGGAAACCCTACCACTATGATGACAAACATTGTAGACCAGAATATGCTTATTTAAAGTATAAGTTTTCTCATGCAAACGGGGTTTCTTTTGTTCGAGTATGTGTTTGGGAATTAGAAAATGAATGAGACTAAATAGAGCTTGCAAACATTTACTACATCTATAGCTAAGTACATTTCTTAACTAAAATCTAGGTGGCAATTAGTATTTCCCCCAAAATTCATTTTTGAAATTTAAGCCAGTTTTCGCCATTCGCAATGTTTGCGACCTCTTAAGTATACAATCAAGCGGGTGAAAGATAATTTTGAAAGCCATCGAGGTTCGAACATGACAAATATGAAAATAATGCAGTATTAACAAAAACAACATTTGATGTATTATACTTTCTGTAAAAAAATCACATTTCTCGAAATTGTTGCCTATGAACCAATCATCCGCTTCTTTCCTTCTCAGTAAGCAAAAGCGATATGTTCAAGCTTCACATGAAGGATGATCAGCATAAATAGAAACTAGCTACAGTGATGACTTTAATTGCGGCACCTGTGTCCCAGTTGTAAGACGTTTCCTCTCATCTCCTGGCCCCCCACTGCTGTGGGAAGTCCTCATAAAGTCAAAATGTTTTATGTAAGAAAAGATGCCCAGTTAGCATGTGGAAGGTTGTTGGTTCGTTAGCCTGAATAAAATGGAAAACTGGAATCTTCCCACCACCAGAAAATGCTGGAAGTCTCCTCCCAGATATGCACTCGTAGAAGGAAGGGCAGGACTTAAACCGTGGATCACATTATCAGTGTTATACAGCCTCTTTGTCCATCATACATTTTAATTCTTTCTTAAGTTTATAGTGACCATTGTTGTTTGCGTTCACAAAAAAATTTAATCGGTACACTTGTATATATATATATATATAAAATATGGGAAAAGTGTTTTGTTCTTACAGTGCTGATTTGATAAAACTACCCGAACGTTTTCGTCAACATTTAATTGACTTCATACCCCTGTAAGAACAAAACACTTTTCCCATATTTTATAATTAGCTTATTTGTTCGTGTATCCTTTCGGGGATCCAGTGTTTCTGAAAGATTTTTGTTGATGTTTTATTTATTTTCTCAACCATATATATATATACAACCCCTGATTAAGGTTTATTACAGAGACCCCATATCTGACGATATTTCTGTATATATATATACAGAAATATCGTCAGATATGGGGTCTCTGTAATAAACCTTAATCAGGGGTTGTATATATATATATATATATATATATATATATATATATATATATATATATATATATATATATATATATATATATATATATATATATATATATATATATATTCAATTAAAGATAAGAATATCCGATTATGTATTTGTGAGTTATTCAGGACAAACAGTTGTCGTTCGTGATTTGTGAGAGCCAACACAATGACCTGCACCACAAAATGTAAATATTTTCTATTTCTGTTTGTCAAAATACGAGGGTTTTCTCGAAAGTTCATAAACAAGACTACGAATTAATTTTAAACAGTCATAATAAGTTAATGTTTTGTTATTTTTCTAAAGTATGTATTTGCTATTAGATTATTTTATAAAAATAAACATGCTAACACTAATTTTCGCAAAACGCTCTTCGTCATGGTAACATAATCGACGGTTTACGGAGCATTTTGGTTCTATTACAATAGCTACAATGTATAAAAAGTTAATAAAAAGTTCAGTTTTATTAAACTGCGTTTTTATTCACGTGACATCACATGATATCACTCCAAGACATTTGGTAAAATTTATTATTTTGTACGTTAATAAATAAGTTGCAAGCAAACGTTCGGCATATTGAAGGTTCATATCATTTGTGTTGCAAAATCGACCTTATTTTCACTGACGCGAAGGAATATTGTAAAATTATGTGTCAACGCTAATATGACACCCGCTGAGACTTGGAAGTTAATTTCTAAAGTAGATTTGACCGTAAATTATTCGAGGCAACTTCTGTTTGAAAAAAAGACATCAACAACCTTATTTATTTCGATGATATTCAGATAACGTAGTCAACAACTAGGTAACAAACAGCTGTTTATACGACTTGACCGAAAAAAACGGACCATTTAAAGTAAAACACCGATTTAATGTAAAACACCGAAACCTCGTGCACCATAGAAACCTCGAACATTTTCAAAGTCCCCTTGAAATTCGAGTTTTCGAAGTTTTACTGAGAACCTGTTGGGGCAAGTGTGAGGTTGGTGCACCCTAGAACCTGGTTTAAACTCCCAGTGGCAATTTGTTTTGCCACTGACCGTTCCAAGGCAGTATCCCCAAAGGTTCTCTTCTTCGTTAATTGTTTGTGGCGTCCTATTTGAATTGACATACTTATATAAAACATGCGCTCTCTCTCTCTTCCTCCCTTCTTTTTCGCTGCGTGGGGAGGCTGTGTTTTGTGAGTGTGGCGATTCCTGATATGCATATATTGCTTTTTTACTGTATATATAAAGAAAGATTAAAACTCAATTGTGATTACATCTGTTCTTGTAAATGACTAACGATTACGTTGTTTATAATGAATATGATGATATTGGTGGAAGTGTTCGTTGTCGTTTTTATGGTGACGATGATGAAGATGACGACGATGATTATAATGATGATGATGGCCGTCATCGTATTTGTGTTGGAAATAAGATGAAGAGGACTATGATGATGATGTTGGTGTTTCTGGTTGTGTTAGTTTTCGTTAATGTGGTGGTGATGATGATGATCCCGACGACGACAACGATGATGAAGATTATGATGAAGATGGTGAACGTTGTATTCGTGTTTGTGGTGTTGGAATTGATAAAGATGACGACGACGATGCTGATAATGATGTTGATTGTTTTGGTGGAAGTGTTCGTTGTCATTTATGTGGTGGTAATGATGATGATAATGATGATTACGTTGGTAGTCTACGTATTTGTGTTGGTGTTGGTGATGATGAAGATGACGACGACGATGATGATGGCAAATCTGTTGCTGCATTTTCTGATGATGATGATGATGATGATGATGATGATGATGATGATGATGATGGTAATGGTAATGATGATGATGATGATGATGATGATGATGATGATGATGATGATGATGATGATGATGATGATCACGATTGTGTTAACTGATAACGATGATTATCATAGCAAAAGTGATCATTTTAAAAATGTCTTATTAACATATGACAGACAATATTATGGTTATACTACTCACACAATAATCTGACTACCAATGAAAACGCAACACTTTAATTTTTTGGAATATTTTTTATCGAGATATCCCTCCTTGGATCATGCCCAAAACCTCATGTTGCCGGTTGTATTGGCATTATTACATTTGTATAGAGTAAAACTTGAAAACTGAAGATGGAATTTCTGTAGCCGTAAATAAAGATTAACAAACGGACTTGTTTTTAGGTTATTCATGCATGTCAACATGACAAAACGAAAGCTTTTTGCGTTTGTACGAGGTTACTGTAGAAGGGAGTTAAACAAATCAGTGGACCATTAATGTATCGATTTTTTATTTATTGATTTTTAAAACACACCTACCTTTGCCAATTTATAAAACTTTTACACATCAAAATATTCCAAAAAATATAGTGTTGCATTTTCATCGGCAGTCTTTATATTTCAATCACTACAATAACACTCTTTGAAAAAAGATAAACAGGGATGATGTAAAGATTTCAAGTGAGTGAAATAAAGGAATATACATTTAGACAAGTTAGCCAAAACTAAGGGCCAACCTTAAACAAATTTCAACACTATATAATAAAACATTGCATAATGACATAATAAACAAAATAACAGCGTAACCCTGATGAAAAGCTTTCATTGACAAGTAAATAAAATAAAGAAATATTCATTTAGTAACCTGGTCAAGTTAGCCAAAACTAAGGGCCAATCAAAAAAAAATTCCAACGCTATTGCATAACAACAGTTACTACATAACTATATGTTAAGATTGAACCTAGCATAACAATAAAAATCAGTCTTGAAGACAAATTCTTGGGCATTCTTAGTTGGTCTCACAACAAAACATATGCCTTTTACCTTTATCATAACACATCAAATACATTTTTATATAAATTTCTACTTTTTAGTTGTTACATTTTTCCAACATGCGTATTATGCTTAAAAACCCATTGATATGCACTACCCAAGAATTAATTCAAATTTAATACAGTTCAAAAATAGTTTTCTTACTGAACAAGCGTTATAAGAATGTGAAGTTACCCCACCCACTTAAAGGATATTTGTGAAAAAGATGAAATGGAACTTTGTAATCCGCCGAACACGACACATTTGTAAATAAATATAAAAATAGATGAAAATGGAACTTTGAAAGCCATCGAACAAGACAAATATGAAAATATTGCAGGCTCGGTTTGATTGAGCCTGTTCATGGACAGTAATGACAGTAAACGTTATCTAACTTATTGTTGTTGTTACTGTTGTGAATGTAAATGTTTGGTCTAATCTTTCAGTTTTATGTGTTATTTTATTGCTTACAAAATAATGTAGCTTTGATGTTTTGAATAGTCCCTGCTCTGTAAAAATATTAATATTATATACACACATATTTATAGCCCATACGCACATATCTATACAATATAAACATATACTATAATTATTTGTTTACTACTGAAAAATTAAATGCATGCTCATAAAATTATTTCTCAAATACACACACGCGTTTTAAATACTTACGCTGCCCCTAAATCAACATAATCATTAAAAATCAAACCTTAAATTTTAATCAGCACTACATGACGTAAGAAACTATAAGGAAAAAGGAAAAATGGCTTTTGGAAGCAGGCCCTTTCACTGAATTTGAATCAGAATACTGAATTTGAATCAGAATACTGAATTTGAATCAGAATACTGAATTTGAATCAGAATATCATTTTTCATATCCTGCTTTCGATTCAATTTTATATTAAAATCTAAAATTATCAATTTTTTAAGAAAATTTTGAGAAGATATTGTTTTATTATGTTTAAATAGTTATCGGAACGGTAACGTTGACAACAAGTGGAATTACTGTGTATTGTATTGCAGAAAAGGTGACAAAAACGTATTAAAACTGATGAAAAGGGAACTTTGAAAGAAGCCACCGAGCACAAAAAAATATGAAAACTCAAATCTTTATGGCTTCCCGTTATAAGTCGGTATTTATTTTAGTAAAATTCTTTTCAAAAATAAACAAGTTTAATGAAAGACTTGGAAATTCATAGCAGCCAAATGCAAGATGATGTAAGCTTTACGCTACGGAAAGCATAAGGCAGTTCAGATTCGGATCCACCCCAACCGATAGTGTGCGTATGAAAATGAAAATGTGAAAATTTTAACGTATCTTCCGAGGTTTGAAAAGCAGTATATGTAATTTTCCGTCACAATACCAGCAATAAAAATTCGCTATAATCGGAAATTTTTAGATTCAAAAATCTAAGTTATTAAGTTATTTATTTGATTCCGATGCGAAGACGAAAAAACGAAAAGTGCTTAACGTTATGAAGAAAATGTTTAAATAATGAGAAATTAACAAAAAAGTGAAATATGCATATCAGGAGAATGGCCACATCCAGCAGACACAGCCAACCGCACAGCCAAAAATGATAGAGACAAAGAGAACAATAATCAGTTTATTTTTAGGAAGCGACACATTCAAGATGAATTGCTTTTGATTCTTAATCTTTTACATACTCGAATCTTTAACTTTATATATATTAAAAATTCTTAAAAAGTGATTGTAATGTAAGTGGCTTATAGCTTGAAATATTGTCGACTTAAGCCCCGATCACAACTCGCCGTGCGTCATTGTTGTCCGTACGTGTTTTTGGAGGTAACGTTCGCGGTGTTTTTCTGGACGTTGTGGCAAGAGCAGAGAGGAAGCATATCAGAATCACGGTTGTGCAAGGTGTAAGTACGTGGCCCGCACGCCACGTCTAGGGGTAAGCGGTTGCGTGTATCGTTCTTTGCGTAGGTGGTAAGTGAGTTGTATGTGCTGACAACGTGCTTAGAACAAAAGATCTCAGTGCGATTGCCATGTTAGCGAACGGCGGCAGTACTTACACGCGCTGCTAACGTACGGTGTTCTCACTCGCTCACCCTTTGTAAGTGCGTGCAAGTGCGGTGAACGTGAGTTTATTTCGGCCGCTGTTTGGTGATACATTATATAAAGACTATAATATAGTTTATATAACCAGGCGCTTCTCCATTTTTGCAGAGAAAAAGCATCTGAATCTTCGATCCTCCTCTCATCTTTCTCTGTGGCCGCTCGCTTCTTTTTATCTCTTCTCACTACTTTATTTGGTTGCAACTTGACGACAAAATCTTGCACTTACTCGTCGACCGACTTTTATATACAATAGAGGTCAATGCGCACATCGTGCGTTGTAAGGGCGGAGCACGAACTTGCTCGGTAAGGTCCACCTGAGTTCTGAGCGCTTTTTGGACATTTGAACTGAGGAAGTGCCGAGTAAGCTCGAACCACGCATGGACCACGCACGGACGACGCACTTATTACTTGCGTGGCACGTGCAGCAAGTGACAATTGGATTTTTTAAACAGACTCGCGGGGGCAGTGCGTTAACCGCTCGTGAATGTACAGGGCACCAGCTTCACCCGTACAGGGATTGATACCGTTACCTGTCTGCAGCTCGAACGCAGAGAAAGTTTCTCATGCACTAAACATGTCTGTGTGCTAGGCATGTCTGTGTGCTACCAAATGCGAACGGAGGCGGCGCTCACCTCGTACGGATCCCTAAATTAGGCCCATATTTTGCAAGTAGACATCACGCAGTTGTAAGTACGGCGGGTTGTGACATGTTGAATGGTCTGGACAGTTCTTAATAAACAAGGATATTACAAATTATCGGAATATACATTTTTAACTGCCTGGGCATCAAGAAACAATTCTCTTGGCGAATGTCACCGGCTTAGATGATGACATGATAAACTTTTATTTTATTCGAATTTTCAAAACCGACCACTAATTGTGATTGTGTTTCATTAAAGAACACAGAAGAAGGATTCACTATACCATCATTTTCTGTTAGCAGTTCTTGTTGTAATTCATCATCATCAGATTTTAACTACATTGTTTGATTTCGATCCCGGGATACACAGCTGACCTCCTATCCAGCAGAATCTGCGTACATCAGTCAACGTTTTGATATGAATTTCTGATACACTGAAGTCATGTCTGTTGACTCTGAACAGCTTTTTGCTGCTGCCCTGATTGTCTGCTACAAATAATTCACCATCACTGTCAGCTTTTATATGAAATGGTTTGATCAGACCTTCATAAAATGCTCTTATCAAGCCTCCATTTATGGTATACACTGTTATACGACCCGGACCCTCACTCTTCCCTCCACCACAACACACGTAAAGCTTTCCGTCGTGATAGTCTATACCTCTGCAATAGTCTCCAACAGTAAAACCCCTGTCTAGCTTCAGAGGCTGCTGAAAAACAAACTGGACTTTCTTTTCATTCATCAGGGTCACAGCAAGTTGGGCGCTGTCTACCTCACACAAGCAAACAGGAGAACCGGGCATGTCAAGATATTCTATTATGTCATATGAACTGTCCAATTTCTTAAGTGTCTTGTTTTTTAAATCTGTACAAACGATACTACCACCGGTGGTTATACAAAAATCCTCAATGCAGCAAGTGTTTCTGTCTGACTTTCGGCGAACACTAAAATCACCAAAACGTTCAATCGATTTGGGGATAATTATTTCTGAAATACGGCCAAAGATGTTATCTTTACTACCAAAGAGAACGTCTCTGAACCTATTCGAAAACAGTTTAACCGACCGTATCTCACCTTCAGATAAAAACTGTTTCGTTCTGCTCTGCTGTTTGTGCAAGTATTCTTTTCCTTGTTTTATTTGAACAAACATCTCTGCGTCGTTGATAGTTCTGGCTTCCTGAAGTGTCTTCTGGCTTTTTGCGATTGATGACGTCATATTGTTGACAGTTTCAACGCACTGATTGATCGACTGCATTTTCCCTGCAAACATAGATTCCACGTCACTCACGATCGTTTTCTCCATGCGATCTAAATGGTCATTGATTTTCTTCCGTAGTTCTCGGATTTCCTTCAGAATATCATTTTTCTCTTTTTGCAATTCTTTGAGGCGATCTTGTTTGTCATGTCATATTATGTTTCAGTTTATCCAGTCGGGACAAAAGGTGTTCCATAAGCGTTTCCAGCTTTGACATTTCCTTTGCAATCGGAGAAGTTTTTACCACGTCGGGAATGAACTGTTTTTCTTTACAAGAGCTGAAAATATACATTAAATTCTGAATAAATCTTTAATATTTGCTCAATGTCATTTAATATTATGGCATCATTTAATTTCGGTGGAACTTTTTAATGCACAAGCCGCATATGATTGTTTAAAGATTTATTGGGATATTCAATTCCTGCAATCGAGTGTCACGTGACACTCTATTACAGAGACAAAATCAAACTATAACATATATGGGTGAATACATGTTTTTGCAGTAAGCAATACACATAAAGAGAAAATTTCTATAACAAGTAAAACATTTTGCTGATAAACAATATTAAATTAACTTAGATTTTTCGAAAGTTGCCAGACAGAAGGAACTGTCCTGTAAAAGTTTTTCCGGTCTGACGTGATGTCGTATGTTATCAGACCGAGTGTCAAACAAAAATTTGAATTGCTTTGAAGTCTGTTAACTGGTCTGTCACGTGACTGTCTAGACATCGATAATGTAATATACTATACTATACTGCAAACAATTGACTTTAGGCCCCACACGAGGCATAGTATGTTGTTCTATAAAATTGCTTACGAATGTTATCCTAATATTTTTTATCAAAACGAACTAATCAGTTAACAATTTTCAAATTTCAAAAATAAAAACAAAACGAAAGTAAAATGTTTACCCGTGATCAACAGCTAGACATGTAGCACAACCAACTACGTCATGACCAGGACAGTAAACATCTACCAACTTCCCACCGTGTTTGCCACATCTCTGGACAGGCAGTTCTGGTTTCTTCTGTTCGGTTTTAGCTCTCGGATTTTCCACAATCTGGTGACCTCTGGTAAACTTCTCATGATACGATAGGCAGGTTTTACATAGATTCTCTCCACATTCTACACAGTGTTTGATTGACGCAACGTTCTTGTCGTCTTTTTCGCACGGCGAACACGGGAACTCAATCCAATCCTCCGACCCAAGCCTTAAAGTATCCCGTAATTTTCTCCCGTCCACGGCCATTTTCTCTTTTAATTCGTGTTAACTTCCTTGTACAATGGAGACATCCAGTCAAGGGAGATCACCCTACCTATTAAAGATCGTTATAACTTCAGCATTTTGTTCCCTTATAGGTAAAGTCGATATACAATTTTATTTCAATAGAACACTAGCTAAACAAAAACTACAATTATTTTGGTTTTTTAATGATTCCAATATGACGTTTGCTAACGAAAACATAATACTAAACCAATTCTTATGTAATACCGCGCATGTCTGAACTTTCAGCAGTTTATTTCCTGATAACGACGGAAAAAGAGTCTAATGTAACATATGACTTTTTTAAATATAATTTCCTACATGTATAATATCACGTGACAGTTATCTAGTTAATGCTATAACGTACCAAAATGAAAACTTACCAGTTTTTAAATTCAAACATTTTGTAAAGTGTGATATATTTTATTGTTCATTAATGTGTGAAAAACTTGCACATATCTGGACATTTGATAAAGCTGAAAGATTGTGTTATTTTTCAGAGATAGTTTTGTTTATCTCCTCTTTTCTAAATAATGATGAGATCGATAGTTGTAAACATTGAAGTCTCAAACAGATTATTGAAACTTATTTAAATAAAAAGATTATGGCAAGTACAGAAGGAAAAGCGCAATCCTTTAAGCCCAGTGATGAAAAGAAATATTATGCAGTTACTTAGATATCCGTTTTTTAAAATTACCTCCCTTTTAATTCAACAGCAAAAATCCAACTCTTAATGTTTCGCAACTACGTAAGTTTTTTCTTCTTTCTTTTTTTTTAAACTGATAGATACTAAACGGACAACTTTCAATATAAACATTTTGGTGATCAAATTTCTCGAGATATAAGCATTCACTTACCTCATTAACGTAATAGGAGTTTTACATGCTATTTTTCTCAAGTTTTCATTTTGGCTTGGTATAAAACGCATTAACTGCGATATTGTTTTACAACAAACGCATTCAAGTTGTTCAGTGTATAAAATGACAGAATTTCGTGTGTCCTTAAATCTAGTTCGAGATTCAAAATTAAGTTTTAGATCGTTACTTACATATAACATATATGTAAAAGCCCAGCTTTAAACAATGGTGAACTAGAATACGACCAATAAAATGCACAGATTTCATTTTTAGAACCACAAGATTAATGACCTATTAATATGTGCAGTTGATGCCCATGCCGGGGGCATGGCGGGGGCACGTGCATTCTAATCCCCGATTGAGCCGTCTCTTACAATTTACGAAATAATTTTGATATTCCTTACGGTTAAACTATTACATAGTTTATCATGACACTTTCCTTCATTTTAATTCATTTTATAATTTACTTCGATCCCTATGTGGAAACATTATCATATAGGGAAAGAAGTTGTACAAAAATAAAATGACCAAAACTTTTATCTTTATTTTTTAAATAATAAAGTCATTTTAACGCTATTTTCTAGTTGTTTGTTTTAATGATTTAAAACAGTCATTTCACATATTTCAATTGAAAGAAAGTCGATTACTTTTAAAATATGTAAAACATCATACGGCTTAAAGTTCTTATTTTTCATTGCAAATTTGACCAAAAGGCTTCATATTTAAAAACAGGTAATATATTTCCCAAAATAAATATTCAGTTAAAACCGTTTCCATTTTATATTTTGTCTGTCCCTTAATTCCCAAGTAGCTGGAAAGTGTCTCCGACCCAGTAAGTTTTTTCACCATTTATCATTTAACTACCTTATCAATTCTTCAATAATTCAGCTCGGCAGATTGTTCATCCGGCAACTCAGAACATACAAATTCACCATGATCGGATTTCATATTTGATTAATATACACTAATAAAAAGAATTATATATTTTTATTCAAAATCTGATCTCAACGCATTTTATTTAAGGGTATCACAAATATTCGTTTTCAAAATCTACCTGGAGCAAAGTACAAACTATCCCCTAACCTTTCAAAACTATCTTTCAACGAACTGCATTTTGCAAATTAAAGGCCCACTACACTCCCCTGCACGTTCATCGATAAAAAGAAAGTTATAAAACTCTCAATAACGGTAAAATGTCGTTAAACGATAGTTTAAACAAATGAATGTTTCTAATTTATCTTTATTTTTCATACAGTAAGACACGTTATTAAAGTAAAGAAAAAAGGTAGACCTAAAAAGTCCTTGAAATTTTATTAACAGAACTTCACAAAAACTAAGCAATACAAAACATAATCTTAAATTCCTACGTGACTGTTACGATACTGACAAGAAAACGTTGTGTACTTAGTAAAGAGCTTTCAGCAACTAAAAGAGAAATAAATGATTATCATCCGTTTTCGCGACTAGTAAGTGACCAGGAAATTGAAGGTCAAACACACTTATACTAATATCTCATAAAGTTTACATATGCAAGTCATGAGGACACAAGATATTGTTGTCAGAATCATTTTACTCATGCGGTCATTTAACTGATGTTTTGTGTTGTTTAGTTTTTGTGAATTTATGTATTTAGAAGTTTAGCGAATTTTTAGATCTCGCTACTTTTTACTGTTCTAACCTGTTTTACCATATGCAAAGTAAAGATACATTAGTAACACTCATTTGTGCAAAGTTTCATTGAACGGCATTTGCCATTATTGAGATTTTAATTATTTTCTTTTCATCGATGAACGTGCAAGGGAGGAGTGAAGTGGGCCCTTAAATTACGACGAGTCTGACTTAGTAATTTATTTTTAAAGATAAGATTCAAAGTTCGTATCGTTGAAAATCAATGTTTAGCTGGGATACAAAGCGAAAGAATGGATGTAAGAAATACCAAAGCAACGTTAACAAAGAAATTGTAGACATCAGCTGCTACACTTTTAGACGCAATGATGCCATTCTTAAGGGATAACATTGTGGATTTCTGATCAAACTGCGTTTTCGAAATCAAAGCAACACACCTTCTAGTAAATATATTTATTCTATAGCAAATGATCTATTATGGTAAGAAACAATAAAAAACGAACAATGTGAAAAGTTATTTTCAATCATAATATAAATTTATAGAAAACAGTCTTTCATTATATACAATCTGCACAAACAAATAAATTGTTCTTTAACGCTAGCATCTAAAAGCTGTAAAATATATTATACTGAAATGCATAAACAGTTAATGCAACATTTCACGATTTATTTCACGTTCTTAAAAGACGGTAAGCAATTCCTTATCAAATTGATTGTTTATAAAATTTATTTCGAAATGGCTATCAAATACCTAAGAACTGGTCGCAATATTAAAACAAAAATACATTATTAGAAGTACTATAAATATAAGACTAAGTATCTTTCTCAGATACCTCATAAGGTCGTATGCGTATCTAGCACTGATACAAGTTATGAAACTTAGTATATGTATGTATGTATCTTATATGTGGCAAGTCCCGGGAAAAGGTGTCTTTGGATACTTGACGTTAATAATTGAAATGACCTCATAAAATTGAGCAGACGACATTGACTATTATGCATTTCGTGGTGAAATTAACATTTTTGTTAAATGGTGTAACACAATAACGTTTAAGTTAGACGAACATAAAAGACTATTGTTAGTCTTTTTCAAATATACTAACAATTCAAATGTCAAAAATTATGTCCGAAGACACGTTTCCCTTGTCGTGTCTCACATATACTCAAGCATAAAGAAACGTCTCATGTATCTCACATATACTCAAGCATAAAGAAACGTCTCATGTATCTCACATATACTCAAGCATAAAGAAACGTCTCATGTATCTCACATATACTCAAGCATAAAGAAACGTCTCATGTATCTCACATATACTCAAGCATAAAGAAACGTCTCATGTCTGTTCTTTTAACATTCTCCACATACACATTAATGTGACTATTCTCACTGTGTTAAGAGTATTCATTCTTATAAGCGCTAATGATAAATACAACTATTTTGTTTGTGCATTATACCACATGCAATATTTGTCTTGTGATTTTTGAATGGATTAAATAAAAACTCTAGAGATATGGTTTCTACTTTTTCTTAAATTGGGCGTTTCTTTCTGCTCGAAAATTAAAATGAAAATGGTTAAGATGAGCGAATACTTACAAGTTACAATGTAAATTGATAATAATATTAAACAGACAATTTATTATTATTTGACTCACAATAAATATATATAATTTTAACAAATACAATCAAGTGTATAACATAAGGAACATAAATAGTCAAATATACAAAACATAAGGTAAACATTTAACAAATGACAGAATTATACATAACAACTTCATTAATAGTTTGAACTTTGCATTATGACTGAAAAGGGTTACTCCAGCCAATTGTGTGGCATTTCGTAGAAAATAAATCATTATCAAGCATGGAAACTTTTCTTTTCTTTGTTTCTACTTGTTTTATAATTTAACTATACTTTATACAAGTACTAGTGTAGCATTTCCAATATTTTTAGCACTTCGATCACTCACAAATTATTCTTTCTTGCTGAACAAGTGCTGTTAGAATAGAAAGTAATACCAGCCACTAACAGATTACTATTTGCAAACAAACCCAAAATATTATTAAAAATATGTGCTGAATAAAGTAAGAATGGATTGAAAATATACTTAAAGTGCTGAACATATGTTGTTTTTGTTGCCAAACATTTTTATTTAAAAATTGAAATTATTTCATTGAAACTTTTTTTTCAGGTTTTACTAGTCCCTAGATCAATATTGATTTTTAAATTCAGTCCAAAAACGAGTGCTCCCGTATTTTACAATCTAAAAAATGTTGTTTTTTAAAACTTGACTGTGTACTCAGTAATTTCATTTCATCTTAACACATTTGGAACAACACTGGCAATGCAGTTCCAAATGAATGCTTTCATATTTTATTTTTTTTTGTAAGCTTCACTGGTGTACTAAATTCATCACTTAAACATATTAAGTACTGTTTTTGTCTCTACCTAACTTTCATGCAACCGTGTGTCACACATTTATTTCATTTCTGTCATGATCAGTTTTATCCGTTATCCGTTTTTGTACTGTTCATAAAAATGTATGATGAACATTTAATTAAATTCTTGAATAACATTTTTAAAAATTTAACGATGTTTTGGGTCAATAATCATAACCTTTTTTCATTCATTTGCACCTTACTGTTTTATGTCTTTACTACCACAGCTGCATTATTATCAACCGGGGTGTAAGCTAATGGTATGTGATTATTTTAAGAAGACAATCAATAAAGATAAAAAGGACATTGAATGATTGACATCAATAAAAAAACAGATCTTTTCAAAACCTCTTGTTAAATAGGGAAGAGACAAAACTAGCATACATTGTAAACATAGACACTGATGACCAATTAGAACTATGGGTGAGTGTATGACATTAACATCTGGCAAAGATATTTAAATTTAAGTATGTCAAAAACTGTGTCTATAGTTCAATGATCTTAATTGTACATAATATTAC
The DNA here is from genome assembly GCA_038501625.1 of Corbicula japonica. Classification (NCBI taxonomy): domain Eukaryota; kingdom Metazoa; phylum Mollusca; class Bivalvia; order Venerida; family Cyrenidae; genus Corbicula; species Corbicula japonica. The sequence goes on from JAZAYU010000298.1 coordinate 139,126, forward strand.
AGAAGTAAAACTCGTATATACTATAAAAAATGTGTTTAATACAAAGCGGACACGAAGGCCTGCGTTTAGTGTTGTTTTTGTTTTTGCTAAGTTTTTGTGAATGTATGTGTTGCAGTTTTATTTGTTATTATGCATAAAGTTTAATTGGCTTAGATGTTCTGAATAGTCTCTATCCTTTACACATAAATATTTATAATATATATAACATATTAATAATGCATAAACAAATATTCATAATCTATACACAAATAATTATAATGTACACACATTCAATATGATTATTGGTTTAGTATTTAAAAAAGATACACAGCTCACTCATAAAAAACATGTCTTAAATATTAAGCCCACCCTTAAAACATACATCAATTTTAATCCTTACAAATCAATCCTTGGATAACTATTTACATAATGTGTTAACATTCAACAGAACATAACGTCAAAACATAGTAAAAGGACAAAATCCCTTTAGGAGACAGTTTAAGTTATTGAATCTGAATCCGAATACTTTTTTTCATATCCTTGAGTCATTTCAATTCTAATATTTACATCTAAACATTCTCAACGTTACAGATTATTATTAAGGTTAAAATGTTTATTTGAACAGCCACGTGAATGAAAAAAACTAATAACGGCAAACTTTTTCGTAGAAAGTTTTGACAAAATGAACCGAGTTGTTGACGTGTAAACGGTATACTTTGTGAGTAGTCGAACAGTTTGTGTACAGCATTTATTTTAGTATTGAACATTTGATAAAGTTTGAAGAGAGTTTCCATTTCATCATACGCACGACAGGAAACATTTAAGATTTTGATCCATTTCCAATCGATGGTTTGCATATGAAAGCATAAAGGACTGACGTTTTAAAAGAATTTAGTTTTTATTTTTAATTTACACCACAATGCCATTTACAATAATTCTTCATAATCTGCAATAATGGCGCATTAATGGGAATCTGATGAAAAGTTAAACAAGAAAAACTAAAACAGTGAAATGCTGTTTAACAGACGGTTAATTTTGGTTTTCTTGAGTAACAATACATATTCTGAAGTACATAATTGAAAACCCAAGTTTTCGCAATCACTTTTAAAACCCGGTTAACCGTAGAGATCGTATTTCGGTCAGGGGGTTATAATGTTTAATGTGTGCAAACCGTATTTAGATACTTGTTCATGTTCAACTTGGTAAACGTTAAACGTTAAAGAAGCAAAACGTTCAAACACTCGGTATATTTTAAAGAAATGAATTGTATTTTATCGTACAAATATCTAATGCTGATACTTAAATGCAAAATGTCCTCTTTCAAATCAGCAGCAAGATTATTTTCCATTTTTAAAAGGTGAGCTGAATCATAAACATGCAAACAAGTACCACACTAGAAACTACTCGTATTTATCAAAATTTATAAACATATGCACTATTTTTCCTCATTTGAGCTTGCGATCAAATAAACGTTCCAATTTAGAAATTAAAAAAATATAGAAAGACTAATAAGTATGTTAATATGTACAGGTTAGTCCATACCGTCAAGAAAAAACAATACGGTCTAAGGTTATGGAAAGATCTTAAACAAGGAGTAATTACCAAGTAGCAACTAAACTTTAATCATAATTATTTTAAACTGCGTTTAGCCATGTAGCTGTTGTATTGATTTTAAATCTTCAGCTTTTCTATACTTGATAAATTATTAAATGTGCTCATTACAAAAACGTTCATATATCTGTTTGATAATTAAATATTGTAAAACACCGAAGTAATATAGGTAGTGTTATACTGTTCTCTTATATTGAGACATAAGCTGCTTGAATATTTTAATTTTTTTCGCCAGTTCTTAATAGGGAAGGATATGACAAAATGTCGGAATCTTAATTGTTCAACTGTGTGAGTTTCAAGAAACGATTCCACTGGCGAATGCCACCGGCTTAGGTGATGACATCGTAAACTTTGATCACGTCCGAATCGTAAAAACTAACAACTAGCTGTGACTGTTTTTCTTTAAATAACACAGCCTTTGGTTTAACCACACCATCCTTTACTGAAAGAAGTTCTTGCTGCAGGTCACCATCCACTGTTAATAACACTATGTTGTTAGATTTCCATCCCGAGATGCACAACTGACCTTTTCCTACCATGCAGAATCTGCTAAAACTAGTCGATGTTTGTATATGAATTGCAGACACGCTGAAGTCACATGTGTTAACTTTGAACAGATGATCCCTGCTGCCCCAATCATCTGCTACAAATAATTCACATTCACTAGCAGCTTTTATATGAAATGGAAATCCGAGATCTTCATAGAAGGTTCTCAACAATACTCCATTTATATCATACACTTCTATATGACCCGGACCTTCACTCTCACCTCCACCACAACATACGTAAAGCTTTCCGTCTTGACAGTCTATACCTCGACAAATGTCTCCAACAGTAAAACACCTGCCTAGCTTCAGAGGTTGCTGAAACACAAACTGTACTTTCTTGTCATCCACCAGGGTCACAGCAAGCTGGGTGCTGTCTACCTCACATAGGCAAACAGGACTACTTGACATGTCAAGATGTTCTATTACGTTATACGATCTGTCCAATTTCTTGAGTTTATTGTTACTATAATCTGTGCAAACGATACTACCACCGGTGGTAAGACAAAAATCTATAATGAGACATGTCTCTTCGTCTGTCTGTATGCAAACACTATAGTCACCACAATGCTCGATCGATTTGCGGATGATGATTTCTGAAATAAGGCCAAATATGTTATCTTTTTCACGAAATAGAACATCTTTTAAACTATTCGGGAACAGTTTAATCGACCGCATATCACCTTCGGAAGACAACAGTTTCATTCTTCTCTCGTGTTCGATCAACCTTTCTTTTCCTTGTTTTATTTGAACAAACATCTCAGCGTCGTTGATATTTCTGGCTTTCTGAAGGGCCTTCCTTCTTTTTGCAACTGATGACGTCAAATTGTTGAAAGTTTCAACGCTCTCATTGATCGACTGCATTTTCTCTGCAAACCTAGATTCTACGTCGCTCACGATCGTTTTCTCCATCCGATCTAAATGGTCGTTGATTTTCTTCCGAAGATCCCTGATTTCCGTTAGAATACCATTTTTCTCTTTTTGAAGTTTTTTGAGGCGGTCTTGTTTGTCGTGTTTCAGTTTATCCAGCCGGGTCAAGAGTTGTTCCATACGCGTTTCCACCTTTGAAATTTCTTTTGCAATCGGAGAAGTGTTTACCACGTCGGGAATGAACTGTTTGCCTTTACAGGAGCTGAAAATATACATTAAATTCTGAATTCAATTCAACAAAATTTAACATTTCTTTAAATACCAGTATTGTGGCATCTTTAAAATTAGGTAGAACACGTCTCATGCACAAGATGGGTTGTGTTAAGATATTCAATCCTTGCCATAGACTGTCACGTGACAATCTATTACAAATTAAAACTAACAGAGATATGGGTAAATACATGATCCTGCAAGGGGCAGAACATTCCTATAACAAATATTATTTGAATTGACATACTTATAAAAAACATGCTCTCTCTCTCTCTCTCTGTCTCTCTCTCTCTCTCCCTCTCTCTCTCTCTCTCTGTCTCTCTCTCTTCCTCTCTTCTTTTCCGCTGCGTGGGGAGGCTGTGTTTTGTGAGTGTGGCGATTCCTGATATGCATATATTATTTTTTTTATATGTATGCTAATATTTAATTAACTGGTCTGTCAAGTGACTGTCTAATCATCGGCTACGTGCTATATTTTAAACAGAAGACACAGGCCTCACTCAATTTAGAAGCATAGTTTGTTGTTCTATGAAATTTTGTGCGAATATCATTCTTATTGTGTTTTACTTACGCGAACTGATCAATAAACATTTTGGAAATTTCCAAAATAAAAACAAAAACGAAAGTAGAATTTTTACCTGTGATCAATAGCTATACATGTAGAACAACCAACAACGTCATGATCAGGACAGTAAACATCTACCAACTTTCCACCGTGTTTGTCACACCTCTGGATAGGCAGTTCTGGTTTCTTCTGTTCGATTTTAGCTCTCGGGTTTTCCACAATCTGGTGACCTTTAAGAAACTTCTCATGATACGAGAGACAGGTTTTACATAGATTCTCTCCACATTCTACGCAGTGTTTGATTGAAGTAACGTTCTTGCCGTCTTGTTCACACGGCGAACACAGGAACTCAATCCAGTCCTCCGAACCAAGCCTTAAAGTATCCCGTAATTTTCTCCCGTCTATGGCCATTTTCTGTTTAAATTTTTAGTTATGTTTTACTTCTTCGTACCATAGAGCTATGCAGCCAAGGGAGATCACCTTAACTACCTTTAAACAAAGATCAGTTTTCAATGTTTACATTCGCTTTACATGTAAACAATAGTATTTTAGTCACTACAGTTTTTTGTAAATAAAGCGGGCGGGTAATAAAGAAAAATAGATTATCATAAAGAAATTGGAAACATTTTAACAAGACGACCTATCGACCAGCGGCCCACGTCACAACGTTATTATAATGCTCACACAGCATACCGTTACTCTTTCCTGAAGTAATCTTCAGCATGTTTGATACACTCGCGGTGTCTGATCACCAGACTATTAAATAAATTAATGAAACACTCAGTTGGAAGACTTTTGTTGAAGGCCAAGCTTTCTGATCTCGTAACAGATCTCAAATATGCGACCTATGAGCCAGAAAGTTAACAACGTCTACCGTAGCGAGGTCTGGCGAGTACGGGGGATGACTGATTCCGAGTATTATTTCCGATTCACCATGCAAAAAATTTCTGTGACACTTTTGTATTCCAACGCTCTAGATATGAGGATGCTTTTAAACTTGATTTTGTTCCTTAAGCGTGTCTTTTGGCGTCAATTAGCTTTTACATGTATCACAATATTGGATGATTGAAATGTGCGCCGCGGCTTCTTCAAACGTCGCGATTTTCATTAGAAGTTAATATTTACTCATCAGCACGAAACAAGCACTACTCTTATACAAATTATGGCAACATTTTGAAACTTTGCGGATTGATTTCAGAATGATCACCAATTAAGGAAACATTAACAATTTGCGACTAAAACGGCAATTTGTAATGTATTAACTGTTTTAAGTAAATCATTGAATTCCGAATCATGGCGCTTTTTGACGTGCGCCGCCGATCGCTATCACGGTTTAATAAAGTGTGAGTATTTTTTTTTTATTTTAGTAGATTTTTCTTTGTAATTCAGCATACTTGTTACCAAATGATGTCTTAACTACCTGTGAAATTTGCTTAATGATATGTTTAGTAGTTTTCTTTTTATTCAAAAAGTCTACGATTTATTGGGACAACCCTCGTATGTATAGGCAGAATCAAAACCCTGTATATTATACGATAGTTGTAATGGAGAGTTATGCTATCTTCCTGGAATAGTCTACCTTGCTGATATTTGGAAATTTAAATAATCAATTATCTCAGGTCTGCATTGCATAAAATTACATCGCGATAATTCTGTTAAAATATTGACTATATTTTGCGTATTTTAAATATATTTTTTCGTATACACGTGACTGTGATTTTCCAGCCTGTTTATTTTTAGTCTAATGCCCCTATATTATAAAAAATCAAGCATGGAATGCATATCTGTTCTTTTTTTACAGACGTTGTGAACCTGACTATATAGCTGTCTTAGCGTAAATGGTGGAAGATTCTCATCAATGAATGACTCTGATACGTATCCACAATGGAGATGGTTTAACTGGAAAATGTTCATGAAGCAGCACATTAAGCCATTATAGCTCTTATCACTTCCTACCAACATAACAGGCCAGAATCCAAATTTTAAGTTATGTTTTACTTCCTTGTACCATAGAATATGTAGCCAAGGGACAACACATTAACTTCTTAATATAAACAAAGATTATTTACATAAAAAGGTGAAATATGCATATCAGGAATCGCCACATTCAGAAAAAAAACAGCCTCCCCACACAGTCAAGAAGAGGAGAGAGGGAGAGAGCATGGTTAATAAAATGATCAGTTTCAAAAAAGACACCACTAACAATAAACAAAATCGAGAACCCGAGGGGTTACCGCCTTGGAACGGTCAGTGGCAAATCCAATTGTCACTGGGGGTTTAAACCAGGTTCTAGGGTGCACCAACCTCACACTTGCCCCAACAGGTTCTCATATCAAAAAACAAGTACAAGTTGTCTTGTAAGCAAAAGTATTTGTATCAATTAAGCGGGCGGGTAATAATAAACGTAAATTCCATTTGCCTATAGATCATTGACGTCATTTCTTAATCAAAATGCATGCATGGTCATATGTGTAATCCATATACTTTAATTACCATTTGTAATAATAATGTATTTTAATTTGATTTTCATAAAAGTAATGTAATAGCTTGATACTACTCATCTGTTAAAAACAAAAACACCATGGACTTAAAATAATGTGGTTTTTAGAATATTCATTTTTTCATTATACATGTATATGCACGTCCACGGACAATTTCAACGTTAGTTTACTTCCTAGTACCATTGAGAAATCTATTTAAAGGAGATCACCTCACGTATGACTAAAACGCTATATCTGTCATAATTACTGTTCTTTACAGGAAGTCACGACTGGTCACGTGATATACACACTGATTTGTTCTGTTCTCGGTGTGTTATAGTATAATGGAATTATAGTAAACCTATTTAAATCCCCGTAAAGTAAAAGAAAAACAACAAATCTTAAGGCATGTCATTTTAAGTGGTTACTAAAATTACTGATATGTATAATTTGTGGCTTAAATATCACTGAAATTTAGAACATGAATATATAACAAAAAAAGTATCTTTTGTTTTGTTCTATTTCTGTATATAAACGATAGTTGTTGTGGAGAGCTATGCTTTCTTCCTAGAATAACCGATATTGCTGATATTTGGTTATTTAAATTATCAATTATCGCTGCCTTATAATATTCGTGACGATTCCGTTATTGTATTGACTATAATTTTCGTATTTGTCATATTTTTATATACACGTGACAGTGATTTTCCAACTATATTGTTTTTACACTAATGTCCCTAAATTATAAAAAAACCCAGAAAGCTTTGCATGAATATCTGTTCTTTTTGTACAGACGTTGTGATCCTGGCCGTATATGGCGGTCATAGCTTAAATGGTGGAAGATCTGATACGTATCCGCAGTGGAGATGGTTTAACTGGAAAATGTTCATTGAGCAGCACGTTAAGCCATTATAGCTCCTATCACTTCCTACCAACATTTCAGGCAAGTATTCGTCAAATGGTGAATAATAATAAATGGTTAAAATATCCATATGAGTTGTTATTACACCATGATTATAGTTTGTAAGTGCCGTCCTAGGGTTTGTATTTGTTCGGAACATCATGATAACGCTTGGTGATGTTTTTTCCCCTTTGCACTGGCAGGTGCTGCCACCTGGTGGCTTGTTGTTGAAAGACAACCATACTTGTACATCGATGAACGAAAGTTCGTCCGACCACATGCCTAAGATGAGACATGTCCTAAACCACAGAAGAATACAAAGCTTGCTTTTTATTGAAATTCCTACACTTTCTGTAAACTGTACAGGTTTCCCACTACAAAAAAAACGGATTTTAAGTGTTGATCGGTTGGGAAATCGCGATGTGCATAATTTTGTATTCTTAATTGGAACATACATGTATGGATTAATACTGAATTAAAGAAAATAAAAAACACGTTGTTCTGAATGTCTTTCGGACTGTCGGAAAGGAACCATCTGTAAAGAATAAATGTTCATTGCATGCGATAAAGGTTTTATTTTCTCATGCAAACGTTGTTTTTGTTTCAAAGAGACAGGTGGACATATCTCTTAATAAATTATGTAGTGAAGTATACAATGTGGATAAATCATAAGTTCAGAAAGAGGACGACATAAAAATTATTTGATTTAGGCTTCTTTAAAACGTCATTTTAATAAACAAAAATAGGTTTTTTCAGCGGTTTCAAATACATACATGTACCTGATTACATGTACTTTTATGGCTGTAAGACAAGATGTTTCATTTTTCTTTCACGGAGATGAAAATAGAGGTGCACAATTAAAAAATGACAGTTTTTCAAAAATACTGATCAATGTGCCAAATCGCAATATTCATAAAGACAATTATGAACAGCTAAATATCATTAAAATATAAATTAACGAAATTTTCAGGTATCGAAAATTCTCCAAAAAGATTAAGTCTACTCATAAAAAATGTGAATTGATAATACTTGATAATTTGCGTTTTGCAAAAATTCAAAAATTTAAAAAATCTAACAAACAAAAAAACAAACAATACAGACTATAACATCAGAAATTGTATTATATTTTTACGTTGATCTGTGCCCAAGGTTATAAAACAGAGCATGGAAACCAGTCTCAAATCTCAAGCATCGGATTGGCTGAAATGGTGACCAGTCTCCATTTCAGCCAATCAGAATCTTGAGATTTGAGACTGGTTTCCAAACTCAGCTTTATAACCTCCAGACCAGATTATCGTGACGACGTTTTTTCTTCCTCGTAAGTCCTGATTTTATCGTGATCTGACGTATAGTTCTATTACAATGCGTTGTTTACGAGATTTTGTGAGATATAATTCAAAGACATAAACAAAAGAGTGTTTTTTAAACTGATGAATGCAGTAAATAAAGGCGGTTATGCTAAAATACCGGTATAAAGAACGTCTCGACTTAGCAAAAGTTCATTTACTTTAATTCCGTTGAGGATGAAAATGGCTTATCATTACCAATTTTTTTACAGCAGTTTTCATTACAATAATGAGTTATTTGTAAAATGCGAATCTCATTCCGTAGATGAGCTAGAGCATCGTTCTCTGAGCAATGCTGTAGTTGACCTCGTTGATAAATGACGAATCTACAACTGAAAGTGAAATATTTGAAAAAGCAACTTGGGGATCTTTAAAACATTTCGAGCTCAAAAGATACATGTTTAACATCTTCTTAATTTTCTTTGCAGACATTTAAATGCACAATAAAAACACCGTTGGAATGTAAATAAGTTATATGATATTATTCTGTCAACTTTTACACAATGCGTTTCCTACAAAACGGAACATAGACTACACGCTAGACTGATCGCTTTGTCCATGGACCTGCCGATTCAGTCTTCACACAACCTGTTTATTGTGTAAATTTCGCAGCAATTGTTATCTCTGTGAGATAAAGATTTTTAGCTCCAACAGCGGTATCCGTCTGACTCTGACCTGGAGTCTTTGGCGGTTCAGTGTGCTGATCATCGTTTCTCAGAGGAGCGAAATACTACAAATGATCTGATTTTATTGCGTAAGGTACCAAACAAACATCATTGCCGACAAATAAAATAGATGAAAAGGGAGATTTTAAAACCACCGAACACGACAAATATGAAAATATTGAAGTTTGATTGAGTCTGTTAATGGGCATGTATATTACTGCCCACTCCGCCTAACCGCGTGTTAAGCGAAACTCGTTAAGTAAACAGTATAGTTTTGATCCACCCAAAACGATGGTATTCATGGCGGTGAACACTGATTCTTCAATGCGGTATTTAAGCTTAACACCATTCCATGATCAGCGGCATAAGGTCCTCAGATAAAAGTAAGGGTTTGCCCCCAAATGAGAAAATAATGGGCGGAACTGACTAGAATACAATTATGAGGACAGACACACTTACACAATGTATACAGAAATCCAGTCTTTCACATTGTCGGTTACCAACGTATGAGCATTATCTTTACACTCTCGTTTCATTACCTTTGGGACAATTGGTCAACGTACTATGAAATGTCGTTAAGTCGATTATGACGTCACAATTTTGCAGATCCTCAAAACAGTCAAGTTATAGCATTTCGGCAACTTTGCAAAAATCATAACAATCAATGTCAAAAGGATTCTTTCATGAATAAGAATCACTAAGAATAACTATTGCCGAAAGCAAACATGGATGCTCTTACTGATATAAAAGTTAGTTCATCGTTTTATTCCTATAGCTGAATAGTCTTGTATTTTAGCTTAGTGTTGGTTTGGAAAGA
>JAZAYU010000298.1:149674-268255 GCA_038501625.1 Corbicula japonica
GTAATTTCAAGGATTGACGACAGCTCCGAAGGTAGCTATTCCCGTGACGCGCCCCATATGTAATTACACACGATTCGTTAATGAGAAAAGGACGTTTATTTAAAATACTTGTATCAAAAAAAATGTTTCTTATGATCACATAGGAGTATTGTTAAAATTTCATTTGGGGCGCGCGACGGGAATATTTTGTGACATTTTAGTTGCTACTATTATCGAAAATAAACCTATTATTTTTTCATAACATATACGGGCTGTTTCAAAAAAAAGGCTGGTGAAGTGAAAATTTGGTGAACAATTAAAGTTCAAACAAATCCCAAACTGGTTACTCCATAAATCTTGCATATTGAAACTGAGTACACAACTGAAATGATTTATGAAATCGGTCAACTGGATGCTGAGATATTGCCATTTGGACTATTCAAAAAATGCAAGTAAAGTGAAAAAATGTAAGAATTTTAGTTTATAAAAGTCCAAACTGGTTGCTCCATAAGTTTGTACAGTATTTACCGTTATCAAAATCAATCAAGTAATACTCATATGCGACAGAATAAAAATGTTATGGAGCTTTGTTGACTGATAATAAAAAATACAAGAATTTTAAGTTATTCTCATAAATACAATGATTACAGTTTCTTATTCATTTATTGAAATGTGCATCTCTGTTAAAATACATGTTGAAGCATAAAAAGTAAGTGCTATGGAACTTGAGGCATCGCATTAAGATAAAAAAAAACATAGATTTAAGATAGTGTGTCACGCTCCTGGCATACACATAAATACAGTGTACTTAATAATATTTCACTAAATCCATTCCTGTGTGTCACAATTTAACAAAACATGACACAGACTTCTAGGAAAAAACATGCTCTAGTATTCATGAAAGAAATATGTTGACAGAATACTGCAATATGTGCATAATGTCACACTCCTGACAAATTTAGCTGATACTTTCTAAAGTGAGCTGCAGACAAAAATAATTTCAATAGAGGTGATCATTTAATAACTATTGCATCTAGAAATATTAATCTTAAGAATACACAAAAATTTCTTTTGAATTATTAGTCTTAAAAGTCCCAAAAATTTATAAAGCAAAGATATATTGATTTTCTTAATGTATTTTCGTATCTACCTAGCTTGACTTAATGGCATAAATTTTGATTACTTATATGTTTTATTTTATCATAAGTTGATGCCTAATAAATGCATCTTTCACTAAAAAGTACTAAAATTTGTCTGTTTTCCAGCCTTTTGTAAACTGATGGTCTAAACAAATGTGATTTTTAAAACTGTCACACTTCTTTTGTCACACTCCTTACATTTTTACTCATTATTTAAGAAAACAAAATTAACGGATGGTGCTATTTTGATAAAACTTCACAAATCTTTAAACGACACGATGAGACAACTATGCAAAATAGGAAAATGGTAGTTACAGTTTGCTGTTCATTTTTATGGCAGGAAAACCAAAACCAGCCATTTTTTAACAGCTCATACGTAACACATTTTGACAATAAAATGGCATTTAACCGCTAAATGTATAATGGATAATGTCGTTTGATCTACAACTTGATCACGTAATTTTAAGGATGAACGTCATGATTAAAGGACATTTTCCCGTGACGCGCCCCATTTGTAACACTCGCAGCTGGCAAATCAAGCTTGAGTGGTTAAGTTTAATTCAAGTGCTGAAAGTTTCTTATCTCTCTTAACCATATGCGAAGAGGACATTAATTTAAAAAGGGAAGTTTAAATACTTTTTTTTTGAATTTGGTTTGGGCACCTAATGCAGACTAAAACTGTGTAATGTTCCAAGAGCAGATGAAGCTTTCGTTCGAATAAGTTTAATACCTTCTGTAATGAAGCGTCGGCGAGATTAAAATAGATGAAAAGGGAGCTTAGAAAGCCACTGGACAAGAAAAATATGTAAATATCGCAGGATCGATGTGATTGTTCATGAGTAGTAATGGAAATGCGTATTACTGCCCACGCCGCTAAGCACCGGGTTGAGCGCAACTCAGTATTTACACCAATAAACAGTACATGAATAAGAACTCGTTTCTTTTTATCCAAAATTGTATCATAAATAGTATGTTGCTTTTCTTATCGTGACGAAGTGTTTTCTTCCTCATAAGTCATCAGTTATCGAGATCTGAGGTACAGTTCTATTACAATGAGTTGTGTACGAGATTTTGTGAGGTATAATTCAAATGACATAAACAGAAGAGTATTTTTTAACTAATGGATGCAGTAAATAAAGGCGTTTTGCTATAATATAAAGAACGTTTCAACTTAACAAAATTTCGTTTACTTTAATTCCGTTTAGAATGAAAATGTCTTATTATTACCAATTTTTAACAGCAGTTTTCATTGCAATACTTGAGTTATTTATAAACTGCAGATCTCATTCCGTAGACAATCTTGAGCATTGTTCTCTAAGCAATGTTGTAGTTGATCTTGTTGATTTAGTGACAAAACTGCAACTGGAAGTGAAATATTTGAACAGGCAACTTGGAGATCTTCAATCAAGTAACAGCTCGAGCTCACAAGGTAAAATTTTAACATCTTCTTAATTTTCTTTGCAGCCATTTATATGCCAAATAAAACACTCTTAAAATATAAATAAGTTATATGATAATAATTTTTTCAATTTTTACACAATGCATTTCTTACAAACCGCAACATACACTGAACTCTCTAGGTTGTTTGCTTTGTCCGTGGAAATGCTGATTCAATCCTCCAACAACCTTTTCATAGTCTAAATTTCCCAGCATTGTTTATCAGTATGATTTTATGCAACTTCCTTTATTATTGTATATTTTAGTTTTTACGACTTTAGCTGTTGTTGTTTTTTGACCTTAACAACACCATGTTGTTTTAACATCAACAGCACATTGTTTTTACCTCAACAAAACCATGTTGTTTTTACATCAACAACACATTGTTTTTACCTCAGGAACACATTATTTGTCCTTCTAACTTGGACATGTCCTCTTACGAGGTTCTGTCGGCTGATCATCTTTTCTTAGAGGAGCGAGGAACGACAAAAGTTCTGTTTTTAATTCTTCTGGTACAAAACAAACTTTATTGCAGAGAAATACCTGTAAAATAGATAAAAGAAACTTTGAAAGCCACCGAACGCGACAAATATGACAATTTTGTAGTTTTTGCCTGTTAGTGGGCAGTAAATGCATTTTACTGCCCACTGCGTCTAACCTTTATTAAGTAAACAGTACAGTTTTCATTCATCCCAAACGATGGTATGCATATGACGGTGTACATAGACCTTCAATGCGGTATTTTCAGATTAATACCATTTCATGATCAGCGTCTTGTGGTCCTCACATAAAAGAAAGGATTGTCCTAAAAGAGAAAACAATGGGCAGCATATCGAGGGGTCAGTGCAAAACTATTGTAACTACATTGAAATAAAGAAGGAGTTACAATAGTTTTGCACTGAACCCTCGATATAATTTTCAGGACAAATATAATTCTACTTCTTCCAGTCTTTCACATTGTTGGATATCAACAGCTGATCTAAAATTTATCGTTACACTCTGGTTTTATCACCTATTGGAAAATTGGTAGAGGTACTCTGAAACGTCGTAAGTCGATTGAGACGCCACAATTTTGCTGCGGATCTTCACAACAATCAAGTTTTAGCATTTCGGCAACGTTGCAAAAATCATAACAAACAATTTCATAGGTTTTTATTCATGAAAAAGAATCAGTAAGAATAATTATCGCCGATAATAAACATGGATGCTGTGATATAAATGTTTTCATCGTTTTAATCATGAACTGACTAGTCTTGTTGTAGTTGGTTTAACAAGATATGTCCTATTATATTCCAGGAAACCCTCGAAATATCGACTTCTTTCCTCACGTGTGATGAAGATAGATAGATATTTTTTAAATCCTCCAAAATATTCCTTTCTTTACATGCAGTCCCATTACTTTTAGATAAGCATGCTGAAAAAAAAACAAGTGATGGTAAAAAGAATATAATTTGAAAATCAATAAAGCACTTTTTGATTTCAGGATCAATTAAAACCCGATGGGGAAGAAATGTATGTCCGGAAGATGCCATGCCGATCTACAATGGTTTGTAATACAAATAATTAGCCAGCATTTCTAAAAGAATCACACTGCCAAATACAAACATAAGATTCATAGGGAAAAGAAGTATATTAAAAACATACAGTTATTACGAATATTCGCAAAATGATGAAAGTTTTGGTCCGCCAAGTTCGAATTTTTCGGTATGAATGGGTTGCGCTGCTCTATCCTGATTAAAGACAATTTAAGGACGGATACTGGCTTAAAGTTCAAAAGTGAATTTCAAGAAAAATACTCAGTCAATGTGTCGTCTAGATTTTAGTGAAGAAATGTATTAGAATGTATTAACATTTTCCATGCTGACTGGAGCTTAACAATTGTATACAATATAAGAAATTTGTAAAATTGTATTCACATATCTATTTAAACTCTTTTACTTCAAAACGTTTCGGCCATCTTGTGGCAAACGCCGAAGTTACACGTCCAAACATTGTGCACATTCCAATAAGTTGCGTGCGGTTTTTATTGTAGCCTTAAAGAAATACGTCACACTTCTTACTATCTGTAATTAAGATACCTAATATGAATAAGACTTTTTAATGTAGATAATGCGTTGATGCAATAAAGAAACGATTAAAAACGATGACATGCACGTACATGAGCATCATTTTATAATTGGTTAGATGCTTAAATATCGCAAAACCATTTTTCAGGTTACACTGCAGGAAAGCAATGGAGTGACCAGGGAAGTGGAAGCGATACGATATGTCTGCCAGCAAATCCATCTTGGGAGAAGTATAAAGACAGCGACGAAAGCCTTAGAAGGTATATTTACGGAACAGAAATTGACACTAATGAGCCAAATGGAATTTCCCAGAACACCGTCAACGAACAAGACATGCCATGTGTTGTGTGCCGATCCAAGCAGCAATCGATTTTGATGATACCAGCAAGAAATAGCTGTTTTACTGGCAAGAGGCTCGAATATCAGGGGTATCTCATGTCGGCGAATCATGGCCACCCTGGGCCGTACAACTATATTTGCATGGATGGAGAGCCAGAGTTCCTGCCCAACGGCAGCGCTAGTGATAACTAGCACGTATTCTATTTAGTGGAGGCACGTTGCGGTTCCTTGCCATGTCCTCCATATGTTCAAGGTCGTGAGCTCGCTTGTGTGTTTTGTTCTATCTAACTGTTTCGGTTTGTTTTCAATTATATGTTGAATGCCCAACGGAAGGAATATGAAACAGAGGTTGTTTTGTAATCTCACACATTCTTTCTTTATCGCAATGACTCTAGAAATTTGAGAATGCAAAGACATTCAGGAAGACTGATTGAATGATAGAGCGTTCATGTCTATTCAATTGCTTCTTAAATCAGATATATTTGTACTTTGGACACGAATGCTCTAAAGAAGCAAACTTTGATAGATAACAGTTTAATTGTTTTCTAAAAGTGTTAAAATCCGAAGATTGAAATGTAAAATTACAAACAAAACTTTAACGATTGAACTCATTATGGATATTTTAAGATTACAACCATGGCTGTCCATAATGACGTTTTTAAGTTTGAGGGTAAACAGTAATTTAATTTAACTAGATAGCATTTGGGTTATTGACACCTTCATTGCGTGTTTACATTTCTATTATTTGTCTAGCTTTTTTTGTTATAGTAATTTGTGAGACTGCACGCACCTTCATTTTTAATTTTAATTTTCGTATGAGACTAGTTGGTAGCTTTGATTGTATGAGACTATTTGGTAGCTTTGATTTTTATAATTATAGTTAATAAATAAGAAGTATGAAGAGAAAAATGACATAATCCCCACCCATAAAGCTTTTAAGACCGACACTTTAAAAGAGGTGTTTCTTTTTGTTCTCTTAATTGTTTTACATGTAAATAGTGCTGTCCACTATTAAGTGAAACTCTCAATAGTCTTTTGCAGAACAATTTAAAAAATACTGTAGTATCATTTAATTTCGCAGGGACGAAATTTCGCGCAAAACCAGTAAATAACAAATTCGCTGGGGCATAAAATCGCGCAACTGTATTTTCCTGTAAAGAAACACTATTAAATGTTCTAATTTCGCTGGGGTTGAATTTCGCGCTCGTATTGTGAAATATGCGAAAATAAAACCCGCGTGAATTAAAATGATTTAACAGTACTTTTTTTGAAAAGTTATTAAACACATAGTAGTCTAAGAGTCGGACAGTCAGCTATTGTGATCGGTTGTGATGCGTTATTATATTCTGTTTTTCTGTTCAAACAGCCATTGGTGATTGACAAGTGTTCACGCGGTTAAACAAATATTTATTCTTATTACTGTTCGGTTGCTTATCAGTGGCCCATCGGAGATATCGGTTGTAGACAGCCTATCGATCGATAATATCAGTTGTAGACTGGTTATCGATTAGTGATGATGGGTGGTAAACAGGTTGTCGATCGGTTATTTATAAAATATTTTCACCGATCGAGAATTTTAAAGGTCTTTAAAAATCACAATCAGTAATTTTTCATCGACAAATCTCATATTTCCCCAAAAGCACTTGATAGGCGGTAAACAGGTCAACCATCGGTAATACATGTATAGGTTTTTAATAGGTTGTCATCGGTTCCCTCCATAATTTCGCTAAAAAGCTACTGGTCAGTCACCTATGACTTTGTGAAACACCCCAGTTACACAGAGCCATCGGTAATTGATCGGTATTTGTTAAAGCCAAATTATAGAGTGAACCGAGGACAATGGATTAAACAACGATATCAACTAATGGTCACCTATTTCCAGGAATAAAAAGTATTCGGTATAAAGTATTCAGCCTTATTTTCAGCCAGCCTTCAGCTGGCATGTAAAATTAAGAAATATGTTTCTTCATTATCATAACATTACCTGTATATAAAATTTATATGGAGAATAGTAATTAAAATCTAGTCTAGTAAGCAAGTGTCTGTGATATACAGGATTTTTATTCTAAAACATTGTTTTCTCGTTTAGGACTTTACCCCGATGAACATGGAATGGTATAAATACGGAAATACCACATTGAAAATTCCATGTTCACCGCCGTATGCACACTATCGTTTGGGATACAGGTATTGCGCTTAACACGGGGCTAGGCGGCGTTGGCAGTATTACGCATTTTCATTACCGCCAATGAGCTCAATGAAACCGAGCCTGCAATATTTTCATATTAAATTTTCTGTTAAGTGGCTTTGAACTGTCCCATTTTATCTATTTCTACCAATTGAGCTTGCGGGGACAACTCCAAAAAGAGCAGCGCGGATAAACCTGATATAGTGACCGTCATTATGTAACACTGCTAACCGATGAGAATTTGACTATTGAGAAAATGGTGTTAGCATGTTCTGGCTATATGAGTTCTCAAGAAGTTATAACCCCTTCAATTATATTATAGCACAATTCTTGCACAAGATTTTACTAAGCAGTGCACTAGATGGAATCCAATGAAACTTTATTCGAAGTTTCACAAATATTATGAGATGAGCATCAGCTTGCTCGGGTCTCGTGATTTTTTTAGTTATGCCCCCTTTGGATGAAGGGCTTATTAAGTAAGGAGAAAAAACTAGTTGCATACAGTTTATTTGCATACACAAATAGGTAAAACATTTTTATCGTAACTAAATAGTCTGTGAAGTTAATCTGTATTATCTAAATATAAAACATAAATAGTTCGACAAACAACAAACCAGATGTTTCAAAACAAGGGAAGTCAAATGTGATATGGATTTAGAAAATGGGGCCAAATAAGAAATTATCAAATGTCTTCAGTTTTTTTTTTCTAAATAATAAAGTATGTTGAGAAACAGTTATACATTTCAAGCAAAACTACCGACTATCTTTAAAGTTATTAATTTTTAACCAAAGCAACTATCGCCGTCATTATTACGTTCACTAAAAATGAAGTGTACCTGACGTCGGAATCGAAGTGTTGCACATTTGTATGAAGTTATTTTGCCTTCATACGATACCAAATTATGCACGATTTGTCTACAAAAAACACCGCTTGTTTTAATTTTGTTGTAACATTTTAGCATGTTTATAAATTTTGAATTTGAGAGAATTTGCTTTGTCAGTTTTAGAATGTGTAAGAGATAGTTGTTGCTATGGTAGTATTCTTTATTAAAAGGACTTGGCAAAAATATACTTCTCACAATCTGACAAGGGCCACTTTTGTTTAATGTAATATTATTGTTTGGATTAACATTTTGAACAGTTTATGATACATTATCTTTTGTTTGTATTGTTAATTTAATAAAACTGATGATTGATCATCAAAGTTGATGTGTTGAACGGAAACATGAGAGTAAAATTATCGTAGCGGGGAAAATTACAGAGTACAAAAGAGGTTCTTATTAAATGTTGAGTAGTATAGAAAGTCTACACCTTTAAAAACACTAAGGTAACGTATACTGTATATAATTAAATATATATAATCAAAGATAAGCGAACTCCGATGATATATTTGTGAGTAATTCATGAAAACAGTTTTGGCTCGTAATATGTGAGAGCCAACATCGAAGACTTGCATTACAAAGTGTTTTTTAATAATTTCTCTCATTTGCGATGATGATGAGGATGATGATGATGATTACTGATGAAGCTGCTGCTGATGATGATGATAATGATGACGTTTTCGTTTCATAGTGATGTTGATGATGATGATGATGATGATGATGATGATGATGATGATGATAATGATGATGACGATATATTATTTCAACATTTACAATAACACTCTTTGAAAAAAGATAAACAGATACGATGTAAAAATTTTAAGTACGTGAAGTAAAGCAATAAACATTAAGTAGCATAGACAAGTTAGCCAAAACTAAGGGCCAATTTTACACAAATTTCAATATAGTTATAAAAAAACTTGCATAATGATATAATAAACAAAATAACAGCGTTTAGGAAAAGCATTCATTGACAAGTAAATGAAATAAAGAATATATATTAAGTAGCATATTCAAGTTAGCCAAAACTAAGGGCCAACCTTAAACAAATTCCACCGCTTTTAAATAACAACAGATTCTACATTTTAAGATTTAATCTTGCATTATGACAGAAATAAGGCCTCGGGATGAGAAGAGTACTGCGTGTGCTTTCGTAGAAAACCGTAATTCGTCGTCGGCTTGAAAACTCATATTTTTGTGGCTAGTCGTTATTGTTCGGCATTTTTAGAAGCATTTGTTTTTCATTGTAAAAATAATAAGTTGAAGAATGACTTTATCAGCAGCACAATGCAATATGATGTAAGCTTAATTTACACAATGGTTAAAGCAGTTCAGATTCCATCCACCCCAACCAATGGTGTGCATATGAAACAGAAAATGTGAATTAACTTTAAATTATCAACTGAGGTTCAAAAAGCAGCTCGCCTCATTATTTCGTCACATCGCCAGCAATCGGAACTCACAAGGTGTATTAATTTTTAATTTGGAATGTGATGCGATGTCGAAAAAAAGAAAAAGGTCTCTTGTTATGAAAAATACTTATGAGTTATCTGTGATTAACAAGTATAAAATAAGATTGTCAAAAAATATTATTCTGTGTTTAAGGGCTCGCCACACTCCTCCCAATCCTATTCAACGATAAAAAGGAAATTATCAAAATCTCAATAACGGCAAAATGCTGTTAAATGAACATTTGCACAAATGTATGTTATTAATGTATCTTTGTTTTGCAGATGGTAAGACACGTTAGAACAGTAAAGAAAAATAGCGAGATCTAAAAATTCCCTCAACTTCTATTTACATAAATTCACAAAAACTAAAGAACAGAAAACATATCATTTTAAATGCCCACATGAGTAATATGATACTGACAACAATTTATTGTGTCCTCGTGACTAAAATATGTACACTTTACGAGATATTAGTAAAAGTGTTTTTTACCTTCAATTTCCTGGTCGCGTAAACGGATGACAATAACTGATTTCTCTTTTAGTAGTTGAAAGATTTTTACAAAGTACACACCATTTTCTTGTCAGTATCATTGCGCTCACGTGGGAATTTAAAATTGTGTTTGTATCGCTTAGTTTTTGTGAATTAATGTAAATAAAATTTCAAGGAATTTTTAGGTTTCCTACTTTTTGGCTGTGTGGGGAGGCGGTGTCTGCTGGATGTGGTCATTCCTGATATGCATATTTCACTTTTTTTAAACATGGATGTAATATGATATTAGTGGTTAAGCAGTTGAAATAATTTTATTGAGACATAATATACTTACAGTAAAACCTGCCTAAGCAGCCACCTGAGAATAGCAACCACCTTTCTGAAACAGCCAGTTTTAAATGACTGACATTTTTTTCTTATTTTTTACTGTCTTTAATAGCCAACTGTCTTCAGCAGCCACTTTTCGTCTCTCCCTTGGGTTGCTGCTAAAGACAGGTTTGACTGTATATATTGAATAGTCTAGCCAGTTGTTAATAAGTAAATAGGAATCTACACAGAATATAAGATGGTTTGACAATATCTTAATAAGCAAGGATACAACAAATACTCGTAATCTACATTCCAACGGTATGAAAGTTTAATGAAAGGTGAAGGAACATACAAACTATACAAGGCATTCGTATTAATTTCCGCCACAACGCCAGCAATAGGAATCTGCAGTTATTGTTAGATTCAAAAAGGTGCGTTAAGTTATTAATTTGAAACTGATGCGGAGTCGAATATTCAAAAAGTTATAATAAATCATGTAATGAAGAAAATGTTTAAAAACTGAGAAGTTTGAGAAATTACCAATTAACAGATTAAATATATATTGCATTTGGTTCTTTAACCTATCCAATCTTGATAAATGATAAAACATGATCACCATATAAATGATTAAAACTGTCATATTTCTTTTGATAATGCGAAATTGTTTAAACATCGACATAATATTTGTGGTTAAGAACTTGAAATATCGTCCTCTTCTATTTACACATCAGCTAGCAGATTATGGAATGTTCTTTACTTGTCTTAATAACATAGGATACGCCACATCTTCACTTCTATTTTATTATCTGAGCTTGCTGATCTGTTTTTTATACTGTTATGAAAGAGACTTTATGTTATCTCATTCTACTGAACATCAAGATGATATTATTACAGCTTTTAACAAGACCACGAGGTACCTTGATGATTTATTAAATATAGATAATAACCATTTTCCATTACTGGTTAATAAGATCTACCCTAAAGAACTACAACTTAATAAAGCGAACACTTCAGAAAAGCAAGCAAACTTTCTCGATCTAAATCTGTCAATTGAAAATGGTTATGTCACTACTAAAATATATGACAAAAGAGATAATTTTAATTTTAATATAGTAAATTTTCCGTTTTTAGACTGCGATGTTCCCCGTGCAACATCTTCAAGAGCTTGCAACGATATTAATGATTTCAATGAACGTAATCTTTGCATTACAGAAAAACTTTTAAAACAAGGTTATCGGTATCACAAATTAAGGAAAACATTTTGCAAGTTTTAACGTCGATACCCAGATCTTATTCATAAATACAGGTGCAGTTTAAAATCACTATTGCAACAAGGTATTTCACAGCCAGTTTTTTTATGGAGATTTAATTTATAAACTTAAGAAGACAAAGGGAAATGTTAATTTCTCACAGTTATTCGTAAAAACCATCTGTAAATTTAAAAAGAAAGGTTACCAACATGATATTTTACAGCGCTCTGCATGCCTGGTGATTAACCCTTCTACAGTTGATCATTATGCTTACCTTTTTGGTTTCACGACGGTGGCAGGGGTTAAAGAGTTTATGAAGGTTTATGGGGGAAATCTTTTCGTAAAAGAACCTAGAAGCTCGATTTGTTTCTTTTATCCCTGTCATCGTGTTCTTGCTGATTTTACTCCAGGAGCTATGGTCTCGGTAAGATCATTGAGTACCCGCCCTTTGGCTTTGCAATGCTATTAGATTCTTATGTTTTATATGTTTGTGTGCTTTTGTATGCAACATTTTTGAGCCAATAAGTGGGTTGGAGTTGTTTCACCAAGACAACTTGTATTTGTTTTGTGATATGAGAACCTGTTGGGGCAAGTGTGAGGTTGGTGCACCCTAGAACCTGGTTTAAACCCCCAGTGGCAATTTGATTTGCCACTGACAGTCCAAGGCGGTAACCCCTCGGGTTCTCATTTTTGTTAATTGTTAGTGGTGTCTCTTTTGAAACTGATCGTTATATTAACCATGCTCTCTCCCTCTCTTCTTCTTGACTGTGGGGAGGCTGTTTTTCCTGAATGTGGCGATTCCTGATATGTATATTTCACCTTTCGATGGAATATTTAATTGAAAAATTTCACAGACTTACGTGATGACATGACAAACTTTGATCACGTCCGATTTGTACAAACTGACAACTAAATGTGATAGATTTTCAATAAAGAGCACACTAGATGGTTGCACTATATCATCCTTTACTGTCAGCAGTTCTTCCTGCTGTTCTCCGTCCTCGGTAATCAACACTATTTTGTTTGACTTCTTTCCCCGGACGCACAGCTGACCTTCACCTAGCCTGCAGAATCTGCCTACATCAGACATTGTTTTGATATGTATTTCTGACACACTGAAATCATGTGTGTTGACTTTGAACAGATTTTTGCTGCTGCCAAGATTGTCTGCTAAAAATAATTCACCATTACTTGAAGCTTTTATATGAAATGGTTTGATCATATCTTCATAGAAGGTTCTCATCAAGCCACCATTTATATCATACACTTCTAAATGACCCGGACCTTCACTCTCCTGTCCACCACAACACACATAAAGCTTTCTATCGTGACAGTCAATACCTCGACAACGGTCTCCAACAGTAAACGACCTGCCTAGCTTCAGAGGCTGTTGGGAAACAAACTGGACTTTCTTGTCAATCATCAAGGTCACAGCAAGTTGGGTGCTGTCTACCTCACATAGGCAAACAGGAGAACTGGGCATTTCAAGATATTCTATAACTTTATAAGATCTGTCCAATTTCTTGAGTTTATTGTTTTTACAATCTGTACAAACGATACTACCACCGGTGGTAAGACAAAAATCTTCAATTTCGCAACTCTTTTTGTCTGACTGTATGCGAACGCTAAAGTCACCAAAATGCTCGATCGATTTGGGGATGATGATTTCTGAAATTCGGCCAAAAATGTTGTCATTTTTACCAAACATAACGTCTTTTAAACTATCCGGGAACAGTTTAACCGACCGCATCTCTCCTTCGGAAGACAACTGTTTCATTCTGCTCTCGTGTTCGCGCAAGTTATCTTTCCCTTGTTTTATTTGAACAAACGTCTCTGCGTCGTTGATAGTTCTGGCTTCCTGAAGAGTCTTACGGCTATTTGCAACTGATGACGTCATATTGTTGACAGTTTTAACGCTCAGATCGATCGTTTGTATTTTCCCGGCAAACCTAGATTCTACGTCGCTCACGATCGTTTTCTCCATCCGATCTAAATTGTCATTGATTTTCTTCCGTAGATCTCGGATTTCCTTTAGAATATCAGTTTTCTCTTTTTGCAATTGTTTGAGGCGGTCTTGTTTGTCATGCTTCAGTTTATCGATCTGGACCAAGAGTTGTTCCATACGCGTTTCCAGCTTTGACATTTCTTTTGCAATCGGAGAAGAATTTACCGCGTCGGAAATGAACTGTTTGCTTTTACAGGAGCTGAAAATTAACACTTAATTCTGAATTCAATTGTTTTAATATATTCAATTCCGTTTATTTGTTTGAAATGTCATACAGTAAAAGGTATCGGACTTGTATGTATGGTTTGAATTCGCAAAAATAAATACAAATAAAGTATAATGATTCCGCATTAGAAGTATAGTCTATTTTTATCTTAATTTTTATTACTTATTTTGATTGACACAGTGAACTCCATTTAAATGTAGAGGACGAAGCTGAAGTGTAAATATCACCTCACGGATAAATTAACGGTCGCGTGACATTCTGTTACTTTTAAAAGAAATAAATTTTAGCTAGTATGACAGATATGTGTGAATAAGTGTTTCTTTTGTGAGCAATACTCATAACGAGATCATTGTTATAACAAATATGTAACAAACGATTGTGCTAACAAACTTTAATTTACTTGTCTGTCAGGTGACCGTCTAGTCATCGGTGATGCACTATACTGCAAACAATGCACAAAGGCCTCACACGATATAGAAGCAACTGGTCTGTCACGTGACTGTCTTGTCATTGGTAACGTACTATACTGTTAACAATAAGCCATGAGCAAAATTAATTCTCTTACTATTCACCAGAGAATTGTACTTCAGAAAGCCAAATTTATGTTTAAAGTGCATAATAAACTTGTACCTGAATACATACAAGATATGTACCAATATAGGGAGTCATCTCGTTTCAATATAAGAAATTCCAGCTCTACAGATTTTAAAGTACCGCGACCAAGAATATAACTATTCAAGGAAAGTATGTCTTACTCTGGATCCAGAATTTGGAATAGTATAGCGGAAAGCATAAGATTAAGTAAAACACTTAATCAGTTTACCATTAACCTAACAAATTGGATAAAGCAAAACTAACTATGATTTACATACTTCCAAAAACCGCACACCATTTTTGATAACAATCAATAAAACTCTTATACGTTGACTGTAAAAACATTTTGATTATGATTATTTTGATGATTTAAGATAAACTTGATTGCTCGTGTTCTTAACCCTAAGCGATTACATTATATATGAATATTGATTAAATAATTTTTTATGTCTCTGTATGTATTTTGCATATCATTGTTGTTTCTATGTTTTGTTACTACTGAATATATGTATGTACTTATTAAGAGGGCCCCAAGGGAGATTAGTTATTTTGACTAATTGGGTTACCCTCTATTCATCCATCCATCCATCCATCCATCCATCCATCCATCCATCCATCCATCCATCCATCCATCCATCCATCCATCCATCCATCCATCCATCCATCCATCCATCCATCCATCCATCCATCCATCCATCCATCCATCCACCCACCCACCCACCCACCCACCCACCCACCCACCCACCCACCCACCCACCCACCCACCCACCCACCCACCCACCCACCCACCCACCCACCCACCCACCCACCCACCCACCCACCCACCCACCCACCCACCCACCCACCCACCCACCCACCCACCCACCCACCCACCCACCCACCCACCCACCCACCCACCCACCCACCCACCCACCCACCCACCCACCCACCCACCCACCCACCCACCCACCCACCCACCCACCCACCCACCCACCCACCCACCCACCCACCCACCCACCCACCCACCCACCCACCCACCCACCCACCCACCCACCCACCCACCCACCCACCCACCCACCCACCCACCCACCCACCCACCCACCCACCCACCCACCCACCCACCCACCCACCCACCCACCCACCCACCCACTCACTCACTCAATCACTCACTCACTCACTCACTCACTCACTCACTCCTTCATTCACTCACTCACTCACTCACTCACTCACTCATTCATTCAATCATTCATTCTTAGACACATGCCTCACTCGATATAGAGGCAACGGGTCTGTCAAGTGACTGTCAAGTCTTCGATAATGTCTATACTGCAAACAATTGACACAGGTCTCACGTGATATATAGGCAACTGGTCTGTCAGGTGACTGTCTAGTCATCGGAAATGCACTTTACTGTAAACAATAGACATAGGCCTCACACGATATAGAAGCAACTGGTCTGTCACGTTAGTGTCTAGTAATCGATAATATCCATACTGCAAACAATATACACAGCCCACACACGAAATAGAAGCAACTGGTCTGTCACGTGACTGTCTAGTCATCGGTAACGTACTATACTGTAAACAATAGACACAGGCCTCACGATATTGAAGCAACTCGTCTGTGACGAGACTGTCTAGTCATCGGTAACGAACTATACTATAAACAAGAGACACAGGCCTCACACGATAAAGAAGCAAGTGGTCTGTCACGTGACTGTCTAGTCATCGATAACGTACTATACTGTAAACAATAGACACAGGACTCACACGATATAGTAGCAACTGATCTGTCACGTGACTGTCTAGTCATCGGAAACGTACTATACTGTAAACAAGTGACACAGGACTCACACGATATCGAAGCAACTGGTCTGTCACGTGACTGTCTAGTTATCGGTAATGTACTATACTGTAAACAATAGACACAGGCCTCACACGATATAGAAGCAACTGATCTGTCACGTAAAAGTCTAGTCATCGGTAATGCGCGTTATTGTAAACTATAGGCACAGGCCTCACACGATCAAGAAGCCACTGTTCTGTCACGTGAATGTCTTATCATTGGGTTCGTACTTAATCGTAAACAATTGCCTCACACGATATAGAAGTAACCGGTCCGTCACGTGACTGTCTAGTCATCGGTAAAGTACCGCAGAACATAGAAGCATAGTTTCATAGTTTGTTGTTTTATGACATTGAGTGCGAATATTATCCTTAACAGTGTGTTTTTATTAACTACTGGTCATTTAACATTTTAGAAACTTCCAAAATAACGAAAACGAAAGTAGAATGTTTACCTGTGTGTACCACAACCAACAACGTCATGACCAGGAGAGTAAACATCTATCAACTTCCCACCGTGTTTGTCACATCTCTGGACAGGCAGTTCTGGTTTCTTCTGTTCGGTTTTAGCTCTCGGGTTTTCCACAATCTGGTGACCTTTAAGAAACTCTCATGATACGAGAAACAGGTTTTTGTTAATTTGTATGCACGTATTTTCTGGCAAAATTTGATATTTGTATGCATTGCTAAAATGTACAAAAAAAGTAGTAAATGAACTTAGTGGACAATCCTCGTACAAGTAAATGTTTCATGCGAATAAAATATAATGACGCACTCTTTGTATAATATAATTAGTCTAGTTAACGGAAGAAAACACAAAAGGTTTTAAAAAACAACCTTTTCTTAAAAAAGACATCAAAAGCCTTAATCATTTCGATGATATTCAGATAACGTAGTCAACAACAAGGTAACAAACAGCTGTTTATACGACTTGACCGAAAAATGGACCTTATAAGGTAAAACACCG
This sequence comes from Corbicula japonica, assembly GCA_038501625.1. Taxonomy (NCBI): domain Eukaryota; kingdom Metazoa; phylum Mollusca; class Bivalvia; order Venerida; family Cyrenidae; genus Corbicula; species Corbicula japonica. The sequence continues at coordinate 166,819 of JAZAYU010000298.1, forward strand.
ATAAAATGTAAAACACCGAAACCTCTAGCACCACGGAAATGATGAAAATGATGGTGATGATGGTCGTTGTCGGATTTTTGTTGAAGGTGATGATGGGGATGACTATATTGATGATCATGGTGATATTGATGATGATGATGATGGTGTTGGTGGTACTGTTCGTTGTCGTTTATATGGTGGCCATGGTGATCACGATTACGAGTCGTAAGATATTGTTGAGTAAATGAAGATAATTTGAGTCATGATTGTGTGAATGAGTTTATATATTGTTTACAAGATATGATATCAGATATAAAATTTTGTTATAAATGTATAGTTAAACTGATGTCGACGATGATAACACACGTGATCATTGTATGCATTATAAACATATGACAGATAACTTTAATTTTTTTGACTCACACTAAATATATATAATATAAACAATTATAATACAATCGTTTAATAAAATAACAGCGTTGATGAAAGGACTTTCAAGTAAAAGAAAACAATATACATGTAATAGTCTAGTGTAGAAAGTCAAAACGTGGGGCCAACATTCAACTATTTCCAACACTATAATACAACTGCAGTTTCTAAGTGTTAAGATTGAACCTTGCATTATGACCAAAATAAGTCCTGAAGACAAATATTTGGCAATTTCTGAGATGTTCTCACAACACAAACGATGTTTTTTTCAGGATAATAGCACATTGAAGACATCATTTTTTCACTATTTTTAGTTTAACAAACTATTCAATTGTGTGGGCGTCTAGAAACTTTTCGACTGACAAATGTCAGCGGCTTAGGTGATGACATGATAAACTTTGATTACGTCTGATTTGTACGAACTGACGACTAGCTGTGATTGTTTTTCATTAAAGAGCACACTCCATGGTTTTACTATACCATTCTTGAATGTATGCAGCCCTTGCTGTTGTTCTCCATCCAAAGATATCAACACTATGTTGTCTGTTTTCCATCCAGGTAAACACAGCTGCCTTTCTCCTATCCTGCAGAATCTGCCTACATCAGTCAATGTTTCGTTATGTATTTCAGACACACTAAAGTTGTGTATGTTGACTTTGAACAGCTTACTTCTGCCGAGCCGATTTTCTGCTACAAATAATTCATCATCACTTACAGTTTTTATATGAAATGGTTTGCTTAAACCTTCATAAAATGTTCTCAACAAGCCTCCATTTATATCATACACTTCTATATGACCCAGACCTTCATTCTCATATCCCCCACAACACACGTAAAGATTTCCGTTGTGACAGTCTATACCTCGACAATGGTCTCCAACAGAAAACGACGTGCCTAGCTTCAGAGGCTGCTGGAACACTAACTGGACTTTCTTTTCATTCACCAGGGTCACAGCAAGTTGGTTGCTGTCTACCTCGCATAAGCAAATAGGGGTATTGGGTAGACCAAGATGTTCAATAACGTTATAGGATCTGTCCAATATCTTGAGTTTGTTGTTTGTATTGTCTGTACAAACAATACGACCACCGGTGGTGGCACAAAAATCTGAAATGCAGGAAGACTTTTTGTCTGACTGTAGACGAACACTAATATCTGCGAAATACTCGATCGATTTGGGAATTGTGATTTCCGAAATACGACCAAATATGTTTTCTCTTTCACCAAAGAAAACGTGTTTTAAACTACTCGGGTACAATTTAACTGACCGCACTTCAACATCGGCAAATAACCGTTTCATCCTGCTTTCGTGTTCGCGCAAGTTTCCTTCCCCTTGTTTGATTTGAACAAACATCTCTGCGTCGTTGATATTCCTGGCTTCATGAAGAGTCTTCAGGCTTTTTGCGACTGATGACGCCATATTGTTGACAGTTTCAACGCTCTGATTGATCGACTGCATTTTCCCCGCAAACCTAGATTCTGCGTCACTCACAAGAGTTTTCTCCATCTGATCTAAATGGTCGTTGATTTTCTTCCGTAGATCCCCGATTTCCCTCAAAATATCATTTTTCTCTTTTTGCAGTTGTTTGAGTCGGTCTTGTTTATCATGTTTCAGTTTATCCAGCCGGGACAAGAGTTGCTGCATACTCATGTCAAGCTTTGACATTTTTTTTGCAATGGGAGAAGTTTTAACCACGTCGGGAATGAATTGTTTGTCTTTACAGGAGCTGAAAATATACACCTTATTCTGAATTCAATTGAACCAACTTGCAAAATTTTATTAAATTTCGTAGCATTTTTTAAAATACTGATGACGGCTATATTAAATCCTATCACATCCATAGATTGTCGTTAGGCTCTGTTACAGAAACAAATATGATCTATGACAGATATGGGTGAATACACTGAAACCCCTTTAAACCGGAACCCCTTTTTTCGGAAACCCTTAAAACCGGACAAATCATGCAGTCCCAAACATTTTACTTTGTTAATCATTCCCCAATCTGGAAACCCCTTAATTCAGGAAACCGTACGAAAATTATGGCAAAATGGATTTGTCCATTATAAAACACCCCTTAAAACCGGACAAGATTAAAGTCATAATATGATTTTTCATGTCAATGTGGTTATGTATGGTCCATAAAAAGAATGAAAAATTCGAATTTCATTTTAAAATAGATGTACACAGAAAATGAAGTTTATTAATATTTGTAGAAAATGTATTTATACACACCTGTATGAATTTGTGTATGGCATGTCATGATTGGTCTTAATTACTTTGATAATAAACTGATGTTTATTGAATGTGTTTTCACAACTTTTTGTTTAAATTGTGACACCTGTTATATTTGGCATTGGGCTAATGTATCTGTTTCAGAAGGTTCTCCTTCAAATTAATATAAATCAGTTGTGTAAAAATAACATATAAACTGGTTTGTTTTTAGACTGGTGCGCATGCGCCAGTCTTTACCAACGATGCCGTGCACACGGCGACGCGCGGTCGTTAACTTCGAGTGTATCATTGCGACCACAAGAGCGTATTCAAGTAAGTGGGGTTTTGTGGTCACCGCGAGAGCAGGCCGAAATGTTCTGCACACGTTTCAATCACAATCCAGCACACTATTCCACGAATGCTAAGCGACTGATAGTAAGTTTCCATGTAATTTTAGAGCATCCATGCCAAAAACGTCATCGAACAAATGTAGAGTGAAAACACGACCAGCTACGACAGTAAACAAGCAACTGAATATGCATGAGTATTTTAGTTACGCCTGAAAGATTTCATAGTTGTGCATTTTAGTAGTGCATTTTAAGAAAACACAAATATTACGATTGATTGCGAACTTTGTAAGAAAATGCGACTAATAAAAACAAGGAAACAATTTAATGCTGTTGTTCGAACAAATATGAAGGGATAATAAAATAAGGACTAAAAACAAAAACGTATATTAAAAGAACGATTAAAAACAATCCAGAAACGCGACAAGCACCATTTTGGTTAGGTTGAAGTAGCTGTGGATCGAGATTTTGCTCAGCTTTCAAGGACCGTAAGCAAGTTGGCGGATAATTTTGTACTCACTTGGGCGTCGGCGTCGGCGTCGGCGTCCCGCTTTGATTAAAGATTGCGTGCAACCTACTGATATCTTAAAAACTACTATAGCTACAGCTTTAAAACTTGGCACACTTGTTCACTTAGAATTTCAGGTTAAAGTTTGCGTGCAAGCTAATGTACAGACACATAACTTCAATACAACTTATACTACAGCTTTGAAACTTGGCACACTTGTTCATCATCATGTCCCGAGTATGTATGCCAAGAACCATAACTCTAACTTTCATTTTGATCAAATTATGGCCCTTTTTTGACTTAGAATTTCAGGTTAAAGTTTGCGTGCAAGCTACTGTACACACACATAACTTCAATACTACTTATACTACAGCTTTGAAGCTTGGCACACTTGTTCATCATCATGTCCCGAGTGTGTATGCCAAGAACCATAACTCTAACTTTCATTTTCATCAAATTATGGCCCTTTTTTCGACTTAGAATTTCAGGTTAAAGTTTGCGTGCAAGCTACTGTACAAACACATAACTTCAATACTACTTATACTACAACTTTGAAACTTGGCACACTTGTTCATCATCATCTCCCAAGTGTGTATGCCAAGAACCAAAACTCTAACTTTCATTTTATTAAAAGTATAGTCCTTTTTCGACTTAGAATTTCAGGTTAAAGTTTGCGTGCAAGCTAGTGTACAAACCCGTAACTTCCATACTACTTATACTACAGCTTTGAAACTTTCAGCACTTGTTCATTATCATATCCCGAGTGGGTATGCCAAGAAGCATAACTCTAACTTCCATTTTGTTCAAATTATGGCCCTTTTTCAACTTAGAATTTCAGGTTAAAGTTTGCGTGCAAGCTTGTTACTTTCATACTTCTTGTACAATAGCTTTGAAACTTTCAACACTTGTTTACCATCATGACCCTGACTATGTATGCCAAGAACCATAACTCTTTCTTTAATTTTTAATCAAATTATGGCCCTTTTTCAACTTAGTATTTCAGGTTAAAGTTTGCGTGCAAGCTAGTTACTTTCATACTTCTTGTACTATAGCTTTGAAACTTGTTCACTATCATGACCCTGACTATGTATGCCAAGAACCATAACTCTTCCTTTGATTTATATCAAATTATTGCCCTTTTTACACTTAGAAATTAAGGTTAAAGTTTGCGTGCAAGGTGGTGAAACCTCATATCTTTCATTCTATTAAAACGACAACTTTAAAACTTTGTATACCTTTATTTTATCATACATCAGGTTGATTTTCAAAGGCCCATAACTCATCCTTGCTTTTTTTATTTAATTTTTGCCATTTTTCGCTTAGAAATTAGAATTAAGACTTAGAAATTATGGTTAAAGTTTCAATGTTAGTGTTTTTCATAGGTAATGCTATAGAAAAGGTTTAAAACAGATGTACTTAACATACTTTGGTTGAAAGTGTTGAGTGGTTATACTATACTATACTATGCTATGCTATGCTATGCTATGCTATGCTATGCTATGCTATGCTATGCTATGCTATGCTATGCTATGCTATGCTATGCTATGCTATGCTATGCTATGCTATGCTATGCTATGCTATGCTATGCTATGCTATGCTATGCTATGCTATGCTATGCTATGCTATGCTATGCTATGCTATACTATACTATACTATACTATACTATACTATACTATACTATACTATACTATACTATACTATACTATACTATACGAGACCACACCACACCACACCACACCACACCACACCACACCACACCACACCACACCACACCACACCACACCACACCACCACCCACCACCATCCCCTACCACTACCCACCACCATCACCCACCACCACCACCCACCCGCCACCACCCACCACCACCCACCACACCACACCACACTACCACCACCCCCCACGACATACCACCAACACCACCATCAACAATAACACCAACAACACAGCCAACAATAACACAAATAACAACAACTACACCACCAACAACACCGTCAACAACACCACCAACAACAACATCAACACCAACAATAGCATCAACAACCACCACCAACAGCAACAACACTGACAACAACACCACCACCAACAACAACAACAACACCAACAACACAACCAACAAAAACCCTAATAACAACAACAACACCACCAACAACACCGTCAACAACACCACCAACAACAATACCATACCTTACTATACTACTGCACACTATAGGTGGGCAGGGGTGTATGGACTGCGTTGTGTAAACCCTCTAAAAAAACTACAATAATAAATTAAGTGTAATTTATTGATTTCCTAACTTGGATTAAGAAACTTTTGATCATTTGTGTGTGTTGGGTGTCATAAACTCCTGAATCACTCCCCAGTTTAAATGAAGCCCAGTTTTAAATGTGCTTAAATATGTCTGACTTCGAATAGTCGAGCGTGCTGTCGTTTCCGACTGGCTCTTGTTAATGCATTGTTGCGATCGACGTAAAATTAAGATTGTAAGTGTTTCAGTCTATTAAGTTACGTGAACCTTGTGCATTTCATTGTTGACACTATTCAGTTGTGGCAGAGACTGATCATAACTTCATTAGAAGGTCTTTTATTCTTTTTCCTAACGTGTGTGGTGTTTCGTAGTTTAATAAGCTAACAGACTTTGGCAGACTTTTTTGTCTTGAAATCTATACCATTAACCGCAACCGTTATATAACCTTCGTATTGCGCTACTGTTGACAACCACTATATTTCTGCTGCATGAACCCATTACAATAGCCAGGTTAATCCTACGTGTCTGAATCAAAATTACCCCCACCCTAAGATAAAGGTGAGGTCAAAAGTAGAAAACCTCACATTTCCTTGCATCAAAATGCAAGTATCTGCATCTATTGAAACCCCTGAATATTCTGAACTTTTTGCTAATGTTGTTGATAGTGACTGTCACTTACAAACGAAAAACACATACACATAGTTTCATACGTTTAAAGTAATGATATATGTGCAGGAAAAGTTCGATTCTTTTGTTCTTCTCAACCTCTCTTTTGTTTATCTTCAAATGCTTTTCAAAGAGTTATTAAAATAAATTCTTATATGAAAAACTACTTCTTGTTATTCATTGCTCCCCTATGACAGCCAATTGAAGACCATCAACAGCAATCTTCCCGCCTCCTTAATGTGCATTTCGCCGTTCAAGACATTTTGATTATTAGGTTGGAACCAGCGCGCCAGTCTTTCAACGCTTTCAGCGCTTTGATTATTATTAATTTTGAAATATCTTGTGAGAAAGTGTGCTTTTCATTTTCTTGTTATGTAATAGTTTATTTAACATTTGTTAGTTAGAAGCTGTAGACACTATAACTAAATATTAATGATCAATGCAGTTCTTTACATAGTATAAAACCAAATGGCAACGTCTGGAAAAAGGTAGGAATCTTGTCTAGTTGTCGAACCCCTTTAGTCCGGAAAGACCTTTAAACCGGAAATTTTGATCGGTCCAGACCTTGTCCGATTTAAAGGGGTTTCAGTACATGTTTCTGCAGTGAGCAATACGAAAGAGAAAATTGCTATGTACACCGTTTCTGTTGATAAACATAACATGTATTTAATTAACTGGTCTGTCACGTGAGTCTTTGGTAACCTACTAAACTGTAAACAATAGGCACTGGCCCCGCACGATATTGATGCAACTAGTCTCTCACGTGACTCTATAGTCATCGGTAACCTACTACAATTTTAACATTAGACACAGTCCTCACACGATTAGAAGCAACTGGTCTGTCACTTGACTGTTTAGTCATCGGTTATGTACTATACTGTAAACATTTGGCACATGCTTCACACGATATAGAAGCTACAGGTCTGTCACGTGACTGTCTAGTCATCGGTTATGTAATATACTGTAAACAATAGACACAGGCCTTACACGATATAAAAGCAACTGGTCTGTCACGTGACTGTTTAGTCATCGGTTATGTACAATATTGTAAACATTTGGCACAGGCTTCACACGATATAGAAGAAACAGGTCTGTCACGTGACTGTCTAGTCATCGGTTATGTACTATACTGTAAACAATAGACACAGGCCTTACACGATATAACAGCAACTGGTCTGTCACGTGACTGTCTAGTCATCGGTTAGGTACTATACTGTTAACATTTGGCACAGGCTTCACACGATATTGAAGCAACAGGTCTGTCACGTGACTGTCTAGTCATCGGTTACGTACTATACTGTAAACAATAGACAGAGGCCTCACACGATTAAGAGGCAACTGGTATGTCACGTGACTGTCTAGTCATCGGCTATGTACTATACTGTGAACAATAGACACAGGCCTCACACGATATACAAGCAACTGGTCTGTCACGCGACTGTCTAGTCATCGGTTATGTACTATACTGTAAACAAGAGACACAGGCCTCGCACGATATAGAAGCAACTGGTCTGTACCGTGAATATATAGTAATCGGTAGTGTACTATACTGTTAACAATAGACACAGTTCTCACAAGATATAGAAGCAACTGGTCTGTCACGTGACTGTCAAGTCATCGGTAATGTACTATACTGCTAACAATAGGCACAGGCCTCGCACGATACAGAAGGATCTGGTTGGTCACGTGACTCTCTAGTCATCGGTTATTTGCTATACTGAAAACATTTGGCACAGGCTTCACACGATATAGAAGCAACTGGTCAGTCACCTGACTGTCTAGTCATCGGTTATGTACTATTCTGCAAACGATAGACACAGGCCTCACACGTTATAGAAGCAACTGGTCTGTCACGTGACTGTCTAGTCATCGGTAATGTACTATACTGTAAACAGAAGACACAGGCCTCGCACGATATAGAAGCAACTTGTCTGTCCCGTAAATTTAAAGTCATCGAAAGTGAACTATACTGTAAACAATAGACACAGGCCTCACAGGACTTTGAAGCAACTGGTCTGTCACGTGACTGTCTAATTATCGAAAATGTGCTATATAGCAAACAATAGAAACAGGCCCACACGATATAGAAGCAACTGGTCTGTCACGTGGCTGTCTAGTAAATGGTATTGTACAATACTGCAAACAATAGACACAGGCCTCACACGATATAGGAGCAACTGGTCTGTCACGTGACTGTCTAGTTATCGGTTATGTACTATACTGCAAACAATAGACACATGCCTAAAACGATATAGAAGCAACTGGTCTGTCACGTGACTGTCTAGTAAATGGTAATGTACAATACTGCAGACAATAGAAACAGGCCTAACACGATATAGGAGCAACTGGTCTGTCACGTGACTGTCTAGTTATCGGTTATGTACTATACTGCAAACAATAGACATAGGCCTCACACGATATAGAAGCAACTGGTCTGTCACGCGACTGTCTAGTTATCGGTGATGCACTAAACTGCAAACAATAGACAAAGGCCTGTCACGATTTAGAAGCAACTGGTCTGTCACGTGACTGTCCAGTCATCGGTAACGTACTATTGTGTAAAAAATAGACACAGGCCTCGAACGATATAGAAGCAACTGGTCTGTCCCGTGAATATACAATCATCGGAAGTGTACTATACTGTAAACAATAGACACAGGCCTCACATGATTTTGAAGCAACTCGTCTGTCACGTGACTGTCTAGTCATCGGAAATGTACTATACAGCAAACAATAGAAACAGGCCTCACACGATATAGGAGCAACTGGTCTGTCACGTAACTGTTTTGTCATCGGTGATTTACTTTACTGAAAACAATAGACACAGTCCTCACACGATATAGAAGCAACTGGTCTATCACGTGACTGTCTAGTTATCGGTGATGTACTATACTGCAGACAATAGACACAGGCCTCACACGATATAAAAGCAATTGGTCTGTCACGTGACTGTCTAGTCAAAGGTAATGTCTATACTGCAAACAATAGACAGGCCTAAAACGATATAGAAGCAACTGATCTGTCACGGGACTGTCTAGTCATCGTTATTATGCAAAACTGTTAACAGACACAGGCCTCACACGATATAGAAGCAACTGGTATGTCCCGTGACTGTCTAGTCATCGGAAATGTATCATACCACAGACAATAGACACAGGCCTCACACGATATAGAAGCAACTAGTATGTCACCTGACTGTCTAGTCATCGGAAATGTACTATACGGTAAGCAATAGACACAGACCTCACACGATATAGAAGCTAATTGTCTGTCACGTGACTATGAAGTCATCGGTAATATACAAAACTGTTAACAATAGATACATGCGTCACTCGATATAGAAGCAACTTGTCTGTCACGTGACTGTCTAGTCATCGGTATAATACAAAACTGTTAACAATAGACATAAGCCTCAAACGATATAGAAGTAACTGGTCTGTCACGTGACTGTCTGGTCATCGGTAATGTACTTTACTGTTGACATAAGACACAGACCTCGCACGATTTAGAAGCAACTGGTCTGTCACGTGACTGTCTAGTCATCTGTAATGTACTATACTGTTGACAAAAGACACAGGCCTCACACGATTTAGAAGCAACTGGTCTGCCACGTGACTGCTAGTGATCCGTAATGTACTATACGGTAATCAATAGACACAGGCCTCACACGATTTAGAAAAAACTAGTCTGTCACGTGACTGTCTAGTCATCGGTAATGTACTATACGGTAATCAATATTCACAGGCCTCACATGATTTAGAATCAACTGGTCTGTCACGTGACTGCTAGTCATCGGTAATGTACTATACTGTTGACAAAAGACACAGGATTCACACGATATAAAAGCAACTGGTCAGTCACGTGACTGTCTAGTCATCGGTAATGTACTATACTTTTGATGAAAGACACAGGCCTTACGCGATTTAGAAGCAACTGGTCTGTCAAGTGACTGTCTAGTCATCGGTAGTATACTGTTGACAAAAGACACAGGCCTCACACGATATAGAAGCAACTGATCTGTCACGTGACTGTCTAGTCATCGGTAACTAACTATTCTGTTAGCTATAGACACAGGCTTTACACGTTATAAATGCATAGTTTATTGTTCTATGAAATGAAATTGCGTGCGAATATTATCATAATGTGTTTAATGAATGAAAATGAGCTGATCATTAAACACCTTTTTTTTCAAATTTCCAAAATAAAAACGAAACCGAAAGTATAATGTTTACCTGTGATCAATAGCTACACAAGTAGAACAACCAACAACGTCATGACCGGGACAGTAAACATCTACCAACTTCCCGCCGTGTTTGTCACATCTCTGAACAGGCAGTTCTGGTTTCTTCTGTTCGATTTTAGTTCTCGGGTTTTCCACAATCTGGTGACCTCTGGTAAACTTCTCATGATACGAGAGACAGGTTTTACATAGATTCTCTCCACATTCAACGCAGTGTGTGGTTGACGCAACGTTCTTGCCGTCTTTTCCGCACGGCGAACATGGGAATTCAATCCAATCCTCCGAACCAAGCCTTAAAGTATCCCGTAATTTTCTTCCGTCCACGGCCATTTTTCTGTGTTAAACCTTGTACCTTTACAAGGCGTTTTCAGTAGGTAAAGTCATGTGACTCATGTAGAGACATGCGATATAAACTTTACATTTATTTGCGATCGATAATAAAGTAAACAATCACTATAACTTTGATATTTTAATGATATCAATGTGAAAATTGCTAACAACAACAAAATGAAAAAGACATTCTTAAGTGACATAAATATGTGAATTTCCCGTTGCAATGTTCTCAGTGGCATGTAGTTTAAATTAAAGTAGTAGAAATAACTATTTAAACGCGATAACTACAACTTAAAGCATTGGCGTTGTTCAGCGTAATTCAGGACCAAATAACCCAAATATTCTTTTTTTTTTGCAAATTCAAATTACGATGTTAAAGTAATTTATTTTTATAGAGTCAACGTTGATATCATTAAAAATCAATGGTTAGCTAGGCGAAAGAAAAAAGAAAGCGTTTAAGAAAAAAATCACAACACTGAACGAGAAATTATATTAAATTTTCTTCAATGTTGGAGAAGTTAATTATAGGTTTTTGTTTATGTTTATAAATTAATGTTATTTCAAAATGAGTATCAAATGGCTAAGGAAGCAATACCTTCTGTCAAAACCTAAAAATGGGTTATCATTTCGCGTATTCATGCTTGAATATATCAGTTATGGTTATTGCGCAAAAGTCGCCCCGCGGAATTTGTTGACACCACAAAGTTATGCATATCCCGTTTATCTTTGCGAATCCGGTTTATTCGCACACTTAGCTATCCGAAAAAAATGTCGTAACGGCTTGATTTTATCATAAACATATAATTTAGGATCAAATTATTCAATGCTGTTTGATTTTGATCATTTATCACTGTGATAATTCAAACAACAAAAAAATCACCGCGTCATTGTGTTGTTGCCGTATATTCGACGCGGCTAAATTTCGCCGGATTTTTAAATGGAGATATTTCTCCGCATTTTTTTAAAACTTATTGTCAAATGAATATTATGCGCATGCGCAAATGTATAGGTCTCCATATGTTCGATTTCTGAAGAACTTATTGGGGCAAATGTACGGTTGTTCCACTGTAGAACATGATCATTTTATAAATCCATGAAATATATCCCTCGCCACTTTTTGTCTTTAAGTGGTGGCCGTGTTTTCTAATTGTTGCTATTTCTGACAAGCATGTTTTACCTTTTCAAAGCGTTAACAAGACGGCATTGTCAGTTATTTGCATTTAAATTGCTGTCTTTGAAAGGTTCGACCAGACCAAGGCTGAAATATTTCTATATTGTCGTGTCATTGGCTTTACATGTGTAACACAATAGCGATTTAGTTATTATAAAATAATAGATAATTGTTAGTTATTTTCAAATATACTTATACTAACAAATTAAATGTCAAAATATGACCGAAGACACATTTTCACGTGCGGAGCCCCATATACACTCGAGAACAATAGAAACGGCTCATGTATAATCTTCCAACATCCTCCATATACAGACTAATGTGACTATTCTTACAGTGTTAACGAGTATTTATTCCTCACAAGAGCTAATGGTAAGCATAGTTCGTTTGTGTATGCATTATACCATATGCATTTTTGTTTTTCTGATTTAAATGGATTTAATAAATACTCAGCTTAACCTTGCTATGATTTCTACCTATTCTTAAATCGGGCGATTATCTGTGCTAGAGTATAAAAATGAAAATGGTTGAGAGTAGCTTGTATAATTAAACCGAATACGTTATATATAAAATAAATGATACATATATAATATACTATTACATTACACATACTCAATACATAGAATTTTAACATAATAGATTTAAACACATTAAAAAAGATAAAGAGCGTTGATCCAAGTGTATGAAAATAAGGAAATAAACTAAGTATACTTAGTCTAGTCATGTTAGCCAAAATAATGGGGCAAACATTAAACACATATCAGCACTTTATATAACATTTTTATGTTAAAGTTTGCCTTGCATCAAACCAGAAAAAATCGTGCGGCCAATTCTAGGGCATTTCTGACAATAAAGAAGCGAAAACTCATCAATTTGGTTAAAAAGATATCATTTTTCATATTTCAATATTTGCATATACAAGCTTCATTTTTGTACATTTTATTGCATGTTTAATTTAACAAAACTATAAACAAGTAACACAACGACATTTGTTAAAATTTATCGCAGTTCGATCTCTCAAAAACTATTCTTTAATCGTTATTAGACGTTGATGTCACTTCACCCACTAATTATTTGCAAAACAGTATCACAGACATGTATACGCCTTTCCAATAAACAGTTTCGCAGTCCTGTACGAGTTACTTCCCGCGACCGAAAATCAATCCAAAACGAGGCTCTGCAGGATAGCTGAACGATCGGGCTAATGGCTTAAGCACATAATACCTAACCTTATCCGCTATATTGCAGGTCTGCGTTCGTCGCCGGCGGTGAAAAAATAAGTTGCTGGTCTGTTATTCTAGCCAGACCTTTTATGTTTACTATTTGTTAGATATTTAGATTTTTAATGATATAAGAACATGTACCATTCTTGTTGATAGTAGGCAGTATGAAACGCAATTTGGACAAACATAAGCATTAATTTTACCAATTATGTACAACAATTTCTTCTTTATATCTTTTATATATTTTAATTTATTTTACTGGTGTAAATGTTGCAAATTGCTAAGGCTAGTAATTCGCTATTATCCGGAAATCGTGATATGTCAACATCTGGTTACATGATCTGTAGACAAAAAAATTTGAAAAAAATACAATCTGAATTTGTTGATACTTACACATTTGAACAATAGAATTGTCCTAAAAAATTAAGGCGTTTATGGTCAACGTGTAAATAATTTGAATATTTAAAAATGTTACGTATACTTCACAACCAAATATGATTGATTCTGTCTTGAAATAAAACAGGATCGGTAATCTAGTTGTTTGTTCTAGAAGTATCATTCGTAGAATAAAATCCATGATGCCGGCTTCCAAACAGATGAGAATATTTATATCACAATATGGTTGCATATCCAATTTAGATTTCTTAGGTTTGACAGATTGTAATTTTGGCATAAAAGCCCAAACTCTTAATTAAACATATATAACATGTTTTGACAAGATTTGTTTCTTATTATAGCTTTTGTTTCTATACGTGTCATAATGTTGATTAAGAATCCATTTAAGTGCTAAATCAAATATATTTGCTGGCACATCCAGTAGTTAAAGGACTCCGAAATACTTAAGAATTGGGAGGTGTAGATACCTTGCAAATAGAAATTACACGATCTCTATTGGTCAATGATATCTGCCCCTTTAAGTAATTGACAGATGACCCCGTGTGCGAGACGGTTTGGCATGTTTATGGCATGCCGCCTTCAAAATCAATCGCCGCCGACATAATCACAACATGATGTCAGTAGTTGAATAGACACGCTAATCCGGAAACGAGACTCAATTAAGCCGTGAAGAGAACACTGCGACTGTCTGTTAGTTCAAGTCGTTTAGTGTCTAATGCGAGGAATAATGAATTGACACTTTTTGTCAGAAACCTGATTGTTTTATAAATTGTTTTCAAAAATATCATGACGCTGATGTATTATAACTAATTCACAGAGAAAATATATTTTTCAAAAAAGAATTTTATGATAAAAAAGAAAGTTGTAGGTACATATTCCCTATTAGGTTATTACAGCGAGCAATTATTTATCCTGTAAAGCAGTCACGTGACTGGACAGGGGAGGTAACCAAATAAATTCATCGAATTATTGGAAAGACGAGTTTTACTTCTGTAATATTACGTACAATTAAGATCATTTAGCTGTAGAAAAAGTTTTTTGACAGACTTAAATATAAATATCTTTGCCAGATGTTAACGTCATACACTCACCCATAGTTCTAATTGGTCATCAGTGTCTATGTTTACAATGTATGCTAGTTTTGTCTCTTCCCTATTTAACAAAAGGTTTTGAAAAGATCTGTTTTGTATTGATGTCAATCATTCAATGTCTTTTTTATCTTTATTGATTGTCTTCTTAAAATAATCACATACCATTTGCTTACACCCGGGTTGATAATAATGCAGCTGTGGTACTAAAGACATAAAACTGTAAGGTGCAAATGATTGAAAAAAAGTTATGATTTTTAACCCAAAACATCGTTAAATTTTTTTAAATGTTATTCAAGAATTTAATTAAATGTTCATCATACATTTTATGAACAGTACAAACCGGATAACGGATAAAACTGTTAATGACAGAAATGAAATAAATGTGAGAAACACGGTTGCATGAAAGTTAGGTAGAAACAAAAACAGTACTTAATATGTTTAAGGGATGAATTAAGTACACCAGTGAAGCTTACATTAAAAAAGTAAAATATGAAAGCATTCATTTTGATCTGCATTGCCAGTGTTGTTCCAAGTGTGTTAAGTTGAAATGAAATTACTGAGTACACAGTCAACTTTAAAAAACAACAACATTTTTTAGATTGTAAAATACCGAAGCACTCGTTTTTTGACTGAATTTAAAAAATTAATATTGTTTGAGTAAAACCTGAAAAAAATTGAAATGAAATCATTTCAATTTTTAAATAAAAGAATGTTTGGCAACAAAAACAAGATATGTTCAGCACTTTAAGTATATTTTCAATAAATTCTTACTTTATTCAGCAAAAATCTAGAAATGTACGAGTGTACATATTTTTAATAATATTTTGAGTTTGTTTGCAAATAGTAATCTGTTAGTGGCTGGTATTACTTTCTATTCTAACAGCATATGTTCAGCATGAAAGAATAATTTGTGAGTGATCGAATTGCTAAAAATATGGAAAAGCTACCCTAGTACTTGTATAAAGTATAGCTAAATTATAAAACAAGTAGAAACATGGAAAAGTTTCCCTGCTTAATTTTGATTTCTTTTCTACGAAATGCCACACAATTGGCTGGAGTTACCTTAATCTGTCATAATGCAAAGTTCAAACTTTTAAATGAAGTTGTTATGTATATTGCTGTCATTTGTTAAATGTTTACCTTATGTTTTGAATATTTGACTATTTATGTTCCTTATGTTATACACTTGATTGTATTTGTTAAAATTATATATAATTGTATATCTATTGTAAGTCAAATAATAATAAATTGTCTGTTTAATATTGTTATCAAATAACATTGTAACTTGTAAGTATTCGATCATCTTAACCATTTTCATTTTAATTTTCGAGCATAAAGAAACGCCCAATTTAAGAAAAAGTAGAAACCATCTCTCTAGAGATTTTATTTAATCCATTCAAGAATCACAAGACAAATATTGCATGTGATATAATGCACAAACAAAATAGTTGTATTTATCATTAGCTCTTATAAGAATGAATACTCTTAACACAGTGAGAATAGTCACATTAATGTGTATGTGGAGAATGTTAAAAGAACAGACATGAGACGTTTCTTTATGCTTGAGTATATGTGAGATACATGAGACGTTTCTTTATGCTTGAGTATATGTGAGATACATGAGGCGTTTCTTAATGCTTGAGTATATGTGAGATACATGAGACGTTTCTTTATGCTTGAGTATATGTGAGATACATGAGACGTTTCTTTATGCTTGAGTATATGTGAGATACATGAGACGTTTCTTTATGCTTGAGTATATGTAAGATACACGAGACATTTCTTTATGCTTGAGTATATGTGAGATACATGAGACGTTTCTTTATGCTTGAATATATGTGAGACACGACAAGGGAAACGAGTCTTCGGACATAATTTTTGACATTTGAATTGTTAGTATATTTGAAAAAGACTAACAATAGTCTTTTATGTTCGTCTAACTTAAACGTTATTGTGTTACACCATTTAACAAAAAATGTTAATTTCACCACGAAATGCATAATAGTCAATGTCGTCTGCTCAATTTTATGAGGTCATTTCAATTATTAACGTCAAGTATCCAAAGACACCTTTTCCCGGGACTTGCCACATATAAGATACATACATACATATACTAAGTTTCATATCTTGTATCAGTGCTAGATAAGCATACGACCTTATGAGGTATCTGAGAAAGATTCTTAGTCTTATATTTATAGTACTTCTAATAATGTATTTTTGTTTTAATATTGCGGCCAGTTCTTAGGTATTTGATAACCATTTCGAAATAAATTTTATAAACAAACAATTTGATAAGGAATTTCTTACCGTCTATTAAGAACGTGAAATAAATCGTGAAATGTTGCATTAACTGTTTATGCATTTCAGTATTATATATTTTACAGCTTTTAGATGCTAGCGTTAAAGAACAATTTATTTTTTTGTGCAGATTGTATATAATGTAAGACTGTTTTCTATAAATTAATATTATGATTGAAAATAACTTTTCACATTGTTCGTTTTTTATTGTTTCTTACCATAATAGATCATTTGCTATTGAATAAATATATTTACTAGAAGGTGTGTTGCTTTGATTTCGAAAACGCAATTTGATCAGAAATCCACAATGTAATCCCTTAAGAATGGCATCATTGCGTGTAAAAGTATGGCAGCTGATGTCTACAATTTCTTTGTTAACGTTGCTACGGTATTTCTTACATCCATTCTTTCGCTTCGTGTCCCAGCTAAACATTGATTTTCAACGATACGAACTTTGAATCTTTAAAAATAAATAATATATTTTTACTAAGTCATCGTAATTTAAGGGCCCACTTCACTCCTCCCTTGCACGTTCATCGATGTAAAGAAAATAATTAAAATCTCAATAATGGCAAATGCCGTTCAATGAAACTTTGCACAAATGAGTGTTACTAATGTATCTTTACTTTGCATATGATAAAACAGGTTAGAACAGTAAAAAATAGCGAGATCTAAAAATTCTCTAAACTTCTAAATACATTAATTCACAAAAAGTAAACAACACAAAACATCAGTTAAATGACCGTATGAGTAAAATGATTCTGACAACAATATCTTGTGTCCTCGTTACTAACATATGTAAACTTTATGAGATATTAGTAAAAGTGAGTTTGACCTTCAATTTCCTGGTCACTTACTGGTCGCGAAAACGGATGACAATCATTATATCTCTTTTAGTTGCTTAAAGCTCTTTACTAAGTACACAACGTGTTCTTGTCAGTATCGTAACAGTCACGCGGGAATTTAAGATTATGTTTTGTATTGCTTAGTTTTTGTGAAGTTATGTTAATAAAATTTCAAGGACTTTTTAGGTCTACCTTTTTTCTTTACTTTAATAACGTGTCTTATTGTATGAAAAATAAAGATGAATTAGAAACATTCATTTGTTCAAACTATCGTTGAACGACATTTTACCGTTATTGAAAGTTTTATAACTTTCTTTTTATCGATGAACGTGCAGGGGAGTGTAGTGGGCCTTTAATTTGCAAAATGCAGTTCGTTGAAAGATAGTTTTGAAAGGTTAGGTGATAGTTTGTACTTTGCTCCAGGTAGATTTTGAAAACGAATATTTGTGATACTCTTAAATAAAATGCGTTGAATCAGAATTTGAGACTTCAATGTTAACAACTATCGATCTCATCATTATTTAGAAAAGAGGAGATACACAAGACTATCTCTGAAAAATAACACAATCTTTCAGCTTTATCAAATGTCCAGATATGTGCAAGTTTTTCACACATTAATGAACAATAAAATATATCATCACTTTACAAAATGTTTGAATTTTAAAACTGGTAAGTTTTCATTTTTGTTCGGTACGTTATAGCATTAACTAGATAACTGTCACGTGATATAATACATGTAGGAAATTAAATAAAAAAAGTCATATGTTACATTAGACTTTTTCTCCGTCGTTATCAGGAAATAAACTGCTGAAAGTTCAGACATGCGCGGTGTTACATAAGAATTGGTTTAGTATTATGTTTTTGTTAGCAAACGTCATATTGGAATCATTAAAATATCAAAATAATTGTAGTTTTTGTTTAGCTAATGTTCTATTAAAATAAAATTGTATATCGACTCTACCTATAAGGGAACAAAATGCTGAAGTTATAACGATTTTAATAGGTAGGGTGATCTCCCTTGACTGGATGTCTCCATTGTACAAGGAAGTTAACACGAATTAAAACAGAAAATGGCCGTGGACGGGAGAAAATTACGGGATACTTTAAGGCTTGGGTCGGAGGATTGGATTGAGTTCCCGTGTTCGCCGTTGCGTCAATCAAACACTGTGTAGAATGTGGAGAGAATCTATGTAAAACCTGCCTATCGTATCATGAGAAGTTTACCAGAGGTCACCAGATTGTGGAAAATCCGAGAGCTAAAACCGAACAGAAGAAATCAGAACTGCCTGTCCAGAGATGTGACAAACACGGTGGGAAGTTGGTCGATGTTTACTGTCCTGGTCATGACGTAGTTGGTTCTGCTACATGTCTAGCTGTTGATCACGGGTAAACATTTTACTTTCGTTTTTGTTTTTATTTTTGAAATTTAAAAATTGTTAACTGATCAGTTCGTTTTGATAAAAAATATTAGGATAACATTCGTAAGCAATTTTATAGAACAGCATACTATGCCTCGTGTGGGGCCTAAAGTCAATTGTTTGCAGTATAGTATCATAGTATATTACATTATCGATGTCTAGACAGTCACGTGACAGACCAGTTAACAGACTTCAAAGCAATTCAAATTTTTGTTTGACACTCGGTCTGATAACATACGACATCACGTCAGACCGGCAAAACTTTTACAGGACAGTTCCTTCTGTCTGGCAACTTTCGAAAAGTCTGAGTTAATTAAATATTGTTTATCAGCAAAATGTTTTAAATGTTATAGAAATTTTCTCTTTATGTGTATTGCTTACTGCAAAAACATGTATTCACCCTATATGTTATAGTTTGATTTTGTCTCTGTAATAGAGTGTCACGTGACACTCGATTGCAGGAATTGAATATCCCAATAAATCTTTAAACAATCATATGCGGCTTGTGCATTAAAAAAGTTCCACCGAAATTAAATGATGCCATAATATTAAATGAAATTGTGCAAATATTAAAGATTTATTCAGAATTAAATGTATATTTTCAGCTCTTGTAAAGAAAAACAGTTCATTCCCGAAGTGGTAAAAACTTCTCCGATTGCAAAGGAAATGTCAAAGCTGGAAACGCTTATGGAACACCTTTTGACCCGACTGGATAAACTGAAACATGACAAACAAGACCGCCTCAAAGAATTGAAAAAAGAGAAAAATGATATTCTGAAGGAAATCCGAGATCTACGGAAGAAAATCAATGACCATTTAGATCGCAAGGAGAAAACGATCGTGAGTGACGTAGAATCTAGGTTTGCAGGGAAAATGCAGTCGATAAATCAGTGCGTTGAAACTGTCAACAATATGACGTCATCGATCGCAAAAAGCCAGAAGACACTTCAGGAAGCCAGAACTATCAACGACGCAGAGATGTTTGTTCAAATAAAACAAGGAAAAGAATACTTGCACAAACAGCAGAGCAGAACGAAACAGTTTTCATCTGAAGGTGAGATACGGTCGGCTAAACTGGTATCGAATAGGTTCAGAGACGTTCTCTTTGGTAGTAAAGATAATATCTTTGGCCGTATTTCAGAAATAATTATCCCCAAATCGATTGAACGTTTTGGTGATTTTAGTGTTCGCCGAAAGTCAGACAGAAACACTTGCTGTATTGAGGATTTTTGTATAACCACCGGTGGTAGTATCGTTTGTACAGATTTTAAAAACAAGACACTTAAGAAATTGGACAGTTCTTATGACATAATAGAATATCTTGACATGCCCGGTTCTCCTGTTTGCTTGTGTGAGGTAGACAGCGCCCAACTTGCTGTGACCCTGATGAATGAAAAGAAAGTCCAGTTTGTTTTTCAGCAGCCTCTGAAGCTAGACAGGGGTTTCACTGTTGGAGACTATTGCAGAGGTATAGACTATCACGACGGAAAGCTTTACGTGTGTTGTGGTGGAGGGAAGAGTGAGGGTCCGGGTCGTATAACAGTGTATACCATAAATGGAGGCTTGATAAGAGCATTTTATGAAGGTCTGATCAAACCATTTCATATAAAAGCTGACAGTGATGGTGAATTATTTGTAGCAGACAATCAGGGCAGCAGCAAAAAGCTGTTCAGAGTCAACAGACATGACTTCAGTGTATCAGAAATTCATATCAAAACGTTGACTGATGTACGCAGATTCTGCTGGATAGGAGGTCAGCTGTGTATCCCGGGATCGAAATCAAACAATGTAGTGTTAAAATCTGATGATGATGAATTACAACAAGAACTGCTAACAGAAAATGATGGTATAGTGAATCCTTCTTCTGTGTTCTTTAATGAAACACAATCACAATTAGTGGTCAGTTTTGAAAATTCGAATAAAATAAAAGTTTATCATGTCATCATCTAAGCCGGTGACATTCGCCAAGAGAATTGTTTCTTGATGCCCAGGCAGTTAAAAATGTATATTCCGATAATTTGTAATATCCTTGTTTATTAAGAACTGTCCAGACCATTCAACATGTCACAACCCGCCGTACTTACAACTGCGTGATGTCTACTTGCAAAATATGGGCCTAATTTAGGGATCCGTACGAGGTGAGCGCCGCCTCCGTTCGCATTTGGTAGCACACAGACATGCCTTAGCATGTTTAGTGCATGAGAAACTTTCTCTGCGTTCGAGCTGCAGACGGGTAACGGTATCAATCCCTGTACGGGTGAAGCTGGTGCCCTGTACATTCACGAGCGGTTAACGCACTGCCTCCGCGAGTCTGTTTAAAAAATCCAATTGTCACTTGCTGCACGTGCCACGCAAGTAATAAGTGCGTCGTCCGTGCGTGGTCCATGCGTGGTTCGAGCTTACTCGGCACTTCCTCAGTTCAAATGTCCAAAAAGCGCTCAGAACACAGGTGGACCTTACCGAGCAAGTTCGTGCTCCGCACTTACAACGCACGATGTGCGCATTGACCTCTATTGTATATAAAAGTCGGTCGACGAGTAAGTGCAAGATTTTGTCGTCAAGTTGCAACCAAATAAAGTAGTGAGAAGAGATAAAAAGAAGCGAGCGGCCACAGGGAAAGATGAGAGGAGGATCGAAGATTCAGATGCTTTTTCTCTGCAAAAATGGAGAAGCGCCTGGTTATATAAACTATATTATAGTCTTTATATAATGTATCACCAAACAGCGGCCGAAATAAACTCACGTTCACCGCACTTGCACGCACTTACAAAGGGTGAGCGAGTGAGAACACCGTACGTTAGCAGCGCGTGTAAGTACTGCCGCCGTTCGTTAACATGGCAATCGCACTGAGATCTTTTGTTGTAAGCACGTTGTCAGCACATACAACTCACTTACCACCTACGCAAAGAACGATACACGCAACCGCTTACCCCTAGACGTGGCGTGCGGGCCACGTACTTACACCTTGCACAACCGTGATTCTGATATGCTTCCTCTCTGCTCTTGCCACAACGTCCAGAAAAACGCCGCGAACGTTACCTCCAAAAACACGTACGGACAACAATGACGCACGGCGAGTTATGATCGGGGCTTAAGTCGACAATATTTCAAGCTATAAGCCACTTACATTACAATCATTTTTTAAGAATTTTTAATATATATATAAAGTTAAAGATTCGAGTATGTAAAAGATTAAGAATCAAAAGCAATTCATCTTGAATGTGTCGCTTCCTAAAAATAAACTGATTATTGTTCTCTTTGTCTCTATCCTTTTTGGCTGTGCGGTTGGCTGTGTCTGCTGGATGTGGCCATTCTCCTGATATGCATATTTCACTTTTTTGTTAATTTCTCATTATTTAAACATTTTCTTCATAACGTTAAGCACTTTTCGTTTTTTCGTCTTCGCATCGGAATCAAATAAATAACTTAATAACTTAGATTTTTGAATCTAAAAATTTCCGATTATAACGAATTCTTATTGCTGGTATTGTGACGGAAAATTACATATACTGCTTTTCAAACCTCGGAAGATACGTTAAAATTTTCACATTTTCATTTTCATACGCACACTATCGGTTGGGGTGGATCCGAATCTGAACTGCCTTATGCTTTCCGTAGAGTAAAGCTTACATCATCTTGCATTTGGCTGCTATGAATTTCCAAGTCTTTCATTAAACTTGTTTATTTTTGGAAAGAATTTTACTAAAATAAATACCGACTTATAACGGGAAGCCATAAAGATTTGAGTTTTCATATTTTTTTGTGTTCGGTGGCTTCTTTCAAAGTTCCCTTTTCATCAGTTTTAATACGTTTTTGTCACCTTTTCTGCAATACAATACACAGTAATTCCACTTGTTGTCAACGTTACCGTTCCGATAACTATTTAAACATAATAAAACAATATCTTCTCAAAATTTTCTTAAAAATTGATAATTTTAGATTTTAATATAAAATTGAATCGAAAGCAGGATATGAAAATGATATTCTGATTCAAATTCAGTATTCTGATTCCAATTCAGTATTCT
Organism: Corbicula japonica; assembly: GCA_038501625.1. Taxonomy (NCBI): domain Eukaryota; kingdom Metazoa; phylum Mollusca; class Bivalvia; order Venerida; family Cyrenidae; genus Corbicula; species Corbicula japonica. Next base: position 190,244 of record JAZAYU010000298.1, read on the forward strand.
GATTCCAATTCAGTATTCTGATTCAAATTCAGTGAAAGGGCCTGCTTCCAAAAGCCATTTTTCCTTTTTCCTTATAGTTTCTTACGTCATGTAGTGCTGATGAAAATTTAAGGTTTGATTTTTAATGATTATGTTGATTTAGGGGCAGCGTAAGTATTTAAAACGCGTGTGTGTATTTGAGAAATAATTTTATAAGCATGCATTTAATTTTTCAGTAGTAAACAAATAATTATAGTATATGTTTATATTGTATAGATATGTGCGTATGGGCTATAAATATGTGTGTATATAATATTAATATTTTTACAGAGCAGGGACTATTCAAAACATCAAAGCTACATTATTTTGTAAGCAATAAAATAACACATAAAACTGAAAGATTAGACCAAACATTTACATTCACAACAGTAACAACAACAATAAATTAGATAACGTTTACTGTCATTACTGTCCATGAACAGGCTCAATCAAACCGAGCCTGCAATATTTTCATATTTGTCTTGTTCGATGGCTTTCAAAGTTCCATTTTCATCTATTTTTATATTTATTTACAAATGTGTCGTGTTGGGCGGATTACAAAGTTCCATTTCATCTTTTTCACAAATATCCTTTAAGTGGGTGGGGTAACTTCACATTCTTATAACGCTTGTTCAGTAAGAAAACTATTTTTGAACTGTATCAAATTTGAATTAATTCTTGGGTAGTGCATGTCAATGGGTTTTTAAGCATAATACGCATGTTGGAAAAATGTAACAACTAAAAAGTAGAAATTTATATAAAATGTATTTGATGTGTTATGATAAAGGTAAAAGGCATATGTTTTGTTGTGAGACCAACTAAGAATGCCCAAGAATTTGTCTTCAAGACTGATTTTTATTGTTATGCTAGGTTCAATCTTAACATATAGTTATGTAGTAACTGTTGTTATGCAATAGCGTTGGAATTTTTTTTTTGATTGGCCCTTAGTTTTGGCTAACTTGACCAGGTTACTAAATGAATATTTCTTTATTTTATTTACTTGTCAATGAAAGCTTTTCATCATGGTTACGCTGTTATTTTGTTTATTATGTCATTATGCAATGTTTTATTATATAGTGTTGAAATTTGTTTAAGGTTGGCCCTTAGTTTTGGCTAACTTGTCTAAATGTATATTCCTTTATTTCACTCACTTGAAATCTTTACATCATCCCTGTTTATCTTTTTTCAAAGAGTGTTATTGTAGTGATTGAAATATAAAGACTGCCGATGAAAACGCAACACTATATTTTTTGGAATATTTTGATGTGTAAAAGTTTTATAAATTGGCAAAGGTAGGTGTGTTTTAAAAATCAATAAATAAAAAATCGATACATTAATGGTCCACTGATTTGTTTAACTCCCTTCTACAGTAACCTCGTACAAACGCAAAAAGCTTTCGTTTTGTCATGTTGACATGCATGAATAACCTAAAAACAAGTCCGTTTGTTAATCTTTATTTACGGCTACAGAAATTCCATCTTCAGTTTTCAAGTTTTACTCTATACAAATGTAATAATGCCAATACAACCGGCAACATGAGGTTTTGGGCATGATCCAAGGAGGGATATCTCGATAAAAAATATTCCTAAAAATTAAAGTGTTGCGTTTTCATTGGTAGTCAGATTATTGTGTGAGTAGTATAACAATAATATTGTCTGTCATATGTTAATAAGACATTTTTAAAATGATCACTTTTGCTATGATAATCATCGTTATCAGTTAACACAATCGTGATCATCATCATCATCATCATCATCATCATCATCATCATCATCATCATCATAACCATAACCATCATCATCATCATCATCATCATCATCATCATCATCATCATCATCATCATCATCATCAGAACATGCAGCAACAGATTTGCCATCATCATCATCATCGTCGTCGTCATCTTCATCATCACCAACACCAACACAAATACGTAGACTACCAACGTAATCATCATTATCATCATCATTACCACCACATAAATGACAACGAACACTTCCACCAAAACAATCAACATCATTATCAGCATCGTCGTCGTCATCTTTATCAATTCCAACACCACAAACACGAATACAACATTCACCATCTTCATCATAATCTTCATCATCGTTGTCGTCGTCGGGATCGTCATCATCACCACCACATTAACGAAAACTAACACAACCAGAAACACCAACATCATCATCATAGTCCTCTTCATCTTATTTCCAACACAAATACGATGACGGCCATCATCATCATTATAATCATCGTCGTCATCTTCATCATCGTCACCATGAAAACGACAACGAACACTTCCACCAATATCATCATATTCATTATAAACCACGTAATCGTTAGTCATTTACAAGAACAGATGTAATCACAATTGAGTTTTAATCTTTCTTTATATATACAGTAAAAAAGCAATATATGCATATCAGGAATCGCCACACTCACAAAACACAGCCTCCCCACGCAGCGAAAAAGAAGGGAGGAAGAGAGAGAGAGAGAGCGCATGTTTTATATAAGTATGTCAATTCAAATAGGACGCCACAAACAATTAACGAAGAAGAGAACCTTTGGGGATACTGCCTTGGAACGGTCAGTGGCAAAACAAATTGCCACTGGGGGTTTAAACCAGGTTCTAGGGTGCACCAACCTCACACTTGCCCCAACAGGTTCTCAGTAAAACTTCGAAAACTCGAATTTCAAGGGGACTTTGAAAATGTTCGAGGTTTCTATGGTGCACGAGGTTTCGGTGTTTTACATTAAATCGGTGTTTTACTTTAAATGGTCCGTTTTTTTTTCGGTCAAGTCGTATAAACAGCTGTTTGTTACCTAGTTGTTGACTACGTTATCTGAATATCATCGAAATAAATAAGGTTGTTGATGTCTTTTTTTCAAACAGAAGTTGCCTCGAATAATATACAGTCAAATCTACTTTAGAAATTAACTTCCAAGTCTCAGCGGGTGTCATATTAGCGTTGACACATAATTTTACAATATTCCTTCGCGTCAGTGAAAATGAGGTCGATTTTGCAACACAAATGATATGAACCTTCAATATGCCGAACGTTTGCTTGCAACTTATTTATTAACGTACAAAATAATAAATTTTACCAAATGTCTTGGAGTGATATCATGTGATGTCACGTGAATAAAAACGCAGTTTAATAAAACTGAACTTTTTATTAATTTTTTATACATTGTAGTAGAACCAAAATGCTCCGTAAACCGTCGATTATGTTACCATGACGAAGAGCGTTTTGCGAAAATTAGTGTTAGCATGTTTATTTTTATAAAATAATATAATAGCAAATACATACTTTAGAAAAATAACAAAACATTAACTTATTATGACTGTTTAAAATTAATTCGTAGTCTTGTTTATGAACTTTCGAGAAAACCCTCGTATTTTGACAAACAGAAATAGAAAATATTTACATTTTGTGGTGCAGGTCTTTGTGTTGGCTCTCACAAATCACGAACGACAACTGTTTGTCCTGAATAACTCACAAATACATAATCGGATATTCTTATCTTTAATTGAATATATATATATATATATATATATATATATATATATATATATATATATATATATATATATATATATATATATATATATATATATATATATATATATATATATATATATATATATATATATATATATATATATATATACAGAAATATCGTCAGATATGGGGTCTCTGTAATAAACCTTAATCAGGGGTTGTATATATATACTAAGAAATGTGGTAAGTTACGGGTCTTACTTCGATATTATACCTATATGTGAGGTTCTATAAAGGTTACGGGGTATATATGGTACCCCGCTAATTAAATGTCACTTCTATGCACTATCTGACCTTGTAAGTACTATAAGCTGTAATATGGAAATTTGGTTTATGATAAAAAAAAATTTCGGGTTTTTTTTTATAGACCGAAAATAAATTTCGATAATAAACCGTGTTACGGGAATAAAGTTTATCGTACTTAAGAAGTCCGATTATGCATAGAAATGGCATTGAAAATTACGGGGTACCATATATACCCCATTACTTTATAGCACCTCACATACAGGTGTAATATCGAAATTAGACCCGTAACTTACCACATTTCTTAGTATATATATATATAATATACCCTTATTTTGCTCTAACTGTTTCTATATTTTTATTCATTTTTATTTATTCCGCTATTTCATAAACTTTTGATCATGGCTTTGCATTACAAAGTTGTTGTTTTTCTATAAATCTGAAATATATTCATAAAAAAGCAGAATGTCTTTAACCAATAGGTGAACACGTCTTTGACTAAAATATAATACAATAATAGTATGTTAGAATGTACATGTTGGTTAAATTTAAACAGTTTTCTGTGTGTGTGTGTGTTGATAACTATTTTTGCGATATTTTGGATAAAAAGAAATTTCGAATTGTACATTATTGTCGTATTTCAACTTGCTGCCATAACTCAAATTTACTTCAAATACTATGTAATTCCAAAATAATATTACATTTTCTCTGTTGTGCATTCCAATAAATTGATTGCAATAAGTTCCTGTGAAAATATTTTAATTTCTGGCTTGTTTTTTTTAAACTAGAACTATGCTTATAAGTCTTGTGAGGGGAGAACGATTGATCTTATAGTCACGATCTGAACTTTAGAAAAGTTTCAGTCTAGGGGTTCAGAAAAAATCATTTTTAAAGCAAATTGTTGACGATTGAAGGACGATGACCGGTCACAATAGTTTACTATCAGACCTTGTCTCATGTAAACTTAAGTCACTGAGCTCGTCATCTTGTGACTAAAGCTTCACAAAACTTAAAGTCCATTAAATTCCAACATATTTCTGCTGACAAACTTCGTGAAGAGGAATGGTGTTGTAATATGCTATATGCAAATTCACTGGACCGTAACGCTTAGACAAATAAAAGCCATACCAAGTGATTATGTGTGAACCTCCTCTTGTAAGTGAAACTCCAATATCTTAAATTCTATTCTGTTTAGTTGCGCCCATTGTTTTCTCGTTTGGGGCAAACATATTCTTTTATTCGGGAACCAGACGCCGCTGAGCATGGAATGGTATTAATCTGAACATACCGCATTGTATGTTCCACGTTCACCGCCTTATGCATACCAATTAGTGTTAATACTGAGTTGCGCTCAACCCGGTGCTAGACGGCGTGGGAAGTAATATGCATTTCCATTACTGTCTAATGAAAAGGCTCGATTAAAGTTCCATTTTCATCTATTTTAACGCTTGAACTGAAAATGTTATTTAATGAAGTAACTGAACTGTTTATTAAATACATAACCTCACTGTGTAATTATTGCATAATTATGACTCATGGATGTAATTTCTACTCACTGAAATGGAACTTGGAGTTGATCACTGACTAGACTGTATGAACAATTGAAACACTTGTCGCTTAATAACTATATAAAATCTTCAACATTCTATATGTCATAGTAAACTGTGACTAACAAAAACTAAATGGTATTATGATATGTTTCGTAGAACGCTACGTTTTATCAGGAATTCGACCTGTGTAGATCCAGATCAGCTGGCACATTTATTCCTTTTGAATTATATTATACTAATATAAATTAGTATTTCAATCTTATAAATAACCTAATGAATCTAAATGCATACAGTGTAGATCCAGATTTGATGACGCGTATAGATCCTGATCAGATGGCACACTCTAATAATGATATTATGTTAAGGTCTGGGATGCTAAAATTGCAAGAGCACTGCTCAGAATACAAAATTATTATTAACATGGACGACTTAAAGAAACCAAATTATACTATTATATCATACTTTAAATTAGAAGTATACATAACACAAAACATAACATACAAATCATAGATAAAATACAAGTGTACCGATTAAATTTTTTTGTGAACGCAAACAACAATGGTCACTATAAACTTAAGAAAGAATTAAAATGTATGATGGACAAAGAGGCTGTATAACACTGATAATGTGATCCACGGTTTAAGTCCTGCCCTGCCTTCTACGAGTGCATATCTGGGAGGAGACTTCCAGCATTTTCTGGTGGTGGGAAGATTCCAGTTTTCCATTTTATTCAGGCTAATGAACCAACAACCTTCCACATGCTAACTGGGCATCTTTTCTTACATAAAACATTTTGACTTTATGAGGACTTCCCACAGCAGTGAGGGTCCAGGGAATGAGAGGAAACGTCTTACAACTGGGACACAGGTGCCGCAATAAAATGTCATCACTGTAGCTAGTTTCTATTTATGCTGATCATCCTTCGTTTAAAGCTTGAAAATATCGCTTTTGCTTACTGAGAAGGAAAGAAGCGAAAAGTTGGTTCATAGGCTAATGAACCAACGACCTTCCACATGCTAACTGGGCATCTTTTCTTACATCAAACATTTTGACTTCGGAAGGACTTCCCACAGCAGTGAGGGGTTAGTAAATGTGAGGAAACGACTTTACAACTAGGACACAGAGGCTGCCATAAAAAGGCATCACTGTAGCTAGTTTCTATTTATGCTGATCATCCTTCGTTTAAAGCTTGAAAATATCGCTTTTGCTTACTGAGAAGGAAAGAAGCGGATGGTTGGTTCATAGGCAACAATTTCGAGAAATGTGATTTTTTTACAGAAAGTATAATACATCAAATGTTGTTGTTGTTAATACTGCATTATTTTCATATTTGTCATGTTCGAACCTCGGTGGCTTTCAAAATTCCCTTTCACCCGCTTGATTGTATACTTAAGAGGTCGCAAACATTGCGAATGGCGAAAACTGGCTAAAATTTCAAAAATGAATTTTGGGGGAAATACTTATTGCCACCTAGATTTTAGTTAAGAAATGTACTTAGCTATAGATGTAGTAAATGTTTGCAAGCTCAATTTAGTCTCATTCATTTTCTAATTCCCAAACACATACTCGAACAAAAGAAACCCCGTTTGCATGAGAAAACTTATACTTGAAATAAGCATATTCTGGTCTACAATGTTTGTCATAATAGAGTTAGGGTTTTCAAAAAATTCAATGAAAACTTACTCCCGGGTTCTACCTTCGCTTTGAAGTCAAAACATTTTGATGTACATTTTCAAAACTCGACATTAATTCCCACTAGCAGACCAATCAAAGTGAAGAAATAGTGTGTCACGTGGCTGTATGTAAGTTTGGATGCTCAAGTTGTTTGAAAAAATACTTTATTTACATAGAACATACACACACAAAAAGAAATATTGTTTGCACAAGAAGTCTGGAATGACTGTTTAAAACGTCTCGAAAAATGATATTTGTTTCACCTAAACACTTATTTACAATATTTTGCGGTTATCTGTCAAATAATGTCAGAAAATTAAAGTAGAACATTAATTTTTTTTGACTTAAGTAACAAAAATAAAATATTGCTTCATAAAAATTGTGTATATCGAATTACTCTGCCTACTGGTTACGTAATATAAGGGCAGCAAATACAACAGTTATAGCGTTTAAGCAATAGGTATGATAGTCTCCCCTGACTGCATATCTCGTTGTACAAGGAAGTAAACAATAATCCAAACAAAAAATGGCCGTTGATGGGAGAAAATTACGGGATACTTTAAGGCTGGGTTCGGAGGATTGGATTGAGTTCCCGTGCTCGCCGTGCGAAAAAGACGGTAAGAACGTTGCGTCAACCAAACATTGCGTTGAATGTGGAGAGAATCGTTGCGTCAACCAAACATTGCGTTGAATGTGGAGAGAATCTATGTAAAACTTGTCTCTCGTATCATGAGAAGTTTACCAAAGCTCACCAGATTGTGGAAAACCCGAGAGCTAAAATCGAACAGAAGAAACCAAAACTGCCTGTCCAGAGATGTGAAAACACGGCGAGAAGTGGGTAGATGTTTACTGTCCTGGTCATGATGTAGTTGATTGCGCTACATGTGTAGCTGTTGATCACAGGTAAACATTCTACTTTCGTTTCCGTTTTTATTTTGGAAATGTGTAAACTGTTAATTTGATAAAAAATGTTTAATGATCAGCTCATTTTAGTTTATTGAACAAATTATGATTTTATAATATTCGCACGCAATTTCATAGAACAACAAACAATGCATATTTATCGTGTAAAGCCTTTGTCTATTGCTAACAGAATAGTACATTACCGATGACTAGACAGTCACGTGACATACAAGTTCATCTTCTTTTAATTATATAAAAAACAACACATATGTGTTATAACAATGTTCTTTTTATGAGTATAGCTCACTGCAAAAACAGTATTCACCCATATTTGTTATAGCTCAGATTTGTTTCTGTTAACGGGATCAGAGTGTCACGTGACTGTCTTTTTATCCATAATCAATTACACACATTCGGCGCATGATAATACATGTATAAACTGCTGATATTTTTTCCTTTATGTCATCGACCACTCACTTCATTTGTGTTGGTTTGGTAAAATTAGAGATTAATGAAAAAGGTAGGTAAAGCAGTGCATGACGCGCACACCTTTTACTCACTCCTGCTCTCACGACTTTTACCCACCCCTGCTGTCATACCATTTACCCACTCCTGTTCTCACACCTTTACCCACCCCTGCTCTCACATCCTTTACCCAACCCTGCTCTCACACACTTTACCCACTCCTGCTCTCACACCCTTTACCAACCCCTGCTCTCACACCCTTTACCCTCCCCTACTCTCACACCCTTTACCCGATCCTGCTATCACACCCTTTACCCACCCCTGCTCTCACACCCTTAACCCAACCCTGCTCTCACACACTTTACCCACTCCTGCTCTCACACCCTTCACCAACCCCTGCTCTCACACCCTTTACCCACCCCTACTCTCAGAACCTTTACCCACTCCTGCTCTCACACCCTTTACCCACTCCTTCTCTCACACCCTTGACCCAGCCCTGCTGTCATACTCTACCCACTCATGCTGTCTCAACCTTTACCCACCCCTGCTCTCACATCCTTTACCTACTCCTGCTCTCACCCTTTACCCACTCCAGCTTTCACACACTTTACCCACACACACTCTCACACCCTTTACCCACTCCTGCTCTCCCACCTTTTACCCACTCCTGCTCTGACACCCTTTACCCACCACTGCTCTCACACCCTTTACCCACTCATGCTCTCACCTCTTTAACCACTCCTGCTCTCACACCCTTTACCCACTCATGCTCTCACACCCTTTACCCACTCATGCTCTCACACCCTTTACCCACTCCTGCTCTCACACCCTTTACCCACCCCTGCTCTTACACCGTTGACCCAACCCTGCTCTCACACCCTTTACCCATACCTGCTCAAATCTTTTCTTTGACATATGCAACAAATGGATAAAACACCTGTCTTAATACGGGCCTAAATCCACTTCCCCGATCTGCCAAATTCATGAAAAATGTTGTTTTTTTCAAATATTAATTGTTTAATTGAATTCAGAATTTAGTGTATATTTTTAGCTCATGTAAAGGCAAACAGTTCATTCCCGACGTGGTCAAAACTTCTTCGATTGCAAAAGAAATGTCAAAGCTGGAAACTCGTATGGAACAACTATTGACCCGGCTGGATAAACTGAAACATGACAAACAAAACCGCCTAAAAGAACTGCAAAAAGAGAAACATAATATTCTGAAGGAAATTGGGGATATACGGAAGAAAATCAATGACCATTTAGATCGGATGGAAAAAACTCTTTTGAGTGACGTAGAATCTAGGTTTGCAGGGAAAATACAGTCGACCAATCAGTGTGTTGAAACTTTCAACAATATGACGTCATCAATCATTAATAGGCGGAAGACTCTTCAGGAAGCTAGAAATATCAACGAGGCAGAGATGTTTGTTCAAATAAAACAAGGGGAAGAAAACTTGCGCGAACACGAGAGCAGAACGAAACAGCTTTCTTCTGAATGTGAAGTGCAGTCTGTAAAAATGTTCCAGAATAGTTTAACACACGTTCTGTTCGGTGAAAAAGATAACATACTTGGTCGTATTTCCGAAATTATCATTCCCAAATCGATTGAACATTTTGGTGATTTAAGTGTTCGCCAACAGTTAGACAAGAAGACATGCTGCATAGAGGATTTTTGTCTTACCACCGGTAGTACAATCGTTTGTACAGATTTTAATAACAATAAACTTAAGAAATTGGATAGATCCTATAACGTAATAGAACATCTTGACTTGCCCAGTATTCCTGTTTGCATATGTGAGGTAGACAGTACCCAGCTTGCTGTGACTCTGTCGGCTGACAAGAAAGTCCAGTTTGTGTTCCAGCAGCCTCTGAAGCTAGGCAGGTGTTTTACTGTTGGAGATGTTTGTCGGGGTATAGACTGTCACGACGGAAAGCTTTACGTGTGTTGTGGAGGTGGAAGTAAGAGAGAAGGTCCAGGTCGTATAGAAGTGTATGATATAAATGGAGGATTGATGAGAACTTTCTATGAAGGTCTGATCTGTCCATTTCATATAAAAGCTGCAGGTGATGGTGAATTACTTGTAGCAGACAATCGGGGTGGCAACAGCAATCTGTTAAAAGTCAACACACATGACTTCATTGTGTCAGAAATACATATCAAAACATTGACTCATTTAGTAAGATTCTGCAGGATAGGAGAAGTTCAGCTGTTCATCCCGGAAAGAACGTCAAACAACATAGTGTTGGTATCGGAAAATGGACAACAGCAGCAAGAACTGCTGACAGAAAAGGATGGTATATTGAAACCTATGAGTGTGTTTTTTAATGAAAAACAATCACAGCTTGTTGTAGGTTTGCATGATTCGGATATAATCAAAGTTTATAATGTCATCATCTAAATCGGTGACAATCGCCAATTGAGTTATCCATTGAAGCTTGAAGCCACCACAACTAAACAGTGTAGATTACGAGTATTTGTTATATCCTTGCTTATTAAGATATTACCAAACCATTACATATTCTGTGTAGATTGCGATTTGCTTATTAAGAACTGGCTAGACTTTTCAATATTCAAGTAGCCGATATCTCAATAAAAGTATTTCAAGTGCTACAACACTTATATTACATTCATGTTTAAACAATTTTTAATTTTTAGAAGAAATTATCTAGTGAAGAAAAATCATACAAAGGATAAAAACGGTTAAACACAGAATAAGATTATTGTGACAATCTCTTTTTTATACTTGTTAATCACAGATAACATTTAACTATATTTCATAACATCAGGCTTTTTTTCTTTTTTCGAAACTGCCCCCCCCCCATTCCAATTTAAAAATAAATGCATCTTGTGAGTTCCTATTGCTGGCGGTGTGACGGAATTAATAGTAAGTATTGAAATTTGTGTCAGATTGGCCCTTAGTTTTGGCTAACTTGTCTATGCTACTAAATGGTTATTGCTGTATTTCACGTACTTAAAATCTTTACATCATATCTTATTTATCTTTTTTCAAAGAGTGTTATTATAATTGTTGCTTATTATATATATATTTAATTTGAGCCAAATAACAATAATACTTCTGTTATATGTTAATAATACATTAAAAATCATGTGTGTTATTATCATCATCATCATCATCATCAGTTTAATTAAATGTGTTTAACATCAGTATCATATCTTGAAAATAAATTATTATTTCACACAGTCACATTATCATCACCGAGTTTATCTTCATTACCTAAACACTCAGCAGCCACCATTATCATCATCATCATCATCATTACCATCACCACCACCAAAAACATCTGGTCCAGCAACACAAATACGACACTAACATCATCATCATCATCATCATCATCATCATCATCATCCTCTCCACCTCCATCATGAAAACGAAAAAAAAAACACTACCATCAACGTCATCATCATTAACAACGTATTCGTTATTCATTTACAAGAACAGAGTATACTCACAAACTAGTCTGTTTTCAATCTTTCTGTTACGACATGCATGTATAGTGTATTTGACTCAAATGAGAGAAATTGGAAAAAAAACACTTTGTGAGGCAAGTCTTCGATGTTGGCTCTCACATATTACGAGCCAAAATTGTTTTTCATGAATTCCTCACAAATATATCATCAGAGTGCGCTTATCTTTAATTAGATATATTTAATTATATACAGAATGCGTAACCTTAGTTTTTGAGTATATGTATACTACTCAACATTTAATAAGAACCTCGTGTGTACTCTGAAATTTTCCCCCGCTACGAGAATTTAGCCCTCGTGTTTCCGTGCAACACTTCAAATTCGATGATGAATCTTCAGTTTTGTCAAATAAACAATACAAACAAATCATAATCAGGGTTGGTAATCAAACTGTACCTTACCATGCATTTTGTAAACAAAAATCGATGATTTTGGATGTAAATTGGCAAGTTTAGTACTTTTTTCATTTATTAATAACTCTTAAGATAGAACTATAGCTATGAACCTGCTACACAATTACCAAATCTTCTGGTACATTGATGGAGTATTTCCTGTTAAAATAACAAAAGTTATTATATATCTAATAAATGTAACCAATCGACAATCTGCATTTGTACCACGTGACCGTCCAATATATTCCCGTATTGGATCCAAAAATATATATTAATTTCATTTTGGACGGTTGGGTACATGTGCAACAAACAATGCTAGTCTGGTTTCCGATTTCAATCTCTAATGAATTGAAGACATTATTTATTTATTTATTTTCTGAAAGTGCAAGAAAATAACAGTTGACATTGTCTTAACAAATTATACATTGTAACAACTTAGATTTATCATTAATATCTGTTGAATAAACATTATAAAAATGTAACAGTAAATCCAGACTAGCATCGTTTAGTGCACATGTACCCAACCGTCCAATATGAAATTAATATATATTTTTTGGATCCAATACGGGAATATATTGGACGGTCACGTGCCTTTGTTGGGGATGATGATGATGTATATTTCAAATTAAACGAAAGATATATAATAAAAAGGTTATTATACATTTAACTGTACAATAAGGAATATATTTGGACTCGTACACAACTTGAAAAGTCATACTGGACTCGCCTATCGGCTCGTCCAATATGACTTTTCAAGCTGTGTACTCGTCCAAATATATTCCCGTAATGTACAGTAAAATGTATAATAACCTATAATTACACCGTGACACGGAAATTAAATCAACGGGAATTGAGCAAGAATTTTCAGGGTAAAGTGCAGGGATTTTCGTTATGTTGTATGTTTTTCGCCAAGAAAGGTTGTTTAGTCTGTACTCTTACCAAAAATTGATTTCCTTTTCAAATGTCATGTCCCAAGGCAATTTTGTCAACAAAACACTTTTTCGCAGCAAAATGATCGAATATTTGTGTTGATATGGTCATATTAGTCAAGGTAATGCGACGGCGATGTTTAATGTTTAGCTGGGGGAAATTGAATTGCATCTAATCATTTATTTTTCATCACTGCACTTTACAATAATGAAGATTTGATCAAAATTGTCTTGGGACATGATATTCAAAATGGAATTCAATTTACATCCAAAATGGCCGACTTTAGTTTACAAAATGCATGATAAGGTGCAGTTTGATTACCCACCCTGATAATGTATTATTTACTGGTAAAAATGTTAATCCAAACAATAATATTACCTAAAACAAAAGTGGCCCTTGTCAAATTATGATTAGTATACTTTTGCTAAGTCCTTTGATAAAGAATGTTACCTTAGCAACCACTTTCTCTTCCAAATTCTAAAACTGACAAAGCAAATTTTAGTCTCTTAAAATCGAAATTTATAGTCATGCTAAAATGTTACAGCAAAATTTAAACGAGCGATGTTTTTGTAAATAAATCGTGCATAACTTGGTAACGTTTGAAGACAAAATAACTTCATATTAACGTGCAACTCTTCGATACCGACGTCAGGTACAAATGACGTCATTTTAAGTGAACGTCAATATGACGGCGATAGTTGTTTTGTTAAAACATTCATCACTTTAAAGATAGTCGGTAGTTTTGCTTGAAAATTATAACTTATTCTCAACAGACTTTTTTATTGTAGAAAAAAAGCTTTAAGACATTTGATAATTTCTCATTTGGCTCCATTTTCTCAATTTATGTCACAAGTGATTTCCCTTATTTTGAAACATCTGATATTGTTGTTTGGTGTACTTTTTATGTTTTATATTTAGATAATAAAGATTAACTTCACAGACTATTTAGTTACGAGAAAATGTATGACCTATTTGTGTTTTCGAGTAAAACGTATGCAACTACTAGTCTTTTCTCTTTATCTACTAAACGCTTTATCTGAGGGCCAAAACTCAAAACAATCACTGGACTAGAACAAGCTGATGCTCATTTCATAATATTAGTGATTTTCAAATAAAGTTTCATTATATTCCAACTACTGCAATGCTTAGTAATATCCTGTGTAAGAATTGTGTTAATAATTAGGTAATTGACGGTGTCATAACTTATGCTCTTAACAATTCCCATCGTCTCATAATGACGATCACTATATCAGGATATTCCGCGCAGACCTTTTTGGAGTTGTCCCGGCTAGCTAATGGTAGAGTGGTGTGTGGTATTTGGCTTTGGGCTGTCGACGTACGGGTTCGATTCCTAGTGTACGCTTATAAGTTTAGTTTAATGACTCCCAGCTGATGGTTTTAAAGTAAATAACCCAGACAAGACTGTTTCTGTATTATACTATATAGTAATTCAAACGATATTTTCTCTAACAAGAAATCCATGACGGACTTAAAGAGCTCACCTTAAGGCAGTATACTCCCCTCCTGATATCAAACAAGAAATCCATGCCGGACTTAAAGAGATCACCTGAAGATTGTATCCACCTCTCCCGATATATATTCCCTAGTTATTATGAAACATTGAAATTGCATCATTAAATAAGAAAAAGTGTCATCTACATACATACAGCCGTTTTAATGACAACGATTTTCAAGATAGGTTAAAAGTTACCCAAAGAGCATTTTCAATAAAATGTGTTTGTGTGAAATCCGGTTAGCCGTTTTGAGAAGTGTTTCCTACAGGCGTATTACACAAACAAGTCCTGAATCTGGTGACCATGTTTTAAGAAAACGTCATGGCTTGAGCCTATTCGGAATAAGGTGTTTAAAGCAAAGTTCCTGTGAAATACTTTTAAGATTCCCTGTATACATTTAAGGAAAACAAGCCCCATACCTTTGTGAACGTGACATCGTGACATCGTGAAGTTTGTTATGTGTTTTCATGGAATACTCCTGTGAATTGTTTTTTTATTTCTCGGGTAGCCTTGTTTAAGATGATGATTTTTTGAGTGAAAATTTCCATGATTTAATGTTCAATTGAATTCCAACAACCTTTTCCAGACATTTTTTGTTATTCACTTGCATAATGCACTTGTAACAAATACATTAAAATCTACTGTAATGCTACAATTTGTTCCTAAGCATTAGGAATATATTTACGTGAAGTGTAAAATCTATTATGAAAACGCGTTTTAAGCTGTCATATGATCAATTAGAAGGCCCTGAAAGATTGTCAGTATGACAATATTATCCACTAGCACACACTAGTAGGATGGCTCATTTAGTCAAGCACCAGGCACCTCAATAAAAGAGTTATCTATCATCAGATACTGAAGTTACTGACAAAGGCAAACACAGATTTCAAGAATTTTCATTGAACAATAAGTGGTATTGAGCTCCAGACAGAAAAATTATCATTTTACTCATAATGAACAACTGGTGCTGTTATAAATGTAGGACAGTAATCTTGTTCATGTACTGGAGCTACAGGGGCTGTTTAGAAAAGTACTGTAGCCATTAAGGCTGTCAAAGGAGACAGTCACTTCCAAATGTGGAGACATTTTAGACGGTAATAAGTCATTAATTGTTTTCCAATATTACATGTAGAATCATAAGGGCATAGAGCAGGACCTGTATTCCAGTACTGGTGATTTTGGAGCTGTCATACGACAGTTATTGTTTCAGTAGTGGACACATAAAGGCTGTAAAGGGAAAGTAATTTTGGCAGTCCTGAAACCGTGCTTTAGCCGTTGAAGCTTTCATAGAACAGTAATCTGTTTTCAATACCTCAGCCATTGGATCATAGGACTTTAATCACTTTCCAGTGGAGCTATTTTTGACGGACTTAGGACAACAATTGAATTCCAGTACAAGAGATATATGGGCTGTCATAAGCATTTCTTTCATGTTATAATTGGTACTGTAAAAGCAGAGTAATTATTTTCGATTGTGTGTCAACGCGAAAGATTTGAGCCCCTTGTGCTATATAAGATCTTTATCTTCCATCCATACCGGAACTAATAGAACTGTTCAGGACAGAAAAAAGTGGACAAGGTAAAGTTTTGGCTGATGTTGTGTTACATCGCGTTTCAGTACTGGGGCCTCTAGGGTTGCCAAAGGACAGTAATCACTTCCACTTTTGGAGACATATTAGACGATAATACCTCATTAATTGTTTTCAAGTACTTCATGTAGAATCATAAAAAAGTAATATATGCATATCAGGAATCCCCACACTCACAAAACACAGCCTCCCCACGCAGCGAAAAAAGAAAAGAGGAAGAGAGAGAGAGAGAGAGAGAGAGAGAGAGAGACAGAGAGAGAGAGAGAGAGAGAGAGAGAGAGAGAGAGAGAGAGAGAGAGAGAGAGAGAGAGAGAGAGAGAGAGAGAGAGAGAGAGAGAGAGAGCATGTTTGTTATAAGTATGTCAATTCAAATAGGACGCCACACACAACTAACGAAAAAGAGAACCTTTTGGGATACCGCCTTGGAACGGTCAGTGGCAAAACAAATTGCCACTGGGGGTTTAAACCAGGTTCTAGGGTGCACCAACCTCACACTTGCCCCAACAGGTTCTCGTATCACAAAACAAGTACAAGTTGTCTTGGTGAAATAACTAGGACATGACCTGTATTCCAGTACTGGAGCTTTTGGGGCTGTCATAGACCAGTAATTCTTTCAAAAGTGGAGCCATATATGCTGTAAAGGGAGAGTAACTTTTTTCAGACCTGAAACCGTCCGTTTGCGTTGTCATAGGACAGTTGTTGTTCCCAAGTACTGTAATCTTTGGGGCTGTCATAGGACAGTTCAAGTTGTAAGGTATTGTAGTCCTTTCGGCGTTAATAGGACAGAAATTGTTTTCAAGTGTTACTGGTTGTTTTAGTGCTGAATCACTGGAGCTGCCATAAAGGCTGTCATAGAATTCATATTGTTTTCCAGTATTGTCATATTAAGGTAGTTGTTTCGCAGTACTAGAACGATAGGATCTGTAATAGCAAAGACATTTTTCTCCAGAGCTAGGACTATTGGACTGTCATTTTACAAAATACACATACAATGAGTGTTTGCACAGACAAATGCTCGAAAAGCTGTACGAGCATTTCTTTAGCTAATGGTCGATAACTATAGATATCGGATTAATTTTGGAAACAGTTTTCCAAACGGTAACTATAGCAAAACGATAATCTAGGATAGTGATCAATAGTTGCTTTTAAATAGCTCAATAATTCTGGAAACCAAAGTTATTGATGAAAATCCTAGTTCTCGTCCGGTAACCAAGGTTAATGTCGAGAACTATGGTTTTCGGTCGGTAACTTTAGTTTTCGTCGTTATCCATAGTTTTCGGACCAAGATCTATAGTTACAGATGATAACTATAGATATCGCCAGTTAACTAGGATTTTTAACAATAATTTTTACTATCGATAATCATAGATATTGAATCAATTGTGCAGAACGCTTGCCATTTAGTAACCTTGGTTACCGGGCGAGAACGATGTTTTTCACCAATAACTATGGTTTTCGGTTTCTTGGCTAGACAGCTCAGCGGTCTGGACAGCGAAGTTTTCTGGTGCGACTATTTTTCGCGAGAATGCCTCCGAATTCCATTTAATATATCTGATACAGTTTCATTTATTAAAATTTTTGTTTTGAAAGATTCCATTTTCTTCAGATTATGTAAATAGATATTAAACACATATTTCATTTGCATATTCGTCCATTATAATTACCTCATGATTAAAAAAACACATTACTTTTATTTTTGGATGATCGAGTCAAATCAAACTATTGCAATTTACATTTTTTGAAAATCGTATAAATATATAAAACATATTAAAATAGATGAAAAAGGAACTTTGAAGACCCTCGACCACGACAAATATGAAAAGGTTGACTCATGGTTAATGATTTGTTTTATATTTGGAAATTCATTGAAAAGTTACATTTAAATAAGGAAACTTCATACATGTAATAAATGACCCAAAACAAATGACAATTTCTAACAATTTTACCCATGATGTTAACAGAATAAACGGAATAAAAGCGATTTAAAATACAATTATTATGAAAAGGGAAATTCAGAATACATGGATTAATGAAATGACCATATGCATAAGATCAGAAAGTGAAGCTTATGAGCTCTCTGTTAATGGAACTTACGTTATTACCTGCCCAATTAATTGTTAAAACCTGATTAAAAAGTATTGTTTACATGTAACGCCAATATTAACATTGCAAACTGATCTTTGTTTTTACGTAGTTAAGGTGTCCTCCCCTAAGTACATTTCTGTATGGTGTAAGAAAGTAAAACCACTTTTATTTAATAAACAGAAATGGCCGTGGACGGGAGAAAATTAAATGATACTTTAAGGCTTGGTTCGGAGGACTGGATCGAGTTCCCGTGTTCGCCGTGCGAAAAAGACGACAAGAACGTTGCGTCAATCAAACACTGCGTAGAGTGTGGAGAGAATCTATGTAAAACTTGTCTCTCGTATCATGAGAAGTTTTTTAAAGGCCATCAGATTGCGGAAAACCCGAAAGCTAAAATTGACCAGACGAAACCAGAACTGCCTGTCCAGAGATGTGACAAACACGGCGGGAAGTTGGTAAATGTTTACTGTCCCGGTCATGACGTAGTTGGTTGTTCTACATGTGTAGCTGTTGATCACAGGTAAACATTCTACGTTCGTTGTTTTTTAGTGTTTTTTTTTCCTACACCCTATTGATATTGTTTTCATTAGAAAAAATGATAACAATAAATATGTTACTATTAAACACTGTCAATTATGGAAAGGTTGACTCGAGGTTAATTATTAGTTTTTTCTAATAAAGGATTATATTTGGACGTAATTTCACTGAAAAGTTACAGTTAAATAAGGCAACTTCATAGTAAATGACGAAAAAATAGGAGGCTTTTTTCCTAACAATTTAACTTATGATGTTAACAGAATATTAATTTCTTTATACATGTCAATACATGTAATTTCTCTCTTTAATTGTGTCGATAGCATTTAGTAGATCAGGACTTTTATGTCAACTCACGCGGTGAATAATTTTAAGCTGACGAAATTTAATGAATTTCTGGCATCAGATAAGGTACATTGTATACTTTTAGGAATTAAAGTTAAGCTTTTACAGAATTTGTAAATTTTATCTTGATATACTTTTTTTCTAGCCATTATCTTAAATTAAATGCTTTTCTATGAGGCATTCTAACTTATTATTAAATAAATTATTTTAATGATTAACTTCGTTTTCGGTGGCATATTAAGACAACCTGTAGTCAGGTAGTAGAGAATTAAGTTATTTACAAAGTGTAATATAATCTTGAAGTCATGAAATGCGATTGATATGAATTTGAATGCATTAGCAATTTTATAAACACGCTTTATCTCTTTGTATTACGTTATTGTTTCTGAACAATTGAACAATTTTATTTTTCACCATTTAACATTTTGCGTCTTAGATAAAAGATTTTAAAACCAGTGAAAGTCAATCATGCTATAATATGTATAATTGTTAAAATTAAACATCTGAATATTAAATAACATTCTAAAATAACATGTACGGCCTCTATGATCGTGAGAGTCAAATCTAGATAACGGAGATATTAAGAATGAATACAAAGCAGACAAAAACCTTAATGTCATGGAAGGTGTTTGCATCGGATAAATTAGTACATGTAATTTTATATACACGCATTAGCCTTATTCACACTGTCGCGATAAACAGCCTCGGTGCGTCTCGGTTTGGACAATGGGCTAAACTGGGACTTCAACCGTAGTGACGCCGGCAGAATCGCATTGAATCGGAATAAACCGTGTAGCACCGGCGATCACCGTGTTCAAAATTTAAAACCGGGACTCCCCGCAAGCGAAAACATTGCCGGCTTTTTCCGAGGGGATCCGGGGCAACACCATAGATCTTCGGTATGATCCGTTTCTCCCTCGTAAGGCCACCGGATGAAACTATTATAGTAATACGGCTTGGGCTATGACTAAGGCATGGTAGTAGCCGGCAAATGCCACTCATTTTTCACCTGTGTTATTTCGCGTATTTCGGTCTTAGATAAATGTTCTTACGATGTATTTTAAACCCAGTGATAGTCAACAATGCTGCAATCTGTCTTGTTAAAATGATGCGACTTAATAATTGTTAACGCCAAAATATTTTTGCCGCTTCTGTACGTGAAACTTAATGATATCATAGTTCATGTTTGCTGTTATCCCTCAAATACATAGACATCACATTTCAGAATAGTAAGATCTGACAAAATCTGAATCAAATGTCTTCACTAATCAAGCGACATAAATAATTTTGCTGCCTTCATGAAAATAAAATAAAACAAGATTACATTTTCAAAATTTTGAGTTAATTGAGTAAATCAAAATAAATATTAACATTAAGATGACAAGATTAAATATTGATTATGCGGATATTTTTTTCATGTTTTAATTTTGCGTCTATTCGTAGGCGGCCGGGGCAGTAATATGCATTGCTATAACTGCCCATAAACAGTCTCACTCAAACAGCGAGCCTGGAGTATTTTCATATTTGTCGTGTTCGGTGGTTTTCTTAGTTCCCTTATTCTCTATTTGTATGACATTTGAAAGACACAACATGAAACTGAATAATTCGAAGCAACTGTTAATGGCTTGTAAACGAAAATGCCACAATATTTAATGATATTTTGTAGATATAAGTTTTGAAATCAATTCAGGATTGAGGATATTTTTTCAGCTCCTGTAAAGGGAAACAGTTCATTCCCGACGTGGTAAAGACTCCTTCGATTGCAAAAGAAATGTCAATGCTTGACACGAGTATGGAACAACTCTTGATCCGGCTGGATAAACTGAAACATAACAAACAAGAGCGCCTCAAACAGATGCAACAAGAGAAAATGTTATTCTGAAGGAAATCCGAGATTTAAGGAAGAAAATCAATGACCATCTAGATCGGATGGAGATTACGCTTGTGTGTGACGTTGAATCAAGGTTTGAAGGGAAAATACAGTCGACAAGCCAGAGCGTTGAAACTTTTAATAATATGACGTCATCAGTCGCAAAAAGCCGGAAGACTCTTCAGGCAGCAAGAAATATCAACGACGCAGAGATGTTTGTTCATATAAAACAAGGAAAAGAGAATTTGCGCGAACACGAGAGCAGAATAAACAGTTTTTATCTGAAGGTGAGATGGGGTCGGTAAAATTGTTCCCGAATAGTTTAAAAGACGCTCTGTTTGGTAAAAACGATAACATCTTCGGGCGTATTTCTGAAATCATTGTCCCAAAATCGATGGAACATTTTGGTGATTTTAGTGTTCGCCTACAGTCAGACGAAGAGACTTGCAACATTGATGATTTTTGTATAACCACCGATGGTAGTATCGTTTTTACAGATTGGAATAACAATAAACTTAAGAAATTGGACAGATCATACAATGTAGTAGAATATCTTGAAATGCCCAGTACTCCTGTTTACCTATGTGAGGTAGACAGCACCCAACTTGCTCTGACCCTGGTGGATGACAAGAGAGTTCAATTTGTGCTCCAGCAGCCTCTGAAGCTGGTCAGGTATTTTACTGTTGGAGACCGTTGTCGAGGTATAGACTGTCACGATGGAAAGCTTTACGTGTGTTGTGGTGGATATGTAGACGAAGGTCCGGGTCATATAGAAGTGTATGATTTACATGGAGGCTTGTTTAGAACCATCTATGAAGGTCTGATTAAACCATTTCATATAAAAGCTGCCAGTGATGGTGAATTATTTGTAGCAGACAATCCAGGCAGCGGCGGTAAGCTGTTCAAAGTCAACACACATGACTTCAGTGTGTTAGAAATAAATATAAAAACATTAACTCATGTAGGAAGATACTGCAGAATAGGAGGAGGTCAGCTGTGTATCCCGGGATTCGAATCAAACAACATAGTGTTGATATATGAGGATGGAGAGCATACGCAAGAGCTGCTTATAGAAAAGGATGGTATAGTGCAACCAGTGAGTGTGCTCTTTAATGAAAAACAATCACATTTAGTTGTCAGTTTGTGGGAATCAGACATAATCAAAGTTTATAATGTCATCACGTAAGCCGGTGACTTTCACCAATGACATTGTTCCTTGAAGCCCATACATTTGACTGGTGACGATTTCTGTTATTTGTCATATCCTTCCTTATTAAGAACTGGCCAGGGTATTCAATATTCAAGTAGCTTTTGTCTGTTATAAAAACGATGGTATTTCAACTGCTACACCATTCATATTGAATCAATTATAATTCAACCTTAATTTTCAAAAGAAATCTAGATGTTTGACGACGATCAGACTTTATTTTATAATTTATCAAGAATAGGTAAGATTTAATTATTTATGAGGAATAAAAAAAAGATGAGAAAAAAAAACACGAAACTTTGAAAGCCGCCGAACACGACAAATATCAAAATATTGCAGGCGTGGCTTGTTTGAACCTGTTCATGAGCATTAATGGAAAAATATAATGGCAATAAAAAACAACAATACAAATGCCCAAATAAGTAATATGATACTGAAGCAATTGTTAAAGACATTTAAAATTTGTCTTAAAGAAGAGAGAAATAAACAAATAAACACTTTTTGTTTTTGTCATCCATTTCTGCAAACAGAAAATGGAAGGTCAAACACACTTTTACAGATATCTCATTTTGTAATCATTTGTTAGACAAAATAACATTACATAATGTTGTCGTAACATATTAGTAAAAAAGCATTTTATTTGATGATGTATTGTGTTATTTTTTGTTTGGTTGTTTATAACATTAAAGAGATATTTTTAGGTATTTTTACTTTTTTTTTGTTGAACCGCGTTTTGCATTTAGATAGATTTTGAGAGTTTTCCTTTTTATCTATGACATTGCAATTAAGAAAGGAGTGCCGTCTAGTGCACCTTGTTAATGTTAACAACTGAAGAATATGATGAGTTTTTATTAATCGCACTGGGCAACAATTAATTACTAATTAGGCGAATACCGTTTTAGTGCACGTATGTTTTATTTCAGATTTTCAGTTTCATAATATGCAAACACTCGATTGTGGTCGATCAAAACCCGATACTTTTTCTGTGCTGTGTAGTAGTCATCTTGCAGTTTGCTAAATACTAACTCTATCTTTGGACTAAAATAAATACCGACACATGTCGGCTACTTACATAGTATTCAGTTTTCACGCCGTCGACTCAGTTCATTTTGTCAATTTGGTTTAACCAAGGCCATGAACAATGTTTGCGCAAGCAGTAATTTTCTTTGTCGTTAACGTTATATAAACAATATTCTCAATATTTTATTTTAATATTGAGAATAATTACTAGATGCTTTAATATAAGAATTAAATCGACAACGGAAAATAAAAACAAACTCGGATAGTGTCTGCCTCCAAAAGGGATTTTGTCTGTATGTGGTTTGTGACCTTGTGTTCTTACGCTACATCAGTCGATGTTCTAAAATAATGTAACATATTTTACCCAGATTTGTACTATAGGATTCAGAGCGTTGAAACTTTTAATAATATGACGTCATCAGTCGCAAAAAGCCGGAAGACTCTTCAGGAAGCCAGAAATATCAACGACGCAGAGGTGTTTGTTCATATAAAACAAGGAAAAGATTCAGCAAATATTGGTTTTAGAACTGGGGGTTACAATGTAATTATTTTAGAATGATTTTTATGATCATGCACCTTTTCCTGAATCAGTAGTAAATAAATGAATACCTGTTTAATAAATGTTTATTTACAGGTATTATAATTTAATTTGTACACATTGTACATATTTGTACAGAGCAGAAACAAACTTTTTCCAGACAAATCAAAACATACATTTATTGTAGTTTGGGTCAGCTAATCGAAGTATTCCGTATAAAAAAAAATCACATTTAACTACAAGTTTAGGCCCGAACATAATAATATATTTACAAAAACAACAACAACATAATCTAGTTCTTCATGATTGCTATGAATTGTGTGACAGGGTCATTTTATGACACATTTGTATAATATTACATATTTCCCTATTGTTTGTCCATTTTATTGATTTTTACCTAATTGGAAAGCTTAAACTTGTTAAGACATCTTTTTGGTAGTTTTGATTCTTTTAGAGTAATTAATACTTTGGGCATGCGCAGTCAATATTTAGAAAAATGCGCAATTCTTGAAACAGCTTTCTATTAAGCAAATAAGATGTTGACAGTTGTTACTGATGACTGTTATCTATTCTGATAACTTGTAGGTATCATACAATTGTTGGAATGTTTCTTATTTCGGTTGCATTTGGAAATAACTTCAATTTAAATCTGGTCGCGCTCATTCCAGAAATGGCGGTCTCTTTGAATTCTTTTCTTGAAATGCATGAAACTTAACAAACCCTATTGTTATTCACAGCAAAGATCACTTTGTGTGTGGCTGAAGAGGGACGGACGATTGATGTTAGAGTTAGGGTCACAGAATCCATTAATTCTGGTAAGAATGAATGTAAATTAATTATATATGAACACCTGTGATTTTTTTGTCAGTTTTAGATAAAGACCACTATGTCAAATGTTAATATATATGTATTGTTTTTAATGTTTTGAAACAGAATCGTGATATTTAAGGTTGTTCAATGAAAACAATGTATTGACAATTTACACAGGATTATTACTTTATGTAAGAATCTGTTATTCTTTATGCTTAACATGTTTTCATTGACTTGTACTTTCAGGACCACACTTGGACATCGTTGTTCACTAGTTCATAGTGGATTTGACATTTATCTACAGTGTTTATGGACTTGTATATCATTTGGTCTTGGATTTACTGATATATATGATATTAAAAGAATAGAAACGAACTCAGCTGTTTGGACTGTATTTTAATAGTTCTACTTAAATAAGGATATTAAAAACAACACGCAGCTTACAAATGGAGCCCCCAGTGAATTTTATCATCGTCAGTTAAATCCATAACTTTTGAGACATTGTCATTATTTGTTACTTAGAATTACCAAGGTTTAAACATTTATGAACTGCATAATAGAGCTTCAAGAAACAACACTGTGAGTGTATTACCAAGTAATCAACTATTTTGCAATCTTCACGACGAGTCAGGACTATTTAACCTTACGACTGGATTGGAGTGGACCTCAAGCCTGGTCTTGATCGTGTTTAAATCTTCATTTATCGTGTTTGGATCTTTGTTGGGATTTCACATCTCTGATTCAAGACACTACCATATCTGGTACACTAGGAGGATCATTGAAAGATCTGAGGACAGACATTTTTCATTCCGGGGAGGAGCAGCAGTGACAATTAACAGTGACTGTTTAAAAAAAGACATATCTGTTGTGTGTTCTTACAGACATAGTGGTCACAGTAAGTTAATATATTCTTGTCATTAATAACCATAGTCACTCAAGGGAGATAAAAATTACTTTGGTAATATTGATTAGTAGTAATTTTTGTAAATTTTAACAATTTTGTTGTAATTTATAGAGTGACTCTGGGTGTTGATGAAAATAAGTGTGATATTGTAAGAAGTATGTAAGAAAATATCACGGCACTTTGCAAATTCCCTGGTGGTGGACATAATATAACTGCATGAAAATTAATTTCTCCTCTTCTGTATCTCCAAATTTCAATTAACATTATACACTTTCAGGCTGCCATTTCAGATTAGTTTATTTCAAAATTGTTTTCCAAAAGTTGACATTTGTCATAAACCTAGGACATTCCAGCATTAAGTATGGTTTCTTGAAATCATAATTAAAGGTTCAACAGGTCAAAGTTCAAAATCTAGGACATTTCCTCTTGTGATGTTTAAGCTTTCCATTTAAGTAATTTAATATAGGCCCATTATTTACAATTTGTTTCCAGCTTCTAGGAGAACAACAGTACCTGTGACTGCCAGATCACCAGATATTTACATTCTACTTAAGGCATATATAATTTCTTTCAGCAATTTTTTATTACAACAGACTGGGAAAAGATTTTCAGCATATATTTTGTTGTTTTTGTGTTCAATATTGTGGTACACAGAAATATATGACATTTATATAGTGATTTATCTGAGATTGAACTCATAATTTGGTCATTGTTTATTTAATGTGATTTGGTTATAGATAGGAAATTGTAAGTTAGAAGTAGTTAGTTGGTTTATTAGAAAACAGGAAAGTTAAAATTACAAATATTAATATATTCAAGAATTAAACTTAAATTTACAAACTTAAAACCTCGATATATTAACCAAGATAAATCTTGCAAATATATTCATTATAATACACTTGAGATATTTTTATAGCAATATAAATAAATTGAGGCAGTACTTGATACTAAAAGTAAAATATATATAATAATAATTATAATTTATATTTCCATAAATAGTTACAAATACAATAGAATTTGGAATAACTGAATTCATTTCATTACATAATAACTGAATGTAAGCATTTTAAAGGTAAAAGTGCATTTATAAAATAAATGAAGTAAGTTGAGTGAGAATTTCAATTAAGATATTAAACGTTATTAAAACACATAGGAATATACTAATTTAATAAATAGGCTTGAAGAAATAATTTAATAATAATAAATAAATAAATATTAATACAACAAATTAACAATATACATAGCAATTTAGGATAGCCTTGATTGTGTATAGGTAGTCTGTTAGGGATTTAGGGATATAGTAGTTCAGGAGTAGTGGCGAAGAAGGAAAGTCAGTGCAAAACTGTATTACGTAAAAATTTATTAGCGCAAAAGTGAATTAAGTGGTAAATCAGTGCAAAACTGAATTATGTGAAATTAAGTAGCTCAAAAGTGAATTAAGTGATTAGTCGGTACAAAATTGAATTAAGAGAAATTAATTAGTGCAAAATTGAACTAAGTGGGAAATTTTGTGCAAATTGAATTGAGTGATGACAGTTAGTGGAAAACTGAATCAAGTGGAAATTATTATAATTTAAACTCATTGATGGAAGTGTATTGAAACTTATTTTGGATTCAGAAGTAGATTGATGCACTTAAAGTGAGCATTTGTGTTTACTGTTGGAGACTAGTGCAATAGTGATTTATGTGGTGATTAAGTGCAAAAGAGTGTTAATTATAAATATATATATCCTGAATTTGTAATGCACCATTCAGCCGACTTCATTTTGTGAATTTGAGTGCTGTAGGTGGTGCAATACCGACTTATATGAAGGATTAATGATTTTGAATAAGAAATATTCATATTCGTTGGAAACAATTAATAGTTTTTTTACTTGGATATGAATTATCAGATATTGAAGTCAGGATAAAGTATTACAGTGAAAGTAACATGGACATTTAATTGTGAAATACTGTGATAAAATAAGTTCTTTGACTTAGAGCTTTTGATTTATTCTGATCCGGATTTAATCAGAATAGTGATTAACTTGATAGACAGTTTTGAAACTGACTTGTGAAGTATCATACTAGAGACGTAAATAAATAATCAGCACCATAGGAACCTATCACTATCAGCGTTGGATTAGTGTCATAGTGGATTAGTGCCTCAAAGTGAACTTGAAAATTTGGACTAAACATCTTGTATATCGAGTCGACACAAGATAACAACTAATAATGGCGACTAAGGATGATGTA
The DNA here is from genome assembly GCA_038501625.1 of Corbicula japonica. Taxonomy (NCBI): domain Eukaryota; kingdom Metazoa; phylum Mollusca; class Bivalvia; order Venerida; family Cyrenidae; genus Corbicula; species Corbicula japonica. The sequence continues at coordinate 218,117 of JAZAYU010000298.1, forward strand.
ACTGAGGATGAACTTAAGTTGCTTGGAGCCATTAGGAGGATGAGGATCAAACCAGAAAGAGTGGAGACACCAGAGGATTTTGAAAGTTATATCCGACATTATGAGGAAGCTTCTGGTGCACATCCAACAATGGATAGGAGAAGACCACCCCGAATTTCAACATTTTATGGACAGGCAGGAAAAGGGGAAGTTACCTATCCGACATGGAAATACGAAATACAGTGTCTGGTGGATGAGGGATGTTACCCGGAAGACCAGATACTCTTAGCTATAAGGAGTTCTGCTAAGGGAGAAGCAGCCAATATTTTGAGGAGGTTAGGTACTAAAGCAGGCATTGATGAAGTTCTTCAGAAGTTTGAAAGTACACTAGGTGACATTGATACCGAGGAGACCATTCTTAAAAAGTTTTATGCTGCCCAACAGGAACCTCAAGAATCATTTGTGACCTATGCAACAAAAGTTGAAGATATTTTTTCACAGGCGGTAGAACTTGGTGCACTTAGATCATCGCAAGAGACTACACTGAAAAGTGTTGTATATCAAGGTCTGCGACATCCACTTAAGCAATTTGGAAATCTTGCATTTCAAACGATTGATGATTATGACAAGTTTAAAGTGGAGATAAGAAAACTTGAAAGTACAATGGCAACAGGTAAGCAGCAAGAGGAATCTGAGGTTAAAGCTAGATGCAGCGCCATGAATCCACAGAATTCAGAGCTCGGAGAAGTGAAGAATCTACTTAAAGAGATGAATGAAAGGATAAAAAAGTTAGAGGAAGAAAAAACTAAACAACAAGAACAAGGTACAGAACAACCAAGACGTGGAGCAACATACAGAGGACCTCGACATAGGAGAGGACAACGTGGAAGGGGCAGAGCTGATAGAGGTAGAGGTCAGTACCAACCCACCAGACCAACGGGTACAAATACATTCAAACCTCAAGAAAACACCGATGAAACTTTCTATTGCTACCATTGTGGCCAACCAGGACATATTGCAAGGAATTGTTTAAACAAATGAGTACCTCTGTAGCAGGACCAGATGGGGGTGCTAAGAATAAAAGTGGTCCACATTTAGTTGGTCAATCTAATGAAACAAACATCAGTATTAACAACATCTCAACCACTGCACTTATAGATACAGGATCATGTGTAAGCAGTATCTCAGAATCTTTTTACAAACAACATCTTCCAGAACTTCCACTTAAGCCTATTACAGACATTTTAAAAATCGAATGTGCAGATGGAAACACCCTACCATACTCCGGATATATTGAAGCGTCATTGACATCGATTGGAATACCTCAGTGTGCGCAACAACAATGTCTCTTATTGGTTGTCCCTAATACAAGTTACAATTCGAAAGTACCTATACTTCTTGGAACTAACATTTTGAATGAATTTCTACAGGATTGTAAATCAACACATGGAGAACAATTTTTACAAAAAGCGAACTTGTACACCCCATGGTACTTAGCTTTTCGTTCCATGATAATAAGGGAGAAAGAACTTAGGAAGAATAAGGATAGACTGGCAGTTGTAAGGAGTGCAGAGACATCCAGAGTACTGATAGGCCCTAACCAAAGTATAAACATTAAAGGGTACATAGACAAGGAACTGGATTACATGCCCACATGTGCAATAACCAGCGAATGTGAGGACTCGTCATTGCCAGACTTCATTGATGTCACACCAACGGTAACAAGCTACAACTTCAGAAGAAACACCGAAATAACCATCAACCTATCCAACCTTACAACCAATACAGTTACTGTCTCTCCCAAGGCGATATTATGTGAACTACAACCAGTCTCAATAGATGAATCCGTTTTTGATAAGATAGAAGATCCCATTACTCAACAAATTTTTAATGAAATCCACATAGACTCCAATCTAACACCAGAAGAGAATGAGAAAGTTAAACAGATACTTCTGAAACACATTGATATTTTCTCAAAGAATGACACAGATATTGGAGATTGCAACCTGATAAAGCATCGAATCGATTTAATAGAAGACACTCCCTTCAAACAGAGACATAGAAGAATTCCTCCATCTATGATTGATGAAGTAAGAAAACATTTAGAAGATCTTCTTTCCTGCGGAATTATCAGAAAATCAAAATCACCATGGGCCTCCAACGTTGTACTGGTGAGAAAGAAGAACGGAAAACTGAGAATGTGTGTGGATTACCGAATGTTAAACAAGCGATCAGTCAAAGACTCCTATGCTTTACCTAGGATTGAAGAAGTCTTCGATGTTCTGCACGGATCCACACTATTCAGCACAATTGACATGAAAGCTGGATATCATCAGGTGTCAGTGGAAGAGTCACACAAGGAGCGCACAGCCTTCACAGTCGGTCCATTAGGCTTCTTTGAATATAACAAAATGCCCTTCGGACTTTCAAATTCGCCGGCAACATATCAGAGGCTGATGGAAGAGTGTTTGGGGGATTACAATATGAAGATTTGCGTAATTTACCTTGATGACCTGATAATATTCAGCAAGAGTTTTGAAGAACATCTTTACAGATTAGATCTGGTACTCACCCGTCTACAGGAATGCAACCTTAAACTTTCTGGCGATAAATGCTTCTTTTTGAAGGAAAAAGTTCGATTTCTTGGACATGTCGTCAGCAAGGACGGAATAGAGACTGACCCAGATAAGATCGAAAAGGTTAGGAACTGGCCCACCCCAACAAATCCTGATGAATTGAGGTCTTTCATTGCATTCGCAGGCTATTATAGACGTTTTGTAAGAGACTTTTCAAAGATCACCAAACCACTTTCAGACCTTCTGCCACCTACATCAGCAAGAAAGAATTCACCAAAACACAAACAGAAAATAAAAGAATGGAAATGGGAATCAGAACAGCAAGACACATTCAACAAGTTGAAAGATATTTTGACCTCACCACCTATTTTGGCCTATCCAGAATTTTCCAAAGAATTTGAACTTCACACTGATGCATCTTCCAAAGGATTAGGGGCAGTCTTATATCAAGAACAGAACAATCAGAAAAAAGTCATTGCTTATGCCAGCCGGAGCCTCAACAAGTCAGAACAAAATTATTCAGCGTTTAAATTGGAATTCCTCTCTTTGAAATGGGCTGTTACTGAAAAATTTTCGGATTATCTTCTAAATACTCACTTTACAGTCTACACAGACAACAACCCGTTGACACATATCCTCACAACAGCTAAATTAGATGCAACAGGACAACGTTGGGCCTCAGCATTGGGAGAATACAATTTTGATATCGTTTACAGATCTGGAGTTAAGAATAAAGATGCTGATGCAATGTCGAGATACCCATTTGAAAGATTAGAAGACCCCCATGGTGAACAGATTAAGATTGAAGATAGAATAATAAAGACTATCTGTAATGACTCCCAAGTAGAAGCATATCTGGAGGTTATTCCATCAGCATCTCTGAACATTATTGAAGCTACAGATTGTCCAGGACAACCACTAGCACAAATTGAACAGAGGGAAATAAGAAGAAACCAAAGAGAAGACCCAGTTATAGGCAAGTGGGTGAGAGCCACTATAGACAAGAAATTTCCAAAAGATTTTTCACACACCAAACCAGATCAGATCATGAGAAAAAACTTTAACCACCTTAAAATGATTCGTGGAATTCTTTATAGGGAAGTTCAAGATGGAGACAATACGTTACAACAGATGGTACTTCCAGAAGTTTATAGGAACACAGTCTTAGAGGGATTGCACAATGAAGTAGGACACCCTGGAAGAGACAGGACCATAACACTGATAAAAGAGCGTTTCTTTTGGCCTTGCATGACAGCCGACATAGAGAAATGGACATCTGAATGCCATAGATGCCTTCTTCGTAAGTCAACAACCAATGCAAAGGCACCTCTTGTGAATGTGGTCACAACATATCCGCTAGAGTTAATCTGCATGGATTTTCTTACATTGGAACCCTCTAAGGGAGGAGTGGGAAACATCCTGGTAATTACAGATCACTTCACCAAATATGCCTTAGCCATTGCAACAAAAAACCAAACAGCTAAAACAACAGCAGAAGCTCTATATGAAAACTTCATTGTTCACTATGGTATACCTACACGATTACATTCCGATCAAGGTGCAAACTTTGAATCAGATATCATCAAAGAACTATGTAGGATAACAGGAATGAAGAAATCCCGAACGACACCCTACCATCCTATGGGCAATTCAATCCCTGAGAGATACAACAGAACTCTTTTAAACATGCTTGGGACTTTAGAACCAGAAAAGAAGGACAACTGGAAGAAGTACTTACCATCTTTAGTTTACGCCTATAATTGTACGAGGCATGAGACCACCAAAGTTTCCCCTTTTGAGCTGATGTTCGGACGACGACCTAGGCTACCAATAGATTCTCTTTTCGACACTCCCTTAGAGGAATCAATCAGTCAAACTACAAAGAGTTATATAGAAGACCTAAAGCAAAGAATGAAAGAGACACAAGAAGTAGTAGCTAGAGTTGCAGAGAAAGCTAGAATTAAACAGAAAGAGATATATGACAGGAAAGCAAAGGCCACAAAGATAAATGTGGGAGACAAGGTGCTAGTGCGAGTCTTCAAATTTGAGGGAAAGCATAAAATTGCGGACAAGTATGAGGATGAAATATACACAGTCACAAGTCAACCAAATGAAGATATTCCTGTGTTCGAGGTGCGATCATCAGATGGAGTAGTAAAAAAGTTACATAGAAATCATCTACTTCTACTCAGTTTCTTAGACAAAGATACAGAAACAGAAGAAGATGAGATTCTTGATCAAACCAAAGAGAAAGAGGTGCACCAAACAAAAGAAACTGAAATATCAGAGAGAGGTGAAAAAGCAGCTGCAAAGATAGATTCGGTTAGAGAGACTAAGGTTGGCGCCAACGATGAAAAAGACAACATTGAGACTGAAGATGATGATGAGTCAGTATATGAATATGTACAACATACATTTACACATGGGGACGCCCATGATACAGTTAATCATCATAGAGAGAAGGAGAAAGAAGAAGAATTAAGAAATCAAGGTGATGAAGGAGAAATAGATCACTGAAAAAAAGCTACCGGTAGCACAGATACAGAAAAAGATGAGACAGAAGTAAAGAATGATAGTCATATCGACAATCAGTTTGAAGAAAGCATAGGCAGAGAAGGCAGAGAAATATTAGTAAGGACTGATGACGACCAAACTGTAAGAAAAGAAGGTAGTCAAACGGATGACCATCATGAGGGAAATGTTGAAGATGATACAAGAATGAGAAACACAGGGAATATAGATAATGTTGACGAAGTAGAAACAGAAAAAGAAATTCTAAGTGACATTGACAAAGATGACACTAGAGTAAAAGTTGTGGAAGAAAACACTGTAAGAAGATCAACAAGAGAAAGGAAACCACCAAAAAGATATGAATCTTATCACATGAATCAAGCCACAGAAATAACCATGGAAACAAAGTTAAGAACTTTGAATATTTTGTTAAACTCAGGAGTGTTTGAAAGCATGGATACTGAGACTGCAAATACAATTGTTCGTGCTTTAATGAAAGACTGAAATTTTAATTGTTTTAATCTTTGAATTGTGAAACTGTACATATGATTATCACTATGAAGTGATTGCATGTATTCCGGAACACCATTCTATGGAATATGAAATAAATAGTGAGGAAATTGCCTTTGTGGACAATTAAGCAAGAAGTGAATTCATTTCATTATTATAATGGAATAATGAATTAAGTTTGAAAGAGTGAATAATTGTAATTGTTTTTTTAACTTATTTTTGTCTATGATAATGAATTTTGCAAGTTTAAATTGTAGGGACACAATTTAAAGAAGAGGAGGACATAAACAGATATTTTTTCATTGATTCAAATGATGCAATGCTTTGATGTTTGATTAACAGTTATTTTTCAGTTTTACTGTAGGTATTGAAATCATGTCGAGACGACATTTCCCAGACCGGGGGAGCATGTGACAGGGTCATTTTATGACACATTTGTATAATATTACATATTTCCCTATTGTTTGTCCATTTTATTGATTTTTACCTAATTGGAAAGCTTAAACTTGTTAAGACATCTTTTTGGTAGTTTTGATTCTTTTAGAGTAATTAATACTTTGGGCATGCGCAGTCAATATTTAGAAAAATGCGCAATTCTTGAAACAGCTTTCTTTTAAGCAAATAAGATGTTGACAGTTGTTACTGATGACTGTTATCTATTCTGATAACTTGTAGGTATCATACAATTGTTGGAATGTTTCTTATTTCGGTTGCATTTGGAAATAACTTCAATTTAAATCTGGTCGCGCTCATTCCAGAAATGGCGGTCTCTTTGAATTCTTTTCTTGAAATGCATGAAACTTAACAAACCCTATTGTTATTCACAGCAAAGATCACTTTGTGTGTGGCTGAAGAGGGACGGACGATTGATGTTAGAGTTAGGGTCACAGAATCCATTAATTCTGGTAAGAATGAATGTAAATTAATTATATATGAACACCTGTGATTTTTTTGTAAGTTTTAGATAAAGACCACTATGTCAAATGTTAATATATATGTATTGTTTTTAATGTTTTGAAACAGAATCGTGATATTTAAGGTTGTTCAATGAAAACAATGTATTGACAATTTACACAGGATTATTACTTTATGTAAGAATCTGTTATTCTTTATGCTTAACATGTTTTCATTGACTTGTACTTTCAGGACCACACTTGGACATCGTTGTTCACTAGTTCATAGTGGATTTGACATTTATCTACAGTGTTTATGGACTTGTATATCATTTGGTCTTGGATTTACTGATATATATGATATTAAAAGAATAGAAACGAACTCAGCTGTTTGGACTGTATTTTAATAGTTCTACTTAAATAAGGATATTAAAAACAACACGCAGCTTACAATTGAAAACAGTTTTATGGTGTATACCAATCTTACTTTTGTAATATCAAATTTAATTGTAAGATAAATAAGCTGTGAAACCATGTTTTGTCCGACTTTTTTTAAATTTAGATGAATTGGCCCGATTTTAATTACTTATTATAATTATTAAAATTATTTATCCATGTAATAGGAACTAGAATTTCGGTTGCATTAAAATATGAATCCATAGAAAACATAAACAACATAATCATGTTCAGCATTTCAAGTATTTCCGTATTTATTTTCTAAGATTGCGAAATTTACCATTGAACTTCGAAGTATTTATAACAATAATTTGTAACATTGTAGTCCGCTATATCCGACGCATGCGCATTTTATAACAATATTTTGCAAATACCCTGTTAACATTTTAGTAACTTCTCACTCTCCTTACGCTTGTAACGAAGGCTGTTTGTGATAGATTGACATTTATTTTATGCTTTTCAGTGAATTATAAAATTTTCCCTGTGAAATAAAGTGGTATTTCACTGTTTTCAAACAATGGAATATCATGACTGTTTATTTTCACTGCTTTTAACATAACTACACATAACATTACAAATAAGAACGTTTAGAAAACAGGCTCAAATTTGGATGTTTAGCGTCATGACGTCACGTCAAAAACAAGCGTTTTGGCGCCATTTCTTGCAATTTTCTGTCAAATTCACACAAGTTGTGCACTTAAAGTATAAAATGAAAAGGAAATTTGTTTTTACCAGTGAAAGATAAATATATATATCACTCGTGAACTTCAAAATTTAATGTAATTTCAAAAGTGGCATCGGCACTCTTGAAAATACGAATATCGGAGCTCATTCGGTGAAATATATTTCTATCTAACACTGGTAAAAACAATTATTCTCTATACTCTGCACGAATACTATAGCTACAGTAGTGCTTGTATATGGTTTGTTAATTATGATATAAATTTTGAAAAATGTTACAAGTTACAAGTAGACATAGCGAAAGGAAATTCTATCTTCAATGTGTTATTATCCTGGAAAAAACATCTTTCTTGTAAGATCATCTATAAAGTGCCCATGAATTTATCCTCAGGACATATTTCTGTCATAATGCAAAGTTCAATCTTAACATGTAGTAACTTTTGTTATTTAATAGCGTTGGAATTTTTTTATGGCTGGCCTTAAGTTTTTGGCTAACTTGACTAGACCACTTCATGTATATTTCTTTATTTCATTACACTGGTAAAAACAAATATTCTCTATACTTTGCACACATACTCTTGTTACAGTAGTGCGTGTATTTAATTTTGTTAATTGTAATACAAATGTGGAAAAATGTTACAAGTCACAAGTAGAAATAGCGAAAGGAAATGCTGTCTTCAATGTGTTATTTTCCTAAAAAAAAACAACAGCATCTTTATTGCGAGATCATCCAAGAAATGCCCATGAATTTGTCCTCAAGACTTATTTCTGTCATAATGCAAAGTTCAATCTTTAATGTAATAAAAGTTGTTATATAACAGCGTTGGAATTTTTTTAAGGTTGGCCTGAAGTTTAGGCTAACTTGACTAGACCACTTCACGTGTATATCTTTTTTTTCATTTACTTGAAACCTTTACATCAACACTGTTTTTCTTTTTTCAACAAGTGTTATTTTAATTGTTAGAATTAAATATAATTAGTGTGAGTCAAACAATATTATTAATATATTTTCTGTCATATGTTAATAATACATTTAATTATCTCCATAAACTTTGTTGTCATCATCGTGATCAGTTTTACTATATAACAGCATTTGTACATCAGATTCATATCTTGTAAAAACTTTATTCACTCATTCAGATCTTCATCACACAAATGATGATGATGATGATGATGATGATGATGCTGATGATGACTGTAATGACGATTAAAATGATGATGATGATGATGATGATGATGATGATGATGATGATGATGATGATGATGATGATGATGATGATGATGATGATCAGTGCCCTTATGTTAAGGGACACTTTCAGAAACAGAATATTTTCGTTCTTAAATTTGTGTGACACATACCATATTAGTTAGAATTATTTTTAACTGTCCCGAGAATATGGATGATTACGGTAGGTAGTTTGGTTAAAAATATTGTATTTATATTAATATTTTTTAAAAGTCCCTTATCTTGAAACACCTGATTTTGCTGTTTGAAGAACTGGTATATGTTTATTAAGGCTTTTAAAATTAAGAGTTGTACATGTATGTTTTTGTCGTAATTCAACTTGTTGAATTATTCAAAGTTACTTCACAGACCAGAATATTAATTACCAGAATATGTACATATATTACTTGTTCTCTTGTGTGCTAATAAAATGGTTGCAATAAATCTTTTCTCCTTATTTTTCTAAACTAAATAAAAGGGCCTTAAGTCCAAAAAAATGTTGGACCCGAACAAACTGATAATATGCTCATCTCATAAAAATATGAAGACTGTTTGGAAAGCTTAGCTTTTAAAAAATAGATTACATAAGTGTTTCTTCATGTTTTGTACATTCACACAAGCAAATTTTTATTACAACAAAACATCGGAATGAGATTATATCACTTTTGAACAATTCCAGTACTATCAAGTTATTGTTGAATTTGTTAACAAGATCGCAGATATCGCGTCTATTTATAGTTATAACTGATAAAAACAGAGATAACTAAAAAGTCGCGTTATAGTATGCCAGAAGTAAAGAAAATAAAAAAAATACTGTAACATGAGAATACCAGAATAGATGAAAAGGGAACTGTGAAGACCCTCGACCACGACAAATATGAAAATATTGCAGTCTCGGATTGATTGAGCCTGTTCATGGGCAGTAATGGATATGCTTTTTACTGCCCACGCCGCCTAGCCACGGGTTGAGCGCAAATCAATATTTACACCAATAAACAGTACAATTTTGATCCATCCCAAACGATGGTATGCATATGGCGGTGAACATGGAACCTTCCATGCGGTATTTTCAGATTAATACCATTCCATGTTCAGCGGCGTATGGTCCCCACATAGAAAATGGGTTTGCCATAAACGAGAAAACAATGGGTGGAACTATAAACAGAATAGAATTTTGGAAGAAAATAAAAAAAATACTGTAACATGAGGATTTGTTATATACCAGAAGAGAAGAAATTTAAAAAAATTCTGAAACATGAGGATTGGTTGTATACAAGAAGAGAAGAAAATAAAAAAATACTGTTACAGGAGGATTTGTTTCCTAAAAATGTTTTCTTCAGCATTTCTCAGAGTGGAATCATTAAAACACAAGGGTAGTGTAAGGGTATGACCCTTTTTATTGTTCTTCTGAACCTTAATCTACAATGTAAATAATAGTCCTACTTGAAATCCTGGAGAAATCCTGAAATCCATGGACTGAATTTGGACTTTTAAAGAAAACATATTACTAACCTGTTGAAATTCCTGCTAATGGTCATAAGGACAAACTTTAAGCATAAATATATTGAAATATAATCATAACTTTCATAAATTCTCACCTTTGACAGTAAAATTCCAGTGACTATTTTGGATTTCACTTTTAGCAGAAGTTTTCGTGGCGCCATTATTTGAAATCCGCCACTTTGTGACTTTCAAGTTAAAATCCATAATTATTATAGTGAGATTTATCATAATCCTTGAATATTTACTTAATGCATATTGAATTCTTATTGTGTGGTCCTGAAATCTACCAGTCTCTTTGGTAAATCCTTTGAATTTCATGTTTTTGTCCGTTTGGATTTTGTTCTGGATTTCAATATGGCCGATCTTTGAAATCCGGAAATAATATTTGGGAAAACTCCTCGTAGATCATTGGTAGATTTCAGGGATACCGTTATTTTGATTGGAGGATTTCAGTTTCGCTGCCTATATAAGTGCGGCGCGAAATACAAAATGGCACTTCGGTCTTGACATCTGAGTCATCTGACGACAACATCATTATAGTTAGTAAACTTCTGAAATATTTACATAGCGGTTAAATTTGAAACTGAAGTCCTTCCATCATTATGATCATAATTGCATTAAATCTATATGTAGAATGATATAATAAATACCTACGAGTTTAGTTATCATCTGATAACACTGAATTATAGTTATTAGTGTTAAAATTCAATGGTTGTTGATTTAAATGCCAGCCCAAGCCCATCCCTACAATGGTGTCAGAAGTGGGATAGTCTAAAACGTGCACTATCCTACAGTACGAACCATCCATCCACCTAACTCAGTTTGACTTGTGCATTACCAGTTTAGATAAACCCTGAATTTTTCAACACAAACAAACATATATAAGAAAAATAAACAGTATATAGCAGTTCATTTATTCAATATACAAATATATTAGTGAATGGAACAGAACAGAATATTACAATAACATAAAAAACATTACAATCATCACTGTGGTTTCAAATATAAAACAAAGAGTTGCTTAAAAGAATGGCAGATTCATCAGATTCTGAGGTTGAATTTAACTTGCCAGGACCTTCTAATGATGATGGAAGGGGTGATAAGCCTCCACCTCTTATCTCAGATGATGTCACAGAGAGACCAGCTGATGAAAGCACGGAGTACGACACTGGTGATGAGTTTCGGCATAGAGAAGACCGAAGTCCTCCCAGAACAAGGAGATTCAGGCGGCGTCATTATCTGGGAGTACCTAAAGATACAGCTAATGCCAATGCAAATTCCGTGACTAGACCAAGTCGTGGAATTCAACTTAAAGTGAATTATTTCAATGGGGACGATAGTTTTGAAGAGTTCTTGGATCACTTTGAGATTAGTGCTGAACTAGGAAATTGGGACCTTAGATCCATGAACTTAGCTTTAAGATCAAGAATGAGTGGACCAGCACACATGTTTGTATCAAGTCTGCCCCCTGAAATCAAGAATTCATACAGGGCACTTGTAGAAGCCCTAAAAGGGCGATATATGGACAATACGAAGCAGCCGGTGTGGGTTTCCAGTCTTATAGCAAGGCGAAGGCAGCCTGGTGAAACCTAAGCATCTTTCGGTGATTCGCTCATCAATTTGGCAAGGAAAGCATATGCTGATCTTGACTTCATAGCTCAAGAGCGAATGGCGTTAGAGCAATTCTATAGCACACTCACGGCAGATTTGCAATACCAGTGTATTGTAAATGACTGTCGTACTATTGGCCAAGCCGTAAGCCTGGTACAAACATATGAGGGCATAATGGGAAAAGACCAAAGCCAAGTACGAATGGTTACAAACCAAAATCAAAGTAATAAAACCCCTCCAAAGAAGCCCAGAACTGACCTGCTGAGCGAGATTCAGCGCTTATCCTCTAGAATAGAGCAATTAGAAAGAGGCAGAGCTAACAAGCCACCGAGGGTTTGTTATGGTTGTCAAGCTTCTGACCACCTCATACGAGACTGCCCATTCAAGAATACACTTAACCAAAGGCAAACTGCTACATCAACCCTGCATGGTCAGCCTTTAACATCTGGAGTTGGGAATGCCCCTTTAAGCAGCAATTATCAAGGTGGTTAGGAAAACGCCAACCCGTTGGTTCTTTAGGCCTGGGGCCCACGGATATCGAATCAAGGCCTCGCGAAACAAATAATCAAATAAGTAATGTAGGAACTGGGTGGGACAATGGGTTATATATAGGTTCAAAATTAAATGGGGTATTAACTAAGTTCTTGATTGATACTGGTGCAACCACTTGTCTGTTATCTCACCGCCAATATGTTACATGAGATTTGTTGACCAATTCAGTAACCTTGCAAAGCCTCTGTATAAGTTATGCAGTAAAAGTAACAAATTTGTTTGGGCAAATGAACATGAACAGGCCTTTCAGTCTTTAAAAACATCATTGACAACTGCCCCTATTTTGGCGTATCCAAGAAGTGATCTACCATTTTATCTTGACACTGACTGCTCACACTATGCCTGTGGTGCCGTTCTTGGGCAAGTGCAAAATGGTACTGAACGCGTTATTGCCTATATGAGTAAAACTCTATCCGCACCTGAAGTAAAATATTGTGTTGCCAGAAAAGAGTTATTAGCTGTGGTTACAGCTCTTAAACATTTCCATCATTATCTTTATGGCCAACAAGTTTTCCTCAGGACTGACAATGCCGCGGTTTCTTGGCTTAGAAGACTGAAAGATCCTTGCGGTCAAATGGCTCGTTGGCTACAATTCATAGATACCTACAACCTCACAATAACTCATCGCCCAGGCCGCTTACACACTAATGCTGATGCACTCAGTCGTCACCCATGCAAAGTGTGTGAGAGACATGAAAAGCGAAACCAAGAGCTAGAGTGTAGTACAGAAACAACTACAAGTGAGAATCAAGAAATCAAAAATTCTTCAGCAGTGGTGTGTGTGGTCACCAGATCACAACAAGGCCCATCAGCACCTGGTAGTCTACACCGTACTGTACTGCTGGATGGCTGGACAACAACTGACCTTCGGCACGACCAATTAACAGATAGTGACATTGCTCCAATCGTCGTTGCTGTGGAAACTGGTAACAAGCCAGGTTGGAATCAACTTTCTAGGTTTTCGCCAGTTACTAAGATGATATTTAACCAATGGGACCGACTGGAGGTTCATCAGGGTATCTTACACCGAAGATGGTCATCTGAAACAGAAAATGATTTAGTTCAGCTTCTGGTCCCCAAAGTTAAAAGAAATGATATATTGTTCTACTATCATAACATTCCCACAGCCGGACATTTAGGTGCAAATAAGGTTTTGAGTCGTCTACAGCGAAATTTCTTTTGGCCCGGAATGACCAAAGATGTCAAAAAGTACTGTGAACAGTGCATGACATGTGCATCTAAAAAGCCAGCAAAACCTTCACATGCCCCCCTTGGTGAGGTCACCTGCGGTGCAATGTTAGAAAAAGTACAAATGGACATATTAGGTCCTTTACCCACCACTTTAAAAGGTAACAAGTACATACTAGTGATAACTGATGTATTCACTAAATATACTGAGGCTGTAGCACTGCCAGACCAGGAAGCTAAAACAGTGGCAACAGCATTTGTCGACACATTTGTAACAAGAATGGGTACACCAATGTCCGTATTAACTGATCAAGGTACAAACTTTGAGTCTCTATTATTTAAAGAACTTTGTGAAATATTAGGTATACTTAAGCTGTCTACATCAGTTGCAAGGCCTCAAGCCAATGCAGTTGTCGAGCGTTTTAACCGAACACTTTTAGCAATGCTCACCTCTTATTGTTCAACAAAACAGAACACTTGGGACACCTACCTTCAACAAGTAATGATGGCCTTCAGAGCATCCAAGACTGCCTCAACTGGTTTCAGTCGAAACTACATGGCATTCGGCAGAGAAGTCTCTCTTCCCATCACTGCTGTTATTGGTCTTCCACCAGGAGAGAGGCTCTCTGCCAGTGAACACGTGGTAAACCTGCAAAATAACATGCATGAGGCACATGAATTGCTAGGAAACAACTGCAAAAGCAAGCAGAGTACCAAAAGAAGTATTATGACCGCAATGCTAAACAACGCAAGCTTGAAGTTGGTCAGGCTGTTTGGTTATATGAAACCAAAAAGAACATTTGCAGCAAACTAGCCCCAAGGTGGCAAGGGCCGTATGTTGTTACTAGAGCAATCGATGACCTTGTGTACCTGATCAAAAGGTCACCAAGGAAACCAGCAAAAGTCCATCACATTGATTATTTGAGGCCCTATCGTGGAAATGAAATCCCCAAATGGTTCAAAATGGTGTTTAAATAAACCAGAAATTCTATGTTACACTTACTTGAAGAAATAAAGAAAAAAAAAACAACAATAAAAACAAAATCAAAAACAAAAATGATGTTTCAATTTTGTACTGTTATATTGTTATGATATAGAGTAACATTGTTTCAAGGAATTTAACAGAGGTTCTTCTTCCTTGATAACTTAGGGACCATATGAGAATTGCAAACATGTTTTAAAGTTAAAAGCGAATCCTTAGGAATCTTGGGGTGCAGAAAATACAATTAAATGTAGCTACAAATAATTAAGGTTTTTTTTGCTGACTGGTTCATTGTGACTGGTAAATCTAGACTGATCAACTAGATGTTACGCTGAGCTGAGTGGATGGTGCAAGCCACAGTTTGTGCAAGGTGGTTGTGCATCTGTTAGGGTTATGGGAGTCTAAGCCCTAACACGTCTTCTGTCATGCCCAAGGATATCCAGGGAAAAGAGACTTGAGATTTGCATAGAAGATCTGGTCTATAAGTTATCATAGGACAAAATGAAATGATTTGAGATTATTAGTAACTGTTAACAGTAACTGTTATATATTGAAAACTGAAAACATTATAGTGTCATATTTATAACTGTATTAATTAACTGCATTTGAAAGCCCAATCATTGTGGACATTATACTAATTGGAAAAGCACCGTGGAACAATAAAGATTCAGGTGATTAATTAAAAAAGAATATAACAAATGATATATTAAAAACTTACCTTAAATATATATATTTACAGATGTCAGCCCACTGTTGGTTATGTGGCATTGCACAAGCGTCAAGGAAGGAGCTCAAACTCCACCTGATGGCGAAACCACATCATGTATTTCAAGTAGTCTGTCCGTTTTGTATTCCAAAAGAGAGGACATGTAATAAAATCTCTGATCTCAAAAAACACATAGAGAAAGAACATGCTGGGGTTCAAACGACAAACTGGCTGTCTGAAGCAGCTGGGTTCTATCTGGCAACCAAGCCGAGTGATTATATAAGGATAGTCAAGCCCATACCAGCCGATAGTTCGGTAGCAAAAGAGATTCAAAGTGCCATCAGGTTGTGGCTGCCGGGAGTATCCAATCCAACCAGATCATTGTCACACTGGGAGCAGGGCTGGAACCAAGCCCTCAGTACACCTCTCAGGGATGAATCAACACCTATGCTTTCTCCAACTTACACTGCCACCATCATGCCACCACCCAGCAACTCCACAGTCTCTTGGGATCCAGCCTATTCCCCTTCTAGACCAGCCTACCACCAAATCACCATAACAGGAAAGGCTGACGTCTCTCCTTTATCATGCACGTTTGTTGCCGACGGCTTATCTTATTTGGCAGTATTCACGGACAATGCTGTTCTCACTCAGAAACTCTCTAATTATCCACCTACTTCAGTAAAATACTTCATCCAGACCCCTTCTTCGGAATATCGTTCACTATCAGAGAGTCTATCATCGGTCCTTCAAATCTCGGACACTTTAGTTGATCATGTCTTTCGTCTCATACCAGACTACACTCCAGGACAGCCGTTTGGAGGCCCAACACCACCTTATGGACCTTCCTGTGCCACATAACCAGGGCCCGCAGCCATTCAAACCAATTGTCCAGCTCTGCCAACACCTACCCTTACTGATAAACCTGAGTCATCGTCATCGTCTAGAATTCCTTCTTCATCTTCCTCAAGTATCACTTCCTGTTCCACACTCAAGAGTTCTGCCCTTGGTTTGCTGTCCCACGGTCTTTACCCACTTGGTATCCCAGCTAAACAACAGTGGACTGATCCTGTTGTAATTCAAGGTTCCAAGAACTCAGTTACTTGGCCACCCCCAGAGTGGAATACCTGGGATGGTGAAAAGAAATACCAAGCATTCATGTACACAGCTCTAACTCTTGATGTGGGAGCGGATGGCTTTCCTCAAACACCGATACACGAGGTCACGGCAAGGTATAACTTCCTGATGTTACCCGGTACTAAACTTCCCAAAGAACACTTTCCTCGTCCACTTCAACTTCAAACATTCTTCACACTGAAGTCTCTGGCCAATGGGCATTCTCAAGGTTTTGCAAGCTAGTGAGGCTGGGCGTGACACAACACTGGACTTTCTCCTGAATCAAATTAAGGATGTACCACTACGCCTGTAAATGTTAAGAAACATTGGAACGTTTATCACACAGTTATATTATGTTAATAGCGACAGAATCAACTCAATCCACATTTTATCTGTATCTCGGTGTAAAATCCGCAGAATCTGTGAGTACCATCATCACTTGTGTATAGGCCGCTTAATGTAAATTCTTACATTGTTCGCATATTTGGGATGTGTTAAATCTAATCGGCTTCATGTAATTTGTGAAGTGTTATTAATCATGAAGGGTGAAAACTGTCTTTGATATTATTATAAAGTCTGCACTCATCTTAGACTTGCGGTCAATACATGAGTTATCATGGTAATCTATTTGTTAATCAGTCTAAAGACTTAGGGAGGGGGTGTGTAAGGGTATGACCCTTTTTATTGTTCTTCTGAACCTTAATCTACAATGTAAATAATAGTCTTACTTGAAGTCCTGGAGAAATCCTGAAATCCATGGACTGAATTTGGACTTTTAAAGAAAACATATTACTAACCTGTTGAAATTCCTGCTAATGGTCATAAGGACAAACTTTAAGCATAAATATATTGAAATATAATCATAACTTTCATAAATTCTCACCTTTGACAGTAAAATTCCAGTGACTATTGGATTTCACTTTTAGCAGAAGTTTTCGTGGCGCCATTATTTGAAATCCGCCACTTTGTGACTTTCAAGTTAAAATCCATAATTATTATAGTGAGATTTATCATAATCCTTGAATATTTACTGAATGCATATTGAATTCTTATTGTGTGGTCCTGAAATCTACCAGTCTCTTTGGTAAATCCTTTGAATTTCATGTTTTTGTCCGTTTGGATTTTGTTCTGGATTTCAATATGGCCGATCTTTGAAATCCGGAAATAATATTTGGGAAAACTCCTCGTAGATCATTGGTAGATTTCAGGGATACCGTTATTTTGATTGGAGGATTTCAGTTTCGCTGCCTATATAAGTGCGGCGCGAAATACAAAACGGCACTTCGGTCTTGACATCTGAGTCATCTGACGACAACATCGTTATAGTTAGTAAACTTCTGAATTATTTACATAGCGGTTAAATTTGAAACTGAAGTCCTTCCATCATTATGATCATAATTGCATTAAATCTATATGTAGAATGATATAATAAATACGAGTTTAGTTATCATCTGATAACACTGAATTAAAGTTATTAGTGTTAAAATTCAATGGTTGTTGATTTAAATGCCAGCCCAAGCCCATCCTTACAGTAGGCCTGTGGTACAATGTATTGGTACCAAGCACTAGAAAATGGCGGCGCTCAGTGAAACGGTATGTATTTTCTATTTGTTTGTCTCGAATATTTAAGAAATAATTTTTCTAACATAGCCTATTTTTCAGCGCCCAATTATCCCCGCATTTTGATACCTTACTTATTCCGAATAGTGCTATAGTTTGCCTAGAATGCTTGTCACATAATTTGAATAGATGCAAAAGTTGCTACAGAAATGTATGGACCAAGCCCGAACTGTCCAATTCTTTTTGAAAAAAAAATCGACTATAATTAACAATGTGACAATATTTTTTGCACACCTACTCATATAAACTGCGCTTATACCTGATGGTGTACCTGCAGCTTGGTTTCCAAGACTATGTAGGCGTTTAGGAGAAATCATGCTACATTCAAATTTTGAACCAAGCACTCATGAAATATTTTCAGAACTAACCAATTTCATGTGTCGTTACAGATGATGTCTTTAGATGATGGTATGCAAACATTGCAGTAAAGCTTACAATACAAAACGACTGAAGAACGTGCTCAAATAAAAGCATTCTGGTGCCGCACCTTACAGATGGTGCAGCTTAATTTTTTACAGCTCACGTCACAGGTAAACTATGCATTCAATTGAGGCCAGTTTAGTTAATATCTTCTAGGCGAAAGAAACAAATATTAGCTTTGATATATTTTAGTGCTATTATATATTGTTTAAATCCATACCATACTCTTTTAGTTTCGGTAACTTGTAAATTTGCAACTGTGAAAACCCGTAAGTCCCAACTATAAATTGTGTTAACAGGTAAAAAAATTAAATGCCGTGGTAAACGTGCTAAAACGTCGCAGTTTGTGTGACTGTAACCGAAAAGTGTGATCTTGCACGAAGAAAACAAATTCAAATTCATTTTTTAAAATTTGTTTAAGGATTTACAATAAAAGATACTAGTGAATGTCTTATTTTAAAAAAATGACTAAAAGTAAGACCTAATTCGGAAATACCGTACTTGAACTCTCGACCCATACAACTGTAGGCACAGATGTTAAAGACAATAGATTGATATTCATTTCCCGTACTATCAAAGGCTTATATTGGCACAAGATTAAATGTATAACTTGTTGTGGATAAGTAGATAGGCACGTGCTTGTATAAATAAACATGATCTTTTTTAAATTTGTTTGCTGGTGGACCATATTTAAATTAATAAATTTGTCACCTGAATGCCAACCTTATGATAGAGTACTACCGGGTATAAATCAATCATTTATCATTTGGTTTAAATAAAAGTTCAAAAACTATGCGAGTTAAGCTCGTTAACGCTTTACCAACGAACAGGTCTGCTAAGGATTCCTTAGAAGTATCCCATGCATTTCCAATCTTTTATGTAATCTGCAGCCCTGGGATTTCGATTTCATTGTTTTGTAATACATTTTAGACAATTATGCAAAACATCTTATATAAAATGTTTAAAGTCACGAATAGTTTAATAAGCAACTACTCCTTATTCAGAGGTTGCGTCCATGGTAAAGGAAAAATCACAAACGTGAGAGGGCTTTCTCTACCGCTGGAGACCTTACCAATATATTTGTCTGAGCCACACCGAAATTTGCTTTAACTAGTGAAAGATATAACTACAATTCAATCGTGAACTCCGGAATCACCACTGGTGAAAAAAATCGAACTCCGGAGTTCACTTGGTAAAATATAATTCTATCTTTCAATGGTATAATTTTTTTCTTGTTAATATATAATTTAATCATTCGGAATATTATGTGATTATGGGTACTGGAAAATTGGGCAATGGAAATAGGTTATGTTAGAAAATTTACTTCTTTAATACTCGCGACAAACAAATAGAAAATACATACCATTTCGCATTTTCTAGTGCTTGGTATCAAAACATTATACCACGTGATTCCTACACCTGAAACATCAAAACTTAAAGTTTTTGTTTACTTTCTTATTTATCGCACGCAAATAAATGTGTTTATCAGATGACTCTAATCACGTGGCTCGACTCATATGACTTAACTTACTGATAACGCACTGTAAGGGTACATCAATTTAAACGCAAAATGGCCGGGAGAAAATTACGGGATACTTTAAAGCTTGGGTCGGAGGTTCGGACTGAGTTTCCGTGTTCGCCGTGCGAAAAAGACGGCAAGAACGTTGCGTCAGTCAAACACTGCGTAGAATGTGGAGAGAATCTATGTAAAACCTGCCTGTCGTATCATGAGAAGTTTACCAGAGGTCACCAGATTGTGGAAAACCCGAGAGCTAAAATCGAACAGAAGAAACCAGAACTGCCTGTCCAGAGATGTGACAAACACGGCGGGAAGCTGGTAGATGTTTACTGTCCTGGTCACGACGTAGTTGGTTGTGCAACATGTATAGCTGTTGATCACAGGTAAATGTTCTTCTTTTGTTTTTGTTTCCAGGTTGACTGAAACCTTTTTTTTCTAGTTGGAAACTGGCAACGTTCTAACAGACCATTTAATAAGCGATTAACATCGTTATTTGTATTGTCCTGCTACTTTACAAATAATAAAAATAAATTGTTTTTTTTTTTTACTTTTATTTGAAATTTAAAAAAGTGTATTCTTATGTAGTGTTGTTTATGTTCAATACAATTAACATATTCTAACAAACGATGTTGGCAGAAAATTCAGTTTTTTAAAAACGTAACCAATTTTGACATGAGTATCCCTTTTGGTTTTATTACCTGTATTTTAAGTCCACGATCCCGTAGTTCAACATGCAATGAACGTCTTTTACGTCCGTCCATCAGTCAGTTCGTCACAAAATGTTTTGTACAGAGCATATGTTAATGACGACAAAAGGGATTTCAACCAAATAACGCACAATTGTTCACCATATATGTCGAAGTATCTCCCAAAAGAACCGTAGTCCTACTTCAATGGTCAAGGTCACACGTAGGGTTAAAAGGTCAAAATATGCCAAAATCAAGATTTCGGAGCACAACTTAGCAAATTTTGAGTAACTCAAAATAAATATTCAAAGATATTAAGAAGAATTGCGGGAGCATTTCATAAAATGTGTTTTTTTGTTTTCGCGTAAGTGCGCGCTAAAATAATTGCATGAATTGAATTCTTACTCATACTTTTGATATGTAATAATGCATAACAGTTTAAAAATGCACGAAATTGAATAATATATGTCTTGTAAAATAGGTTTCGTCGAGAAGCCACAATATTTAATAATATTTTGCAAATTTAAGTCAATTCAAAATTTAGAATACATTTTCAGCTCCTGTAAAGGAAAACAGTTCATTCCCGACGTAGTAAAAACTTCTCTGATTGCAAAAGAAATGTCAAAGCTTGACTCGAGTATGGAACAACTCTTGACGCGGCTGGATAAACTGAAACATGACAAACAAGACCGCCTCAAACAATTGCAAAAACAGAAAAATGATATTCTGAAGGAAATCGGGGGTCTTCGGAAGAAAATTAACGACCATTTAGATCGGATGGAGAAAACTCTTCTGAGGGACGTAGAATCTAGGCTTGCGGGGAAAATACAGTCGACCAATCACAGCATTGAAAGATTCAACAACATGACGTCATCAGTCGCAAAAAGCCGGAAGACTCTTATGGATGCCAGAAGTATCAACGACGCAGAGATGTTTGTTCAAATAAAACATGTAAAAGAGAACTTGCGTGAACACGAGAGAAAAATGAAACAGTTACATTCTGGAAATGAGATGAGCTCGGTTAAACTGTTCCCGAATAGTTTAATTGACGTTCTCTTTGGTGAAAAAGATAACATATTTGGCCGTATTTCAGAAATCATCCCCAAATCAATCGAGCATATTGGTGATTTTAGTATTCGCCAACAATCAGACAAAAAGACTTGCAGGATTGCAGATGTTTGTTTTACCATCGGTGGTAGTATCGTTTGTACAGACTATAGTAACAATAAACTCAAGAAATTGGACAGATCCTATAACTTAATAGAAGATATTGCCCTGCCTAGTTCTCCGGTTTGCCTATGTGAGGCAGACAGAACCCAGCTTGCTGTAACCCTGATGAATGACAAGAAAGTCCAGCTTGTGTTCCAGCAACCTCTGAAGCTAGGCAGGTGCTTTAATGTTGGAGACTGTTGTCAAGGTATAGATTGTCACGACGGAAAGCTTTACGTGTGCTGTGGTGGAAATAAGAAAAATAGCGAAGGTCCGGGTCATATTGAAGTGTATAATATAAATGGAGGCTTGTTGAGAACCTTCTATGAAGGTCTGATCTATCCGTTTCATATAAAAGCTGTAGGTGATAGTGATTTATTTGTAGCAGAATGGGACGGAAGCGGGAAGCTGTTCAAAGTCAACAGACATGACTTAAATTTGTCAGAAATACATATAAAAACACTGACTGATGTAGGAAGATTCTGCAGGATAGGAGAAGGTCAGCTGTGTGTCCCGGGATACAAGTCAAACAACATAGTGTTGATATCAGAGGATGGGGAACAGCAGCAAAACCTGCTTACAGTGAAGGATGGTTTAGTGAAACCATGGAGTGTGGTTTTTAATGAAAAATTATCACATCTAGTTGTCAGTCTGGACGATTCGGACGTACTCAAAGTTTATCACAAAGTTTATCAAAGTTTATTAGTTTAAGCAAAATTCACAAGCTAGTCAACGGTTTTGTCAAATCAGAGGTTATTAAAAGTTTATCACCTCATCACCAACGCCGGTGACATTCGCCAATGAAATAGTGCCTTAAAAACCAACACAGTTGAACAGTATAGCTCTTATTATTTGTCGTATCAAGAACTGACTAAATTATTTAGTAATTAAGAGGCTAATGTCTCAATAAAAGAGGATGGCATTTCTAGTGCTAAACCACTTGCATTAAGTCCACGTAAAACAATTTTAATTTACAAAAGAAATGTGAATGTGTTTAGGGTGATCCGGTTTTATAATTTGTTAAGTATAATACAAAAGCAAAAGAACCAGGTATTGAAAAGTTAAAGAATCATAATCAGTACATCTTATTTGTGTCCCTCGGTTATTTCTCGTTATTTAAACATTTCTTTATAACACGAGACTAATTTGTTTGTTCAACTTCGCATCAGATTCCATTTAATAACTGAATGCACCTTTTATATATTATAATTACAGACTATGGCGAGTTTTTATTGCTAGCGTTATGACGGAAATTAATACTAATGAGGCAAACTATTTTTTAAACCTTAGTTAATAAGTTACTCACATTTTCAGTTTCATATTGTGCACACCATTGGTCGGAGGTTGATCCAAGTCTGAACTGTTCTAAGCCTTGTGTAGATTATACGTTATAAAAATCTTTTTTCAAACATTTTAATGTTTGCAATGAAAAACTAATGTTGCTAAAATAAATGCCGACCAATAACGGCAGGCCACAAAGATTAAAGTTTTCGAGCAGGCGACTTAGTACTACTTTTTTGTAACTATGAAATAATTATAATATAGTAATTCAGTAATACCCTTAGCATCGACGTGCTGTTCTATCAAGCATTCGCACAAGAAAATGATATAATAATATTTTCTCAAAATTGTCTTAAACATTGAGAATATATAGATGTGTAAATTTAATAAATGATTTGAAACTGGAATTTGGAAAAATATCCAATTCCGATTCAATGAAGTGCGTGACTCCAAAAGCAATTTTGACTCTATACTGTTTGAGACGTCATGTAATTTAAAAATAAATAAACGATTTAAACAAAAAAAGAAGAACTACATATTTCATGCATTCTAAGTATTTTCAAATAAATTGTTTATATAAACAGCAAGCTTTCAATTATAATTCACCAATATTTGATTATTTACTATGACTAACTAGTAGAATATTATTTAAAAAAAAACGTTACTTGGGTATATAAACTATTTATTGATTTTTTTCTTGAACATGAATTATGATTTCATGCATTCTCTGTTTAATGTTTAAATAAGGAATAAAACGTCATAAAATCTAAATTAACAGCTGCCTGGCTAAAAATACAGGTATGCATATATGCACAGTCAAATTTGTGTTCATGTTCCTTATTCATTTTCATATTTTCATATTAATCGTGTTCGGTGCTTTTCATATTTCCTTTTTGTTTTCTATTTCACAAATAACCTGAAGGTGTGTAGAGTAACTTCACATTCTTATAACGCGTGTTCAGTTAGAAAGACTATTTTGTGAGAGATCGAACTGTATTTAATTTGAATGTAGAGTTTGTATTAAGTGTTTGTTTATCGTGTTGTTTTTTAATTATAAAACAAATGTGAAAAAATGTAACAAGGAACAAGAAGAAAAAGTGAAAAAATGCTGTCTTTAATGTGTTATTTTGCTAGATATATATTTTTTGTGTTGTAAGATCATATTTTATGAAAGTCCCAATAATTTAGCTTAAGGACTTATTTATCTCAGTATGCAAATGATAGTGCCTCTAGCTGGGAGCGAACCCGCACCGTCACGGCGACAGCGCTTAGCCCTGCAATTCCTGCGACGCAACCAATTGAGCTAACCGGGACAACCCCAAAAAAGGTTGATCGGATAGCCCTGATATACGTAAGCAAGGTTCAATCTTGACTGTTGCCAGAATTGGAATTTGTTTATGGTTGATCAAAGTTTCACCTTATTTGTCTAGACTTCTATAATTTTTATTTCATTTGAAGTCTTTAGATTTATTGTAATTTTTGGAAATATATATATATTTATTTATTGTGAGTCAAATCACATTATTATTGTCTGTCATATGTTATAACTACATTTAATCAGCTTTTTTATCATCGTCCTCATCAGTTTTACTAAATAACAAAGTTTTTGCATCAGATTCATATCTTGTAAAGAATTGTAAACTCAATCGCATCATCATCACCAAATTGACAATAATGAGTAAAAATAAAAAGATTTTCTTTTTGCGATGCAGGTCTTCCATGTTGGCTCCCACATATTACGAAACAAAACTGTTTTTTATGAATTGCTCACAAATACATGGGTAAATCATCGGGTTTTTGCTCATCTTTAATTATATATAATTAATTATATAAAGTATATGTTTAGTTTATTTTTTAAGGTGTACACTCTTTCTCTACTACTCAAACTTTGACAAGAGCCAGTTTTGTAGTCTGTATTTTCCCCGCTTTGATAATTTTACACTCATGATTCCGTTCTACATATCAACCTAGATCGCTAAATCATCGCTTTTATCAAATAAACAATACAGACAAAACATAATTTGTAAAAAACTGTTCAATATATTAACCCACTAATATAACATAAAACAATATGTGCCCTTTCCAATTTTGAGTAGTATTTATATTTTTATCAATGTCTGTTTATTCCGCTATTCCACAAACCTGTATTCATGCCTTTGTATTAAAAAGTTATTTTTCGTCTTTTAATTAATCTAAAATATGTTAATTACAACGCAGTTAGACTATATTTTATAGATGAATACATCTTTGATTAAAGGAAACGAGGAAGATAATATATCCTTGCTACCTTTTTATTTCTCTGTATTATTAAAAAAATTGTAAAATCAAAACAATGACAAAAGAAGATCGCTTGACTTATCTACTTGTTGCACGACTGTGGCAGATGTAAGAAATTATGACGGTTTCTAGAGAAATCTTAAAAGAACGTAGGAACCTGATCAGTTTCTTTTGTAAAGTACACCGTATTCTTGCTGACGTAACTCCAGTTGCTCTGGTCTCGGTGAGGTATTTGACACCTTATTCATGTTACGTAACAGAGCTATTGACTTTTGATGTTTTGTTTGTGTGCTTATTCGCACAACATTGTCGAGAAGTAGGTGGGTTGGAGTTAAGTCGCCAAAGAAACTTAAGCTCAGACATATGAGAATCTTTAGGGGTCATTCTTTGTCATTGACTGTTCCAAGGCAGATATTTTACAGCGATCTGCATGCCTGGTGATTAACCCTTCTACAGTTGATCATTATGCTTACCTCTTTGGTTGCACGACGGTGGCAGGAGTTTAAGAGTTTATGAATGGGGAAATCTTTTCCTAAAAGAATCTAGAAGCTCGATTTGTTTATTTTATCCCTGTCATCGTGTTCTTGCCGATTTATCTCCTGGTGCTCTGGTCCTGGTAAGATCATTGAGAACGCCCTTTGGCTTTGCAATGCTATTAGATTTTTATGTTTTATATTATTGTGTTCTTTTGCATGCACCATTTTTGAGTGGGTTGGAGTTGTTTCACCAAGACAACTTGTATTTGTTTTGTGATATGAGAATCTGTTGGGGCAAGTGTGAGGTTGGTGCACCCTAGAACCTGGTTTAAACCCCCAGTGGCAATTTGATTTGCCACTGACCGTTCCAAGGCGAGAACCCTCGGGTTCTCATTTGTGTTTATGTTAGGGGTGTCTCTTTTGAAACTGATCATTTTATTAACCATGCTCTCTCCCTCTCTTCTTCTTGACTGTGTGGGGAGGCTTTTTTCTGAATGTGGCGATTCATGACATGCATATTTCAACTTTTTAACATAAAATCGGAAATAAAACTATCTCTTAATGTTGAAAAAGCCTTGTTTCCTTTGAACCTTAAGTTGCTGTTAGTCTTTAAGTCATATTCGTTGACCCTATATACTATTGCAACCAGGACACATATGCTTTTTCAAGAAAAGCAAAACATATAATTTCTGATTATAATATATGTGTACCAGTATAATACCCAAAATTAAAACAACTGTTTTTCTTTCATTAGTCTGTGGCTCCTCAATCTTCTCCATTACTCCACAAAGCGTGTAGTTACTAAGAAATGTGATGTAAACAAAAATAACTAGAAGCAGAATGAAACATCGGATAAGTGTAGGACCTACATCAGAACTAGTACCACTTTCTAGTACGCAGAGATGTCATTCAGGCAATATCGATAATATTTCAATAAATACCCTGAAACCGATCATAAATTATTTTATGAGAATAAACATTTGCCCTTAAAATTATTTAAACAAAACTGGCGTTGAGCAAAAAAACAAGTTACATGTATCAGCAAAATGTGATTTCCGGTTAAAAATGTATGGGCAGTTACTTTTTTTAGTCATTTTTTTTAAATTAATGCCCGTTGTTTTGTAACATCTGATTGTGCTGTATAGTGAACTTTTTATATTT
Organism: Corbicula japonica; assembly: GCA_038501625.1. Taxonomy (NCBI): domain Eukaryota; kingdom Metazoa; phylum Mollusca; class Bivalvia; order Venerida; family Cyrenidae; genus Corbicula; species Corbicula japonica. The sequence goes on from JAZAYU010000298.1 coordinate 245,255, forward strand.
ATATATAGTTTGTTTGTTGCTGTTGTTCTTTTTCAATTTCGAGCTGTATGTTCTTGTCGTGATTCAACATGTTGGCACAGTTTCAAATTTACTTCACTGGTTTTAAAATTACCATAATGTGTAGATATAACAAGCAGATATTATGGTCATCTTTAAAATACTTCCAATAAACTTCATTGAATTGCAAATAATGGACGTTGAGAAATATACCAGACCAGAATCTATACTACGATTAAAGAGTAAGTTCGATGATCTGTCGAAGAAACATCGTGATTTCAAGCTCTTCGGTTCTATGTCGTCAAAGCACTCATATGTTAACATCTAAAGTTGACATATAATTTTTTGAATATGCCCTGATATGTACAAAAATAGAGAAATAAACAAAAAAGTACAGGAAAACACTTAAAGATCATAATAGAAATTTATGCTACAAATAAGTTTTGCTAACTTTAATTGAACGATTTCATGCCAGTCTCAGATGCACTCTGAAAAAAAACTTTTATAAGCTGCGTTAAAAAAACATTGATTGTAATAATGGATGTTTTATTGGTAGAATGCTCGCCTGCCAAATAGGGGTCCCGCCCAGGTTCGATTCTCTTCAATGCACACCTTTTTCTCTCTTTTTATACCGTAAAATATAGATTATTTCCTGTTAAATATGAGTCTATATGTATCTAAACCGAATTTTGACACTGAAAATGAAAATCACAATTATCTTGAAAATAAAACTAAAGAATGTGTCGAGCTATTCTATTTATTTTGGCATCGGTTTTGCGGTGCCGCTTTAAATGTTGTGTGTGACCTAATTACTATCTTTCAATCTACTATGGCTACAGCTTCTAAACTTCTTCACCATTTAATATTGATGCAGTTTAGCTTGAACATTTAATTTGATTACGCCGTGTGCAAAGACATGTGCATGTCACACTTTAAACCAAGGGCAGTTATGTTAGTGCGCCCTTGTTTACCGGTATATTGCTTGGAGTGAAAATTCGCAGATTTCAGAAAGAAAATGCATTATTATCAAAAGGATTAATTTGACGAGATATGTAAAAATGCTTTGTTTTATCAAATACTCGCCGCATACTTATTTTGCAAATGCTACACCGTTAGGCCGTGTCCAAACATTTATTCTTAAAGCATTCAAAAATCAGAAAACAAATAGCAACTACGATACCTGAATTGTGTGAAACCTCAAAGTACACGATAACTCGAAGTAAATCGTCGCTTCCTTGGATATTCTAGTTATCGCAACTTGACTGTAAGTTTATTGTGTAAATGTTACCTCGCTTTATCTTTTCGTCAAATTTTTCACTTTACGTGTAAAATGTAATTTATGTACGTTTGCGGTCATTATAAACTTGCACAAAATAGTCATGCATGTAAAAGTTGTAAAATGAAAAGTAGCTTTTTGTATTGAATCCACAGCTCCATTCTAATAATAGTTTTGTTTGCCATGATCAATTAACTGAGCTACTTTGACATTTGTAAACAAGGCTTATCAGTGCTGTTACCTCTAAAGGCCGTTGAGCAAGATACATAAATTTTATTTGTTGGAAAATTGAAAACAAAGTAAAGCGTGCATATCAGGAATAGCAAACTAAAAGAAACCTGACTCCCCACACATCAAAAAGGCATAAAGGACAAGTGATAATGTATCAAATAATCAATTTCAAATAGACAAAATAAACAGTTATAGTTCAAAAATGTAAACAAAGATATCAACTGTATATGGGGTAATCACCATCCAATCAAAGCGCTGTAGAATGTCATACATGTAATATTAGTAGCCTTTCTGTTTGAAACTGCAGATGGTGTTTACAAAGTATTGCCTTTTATGTTCTTTTATTTATTACAAATCTCCTCAACCCGGCGATAGGCGGTGTGTATAGTAATTTGCATTTCTATCTCTGTCCATGAACAGGCTAATTCAAATCGAACCTTATTATTAACATATGTGTAGTATTTGATGCCTTTTAACGCTCTCTTTCATCTTTAAACTATGCAAAGACGTTTTACGACTTGCAACACAGGTAGAACTTACACATGAACACATTTCTCATAAATTTATTAGATTGTAAACGTTTATTGGGTTTTATTGAACAATATTTACGAAATGAACTGGTAAAAATCATAACTTCTCGATGGTATTTTTATTTTACAAAAAGGTGAAATCCAAGGTCATTTTGGTTCCGTGCGACTTCATTCCCTTTTGATTATGCTCTTTGTGCATATACGTTTGAAAAGGTGTCTTTTAGATACCAAGCATGATATACCGTAACAGAACATAATTTTATTTTTGTATTTTGTCCATCGGTGAGCGGGAATGGCATGTGCCACCTCGTCGTTCCACGGCATAGGCATGGAATATAGGGTGCACATGTTAAATGATATATTTAAATCAGTAACCAATATTGAGATTATGACACGTTATTAAAGGCATTTTATTGCTCGTACCACAGGAACCTGAATTACTTATAACGGGTTAGTGGGTGGGGTACGAATCCGTTGCATTCCTTGTGTTTATTATATATGTGTATAGGGTCCAACGTTATATATGTGGGATCGGGATGATTATTGAAAAAAATTCAGGTTCCTGTGCTCTTACTCAAATTCGCCTTCTGTAAAAGCAGTGCTCTTAAAAAGATCTCAAAAGTAACGATTAAAAATAAATTTTGAATCTTCAAATTATAAGGACCTTCTTGAACACCGAACAACTCTAATGCCTTTGTAAACAAGGTTGCATTAATCGCGTTCAATATAACTGATAAATACAGTCGATAAACATATAGCGGATCAGTAGTGACAAATTTGAAGCACATCGTCAAACCATTTGAAAACTGGTGTTCATTTGATTTTCATCCTTTATGATATTACCTCTTCTATGTGTAGAATCATGCTTGGAAAATTAAATAGCGTATTAATGTCTACAGGTCCACCGATGCACACATATATAACGCTACCTATAGGGGACCAAAAGAATGTATAGCGGATCACGTGACAAACCGACTGCAGGGGTCATCTCAATGTGTTTTTTAACTGTCAAAGTTGTTTGTATTTGCACTGACATATATTTTTTTTGCAAACAAACCTAGTTTTGTGAGTAAACGGTCATTGTGATGATAAATTAATTTTTTTATTGTATTTCTATTTGATTACTTTATTTCTCTGTAAGCTTATTCTTTGTGAAAGATTCCATAAGTTGTAAGACTGCCTGTTTGACAATGGACTTTAAGGTGGTATCATTTGCCACAATATACTGTTAAAGTTGGGGGGAGTGTGGTTTCCTATTTTCATAAAATTTCATGTTATTTAATAATTAAAAATATTCTTATTGCTTCAGATATCATTTAAAGGGCATATAAATGTTACAGGTCAATCAGGAATTAAAAAAAAATTAGAAATATCATACAATTTCTCTCACTGAGTGTTGCCTTATTGCCGGGAGTCCAAACTTCCAAATTATCCACTATAGTATTAAACTACAGTCATAGGAAGGTTGTCTATATCAAGGTTAACAACATCTTAGAATTTAGTTCAATAAATTTTACTAGAACAATAGAAAAACATGTTTCTTCCAGTGACTACAAAAGGAAAATTTGACATTCATGTTTGCATTGTTTATAATTATTGTTCTAGTAAAGATTATTGAAATAAATTCTAAGACATTGTTAACCTTGATATAGACAACCTTCCTGTGACTGTAGTTTAATACTATGGTGAAAAATTTGGAAGTTTTGACTCCCGGCAATAAGGCTACACTCAGTGAGAGAAATTGTTTCATATTTCTATTTTTTTTAGAATTCTTGCTTGACCTGTAACATTTATTTGCCCTATAATTGATATCTGAAGTAATAAGAAGATTTATAATTATTAAATAACATGAAATTTTATTAAAATAGGACACCACACTCCCCCCAACTTTAACAGTATATTGTGACAAATGATACCACCTTAAATAAATTAGTATAAAACTAAAATCATACTTTGTGATAACAAAAGGTAGACAAAAGTTAGGTAGGTATACAATATATTCTGGTATTTATTATAAAACATGTCCATGTCATCAACAAAGAACAGAATACAAATTGCATGTATAATAAAACTTTTAATGAACCAACTGTCGTAACAATAACAATACATACATTGGATGGTTGACAAGAGCATCATAGTGCTTATAATACTGAAATAAAATATTATCAGTGGTCAAACATAAAATACAGCATGAACGAAGTCTAAAAATTCACTCCTCTTTAATCCCAGCCCTCTCTGTGCCATCTCGCTCAGCCACCTTGCCATTGACACTTCCTCCGCTTCTGTAAATACGTCTTAGGCCCGTTCAATTTATTAATGTTTACCTCACCTGTATACTGTCTACGTAAAAACCCATAAGAAATACCATATTCATTGGCAGCTTTTCTAAGTGACATTTCATTGTTACATACACTGTAAAGTGCCCTCCGAACCCTGTTCACCCTCTCTGGAGTCATTCTTGTCCCTTTGTACTTCTTCCTTATCGCCTTAGCAGATTTTTGAGCTGGACTTGCTTGAGCAGCTGCTTTTGGTTTTCTTTTAGGACCCATGACCTGAAACATGCAAATCAAAGGATCTAACCAGAGTATGTGCATGAAAGCTGTTCTATTGCAGACTTTGTCCGTACAGTACAGTACTGTACTTTAATTGTGGCTCTGTAAATGTGCTCCAACACATTTTTTACAATAAAATGTACTCTTAAAATGCCTAAAATATACCTAAATTATGTTTAAAGTCATGTTAAGAATGCAGCAAAACTAAATAACTAAGACTACATAAGCGTATCATAATACAGGTAACAATCAATAATCTTGACACCGGCCCTTAAACTGATCCGTTAAAGATCTCAGTAGGTCATCACAGATTCAAGCCCGTAACACATTTATTCCAGTAAGATGGTGTTTTAAAGTATCGCATATGATAAACGACACATTTTACTTCAAAAATATGTATAAGTTACTTACTTTTCGGGCCAAAGCTTAGATCAGTTCGTGTAAGTATCGGAGAATTGTACTTTCAATTTCGTAAAAATCCATAAAGCGTTTGAACCCTTACTTCAAGCATCTGGTTGACACGGACAAAAACACTACCCTGCCATTGAGATTTTTTTCAGAAACATCGGGAAGTAATTAAGGAATCATCAGCATGCCAAAGACCAAAAAAAGGTTTTACATATAACCTTTTCTTTTTCTTAAAAAATCTAATGACTGATCCGCTATATGTCGTGATCCGCTATATGTTTATCGACTGTAGATATATAGAAAGTGATGTGATAGAATATGCTTACTATAATGTTTCCATTATCAATATTCAGTTGAATCATAAAATGTGTATAATGACAGGTTTTGTTTACACAAACCTTATATTATATCACAGAAATGTGTATATCACGTGACTGTACTTACTGATAACGTTCTATAACCCTCAAAGCTTACAAAGTTTCAAGCAGAAAATGGCCGTGGACTGGAGAAAATTACGGGATACTTTAAGGCTTGGCTCGGAGGATTGGATTGAGTTCCCGTGTTCGCCGTGTGAAAAAGACGGCCTAACGTTGCGTCAATCAAACATTGCAAAGAATGTGGGGAGAATCGTTGTAAAACCTGTCTCTCGTATCATGAGAAGTTTACCAGAGGTCACCAGATTGTGGAAAACCCGAGAGCTAAAATCAAAAAGAAGAAACAAGAACTGCCTGTTCAGAGATGTGACAAACACGGTGGGAAGTTGGTAGATGTTTACTGTCCTGGTCACGACGTAGTTGGTTGTGCTACATGTATAGCTGTTGATCACAGGTAAACATTCTACTTTCGTTTTCGTTTTCATTTTGGAAATTTGAAAAATATTCGTTTAAATAAATCATAACGATAATATTCGTACGCAATTCGCTAGAACAACAAACTATGTTTCTATATCGTGTGAGGCATGTGTCTATTGTTTACATGACCAGTGACTAGAAAGTCAAGTGAGAGACCAGATGCTTCTAAATCGTTTAAGGTACTGTCTGTTGTTTACAGCATAATGTGCTTCTATATCGTGTGAGGCCTATGTCTTTTGTTTACAGTATACTGCATATGCCTAGACAGTCAAGTGACAGACCTGTTGCTTCTATAACGTGTGAGGCATGTGTCTATTGTTTACAGTATAGTACATAACCGATTACTAGACAGTCACGTGATAGACCATTTGCTTCTCTATAACGTGTGAGGCATGTGTCTATTGTTTAGAGTATAGTACATTACCGATTACTAGACATTCACGTGATAGACCAGTTGCTTCTATAACGTGTTAGGCATTTGCCTATTGTTTACAGTATAGTACTTTACTGATGACTAGACAGTAATGTGAGACACCGCTTGCTTCTTTATCGTGTGAGACATGTGTCTATTGTTTAGAGTATAGTACGTTACCGATGCCCGAACAGACACTTGACAAAACAGTTACTTCTTTATCGTGTGAGGAATGAGTCTAGTGTTTACAGTATAGACATTACCGATGACAAGACAGTCCCGTGACAGACCTGTTGCTTCTATAACATTATCGTGTGAGGCCTGTGTCTATTGTATACAGTATAGTACGTTACCAATGACTAGAGAGTCACGTGACGGACCAGTTACTTCTCTACCGTGTGAGGCCTATTTCTACTGTTTACAGTATAGTACATTACCGATGACTAGACAGTCACATGACAGACGAGTTGCTCCTAAATAGTGTGAGGCCTGTGTCTATTGTTTACAGTATAGTACATTACATGTACCGATAACTAGACAGTCACGTGATAGACCAGTTGCTTCTATATCGTGTGAGGCCTGCTTCTATTGTTTACAGTATAGTACATTACCGATGACTAGACGGTCAGTAGACAGACCAGTTGCTTCTATATCGGTGTAAGGCCGGTGTCTAGTGTTTACAGTAAAGTACATTACCGATGACAAGACAGTCAGGTGATAGACCAGTTGCTTCTATATCGTGTGAGGCCTGTGACTAGTGTTTACAGTATATTACATTACCGTTGACTAGACAGTCACGTGACAGACCAGTTGCTTCTATATCGTGTAAGGCCTGTGTCTATTGTTTACAGTATAGTACATTACCGATGACTAGACAGTCACATGACTGACCTGTTTCTTGTATATCGTGTGAGGCTTGTGTCTTTTGTTCACAGTATATTACATTACCGTTGACTAGATAGTCACGTGACAGACCAGTTGCTTCTATATCGTGTAAGGCCTGTGTCTATTGTTTATAGTATAGTTCATTACCGATGACTAGATGGTCACGTGACAGACAAGTAAATTAAAGTTTGTTAGCAAAATCGTTTGTTGCATATTTGTTACAACAATGATCTCGGTATGAGTATTGCTCACAAAAGAAACACTTATTCACACATATCTATTACATTAGCTAAAATTTATTTCTTTTAGCAGTAACAGAAAGTCACGCGACAGTTAATTTATTCGTGAGCTGATATTTACGCATCAACTTCAACCTCTACAGTTTACTTTTTCTATCAAAATAAATAATAAAAATTAAGATAAACATAGACTATACTTATTATGCGGAATCATTATACTCTCTTTGTATTTATTTTTGCGAATTCAAACCATACACACAATTCCGATACCTATAACTGTATGTCAGTTTAAACAAATGAATGGAATAAATAATTATATTAAAACAATTGAATTCAGAATTAAGTGTTAATTTTCAGCTCCTGTAAAGGCAAACAGTCAGTTCATTCCCGACGTCGTAATATCTTCTCCGATTGCAAAAGAAATGTCAAAGCTGGAAACGCGTATGTAACAAATCTTGACTCGGCTGGATATACTGAAACATGACAAACAAGACCGCCTAAAACAATTGCAAAAAGAGAAAAATGATATTCTGAAGGAAATCCGGTATCTACGGAAGAAAATCAATGACAAGTTAGATCGGATGGAAAAAACGATGGTGAGTGACGTAGAATCTACGTTTGCAGGGAAAATTCAAACAATCAATCAGAGCGTTGAAACTTTCAACAACATGACGTCATCAGTCGAAGAAAGCCGGAAGACTCTTCAGGAAGCCAAAAATATCAACGACGCGGATATGTCTGTTCAAATAAAACAAGAAACTAAGAACTTGCTAGAAAACGAGAGCTGGATAAAACAGTTTTCTTCCGAAGGTGAGATACGGTCGGTTAAACTGTTCCCAAATAGTGTAACAGGCGTTCTGTTTGGGGAAAAAGATTACGTCTTTGGCCGAATTTCAGAAATCATCATCCCCAAATCAATCGAGCATATTGTTGATTTTAATGTTGGCCTACAGTCAGACACAAAGACTTGCTTCATTAATGATGTTTGTCTTACCACCGGTGGTAGTATCGTTTGTAGAGATTGGTGTAACAAAAAACTCAAGAAATTGGACAGATCATATAACGTTACAGAATATCTTAACCTGCCCAGTACTCCTAATTGCCTATGTGAAGTAGACGCCACCCAACTGGTTGTGACCCCAATGAATGACAAGAAAGTCCAGTTTGTGTTCCAGCAGCCTCTGAAGCTAGGCAGGTGTTTTACTGTTGGAGACCGTTGTCGAGGTATAGATTGTCACGATGGAAAGCTTTACATGTGTTGTGGTGGATATATAGACGAAGGTCCGGCTCATATACAAGTGTATGATATCAATGGAGGCTTGTTGAGAACTTTCTATGAAGATCTTATCTTGCCATTATATATACAAAAATGTAAAAGCTGTTGGTGATGGTGAATTATTTGTAGCAGACGAATGGAAAGGAAGCGGTAAGCTGTTCAAAGTCAGCACACATGACTTCAAAGTGTCAGAAATTCATATCAAAACACTGACTTGTGTAAGCAGATTCTGCAGGATAGGAGAAGGTCAGCTGTTTATCCCGGGATATACGTCAAACAACATAGTGTTAATAACTGAGGATGGAAATCAGCAGAAAGAACTGCTCACAGTAAAGGATGGTATAGTGAAAATATTGAATGTGTGTTTTAATGAAAAACAATCACAGCTGGTTGTCAGTTTGAAAGATTCGAACGTTATCAAAGTTTATCATGTCATTATCTAAGCCAGTGGCATTAACCGATGGAATAGTTCCTTGAAGCCCACACATTTGAACAGTGAAGATTTAGGTTATTTGTCATACCTATGCCTATTATCCTGTTAAGAACTGACAAGACAATTTAATATTAAGGTAATTCATACTTGTACACCATACTTTTTTTAATGGTGAGGTGTGAAAATAAATTTTTCGTTTTTTTTTTCAGGAATTTCATGAAATAATTGTACAATAAGGTACCATCCTGTAGTTGCCTTATTAGTCAAAGATGCGAGTGGTTTATAGATAAAACTGTTCACTGACATTTGCCTGTTTAATAAGAATGACGGTCTTAGGCACACACGGTCGGCGCTGTGTTTTTATGCAATGAGCTGATCCTGTTTACAATATTATACAACTTTAGACAAGTGTGCATTATCTTTTATAATAACCTGTAAGCATGTTCAGCCACTCTTGTGTACTACATGCAAACAAGTAACCCGAGTGTTGGAACCGATTTCACTCCAGTAAGATGTGCGCGAAAAACTAACTTCGGTTACCAAATCCAAGTGAAGTTGTCGCTCTTAATAACCTGTAAGCATGCAAGATCACCCCTGTGAACTGCATGCAAACAAGTAACCTTGGTTACTGGAATCGGGTTCAAGCCATCTTCTTAATAACTTATAAGCATGCAGGATCACCCCTGTGAACTGTATGCAAACAAGTAACATTTGTTATGGGTTCGTTGCTGGGGCTTGTGTTGTAATTGTTGTAGTTTAATAATAGATTAACAAACGCCTGGGTAAACAGTGCACAAATTTAATGCTGCGCTTGTAAAGAACTATTAGAGATAAACTTTCATCATCAAAATAATGTCATGTTCAGCGAGGGACCTAGCCTATGTAATGGGATCTTCTTACTACAATATACATATAACAGTGCATTGAGATCCTCTTCATGGTTACATATATACATAGAGCTACTATATATTACGGTACTCAGAATCTCGGCTAATATATATATTAACGTGCGTGTACCTACTTCATTATGAAGTATACGTGTGTAGATCTAGATCTAGCTCTATTATGAAATGGGATCTAATCTGCTGTGCCATTATATACTGAAATCCATTATTACTATTTGGTGGTCGGAGACCAATACAACACCTTGGATCTGCGATGATGTGGTATTTCACCATTTTTATTGTAGTAATGCGAGGTTCAGACTTCTTATTTTTGAAATGGCTGAAATGACCTGTAGCCGGTGTGCATGTAAAATGCTCTTTTACTAATAATAAAGGTAGAACTGCATAACAGTGTTTGTCGTACCTTAGATTTCTCAGATCTATATAAATGTGTATATATATTTATATTTTTCCTATGAGCAAAAATAGCTGCTTTAAGCTGTACTGCTTATAAGGCTGTTAAACCACTCGGAGTGAACTCTGCGAAAAAAAGATGCAGACTGAATGATTTGCGCGGTATTTATACCCTACATGTACCACATGACCCCATTATCCAATCACAAAGCTGGCTCTTAAGGGGGTAATGTGATGAGTCCGACACAAGTCTCAAAGCTCTATACATAATACAATTCTATAATACTGGCTTCCTACTGGCTCCTTAATTAAATTGAAAAAGCCACAATATTAACCAATATAAAATACAGAAACACGCATATAAAGAAAAAGCCACGGAAATTTTACATTGCGTAATAACATCATACTGACGAACATGCTACGCTCATGAATATAGTTCTAAAACTCACAAAAACTGAACAAACATACATTATAGATGTGGCTCTAATGGGCTAACACTCTATTTTAAGTGTAATAACATGTTTATAAAATAGATTTTGACAAAAATTAACGTTTTCATAAAAAGCCAGACGCTGACAACCGGAAGTAGTTCTGGAGTTAGACAGCCGCCATTGTTTAAATAAACAAATATGGATACTGGATACCATGCTTAGAAAAGTTCAAATATCTTGAAATAACGTCATCCTATTGTGACAAAAACTGTTTCATATAGTGCACAAATAATTTGAACATTTGCACATTCATTGAATAGACGTTACTTAAAGATTTACGGGAGTTATTCACCCTTAAAAACTCTCTCAAAATTTACTAAGAAGATGCATGGAATTCATGGAATTTTACAAATTCGGCTGGAAATAACAGTCCATTGTTGTTCAAATGATAAAAAATGGTGAGTCCTAGTTTGTTTAATACACAATTATAACAATGTGTGCACTTTGGATGTGAATATACCACAGAGGAATGTATATTATTAATTGTCATCACTTTTCATGACCTTGTAAGGGTACTCTACCTTACATTATAAACAGATATATTATGATAATAAATGGAGATAAATTTAGAAAAACATGAATGTTGATAAAAATAAATAAACTATGGTACCTGTTATGATGTCTATTTCGGGTGTCAACATTCAACACATTGCAATCCAATTATTGAATTTTCATGAATTACAAAATATAATCCAATGTTCCATCTAGGGCAAACCAATGTTATTTTCTCAAAATATTACTGCACATATCCAAAATCACAATTTCAATAACACCATGTTACACAGCACACAGGAAATGTCAGTGTCCATTTTGTTTAAAGTAGTTCTCTGACCATAGTATGGTGTACTGTCATGGCCATTACTATGCAATTATGATCATAATGAGTGTATGTAATGTACACTATAAAAATTTTGATTTTATAATATTGTAATATCACTGTATCTTAAAACAGTGAAATTAATGGAGATTATTAATGTGATATAAATAATATTTAAAGATAATATATGTATTTGTACATTATGATTTATTCCTTAGTTTGGTTGAAAAAATCATTGGTATTGAATTTTTTTTCAGTAACTGGATAAAATTCAAATAATTACCAGGGCTCTCACTAGACTAACAAATCACAGATAAAATTTTTGCATAATTTTACTGAATTATAGAGAACTTTGGTGCCAACAGCAATCTTTCCCTATATAGTCTATACAAAATGACTTCTCCCTTAGCTCAAAGAAGGTAGAAGTCTGTTCATTTTTGGGCGACTACTTCTCACAAGTTTCCCTCTAGTAACAGCCCTGATTACTCCTCATATAATGCTCTATGTTCATACTTACAATTATATATCAACAAATTTCAGTAAGTCTTCTTGGTAGTATGTGGACATGGACTCTATATCGTAACAGTCATCTTCCCCCTCATACAGCACTTGATAAACTGCATTCTGATCTCCATCTTTTCCAGAAGACACTGACAACACTGTACCATAATACCACTTCAGTGTTCCATCCGATTCCTTCCACTGGTGCTTTATTCGCCTTCCCACAAATTTCAATTTGGTCTGACGTTTACTTCTGAATCAAATAAATATAGAAATCAAATATCATCTGACCATTTCATCACTATATAAGGCTTTTATTGCATGTGCCAACAATGTACATGCAGGTCAGCTGGCACATCTGTTTTGTCTGATGACCTAAATTGGTTGTTGGACATAAATAATGATGTACATCAAAAACAGTCAAAATGAAGATCATCTGTCTTGCAAGAGAAAGATGATGTGGATGTACAATGTTCACTAATGCCAAACAATGATATCACCAGCAGTAAATAGTATAAATTGTCATTAAAAGAAGTGAATTGAACCCCTGAATATCATATTTTAATATTTATGTTATTCTAAATAATGTTCTTATAAATGGTTATATAGCTTTTACAATTATGATCATGTGAAATGTCATAAATGTATGGATGTGTACATAAACAATTTTTGTTGAAATAAGTTAATAAATAGGAATTTGTTATCGAAATAACATGTCTATTATGTACCTGGTGTTTGGTTTTGAAATTATTAAAGGCACAGCAGTGTAAATTTCGTTGGACAAATCTGTATCATCAGTATCCACGTTCTTCTGGTCTTTCTTATGTTCTGTTACTGACGTCTGCACTTTTGAAGAGGATGGAAGCACATCTTCAGTATACTGAAATAATATGTATATAAATATATTGAACTGTTTTACGTCAATTAATTATTTTGGTCCAATACATGGTAATAAATAATGAACATTATACATTTATACAAGGCAATATACATAAACAAAACAATTATATTTTTAAGTCTTATATGGTGTGAGTGAACAGTGTACATCCAGATCAGCTAGCACTTCTGTACAATCTGATCAGGATTTACTAAGTTTGCTGTTACATTCATTATATTGTTTTGCACCAAGATGTCACAGTACAGTTCCAGATGAGACATCACTGATGTGCCAGCTGATCTGGATCTACACTGGTTGCATGGGGGGTTAACATGTGTATAAATGGAAAAACAGGTTAACATACATTCACCTACCCAAGGAAGACATGGTTTGTTTATTCCTGATACTGTTCCTTGCCTAGGTACTGCCAATTCTGGCAAAATATGAGAGAAATAGAATGCTCGCATTTTGGTGAGCATCACATTAATCCACAGATTTTCGACTTCATATATTCTTTCAATATATACACTAGTCAAAAGTTCTAAGTGCACACTTGATAAATGTTGATTTTTCAAATTATTTGACTGAATCTTTCAAGATAGTGTAAATTACAATGAAGGAGAATCAATATTCTATTAAAGCACACCGGACAATTTTAGTCTGCTTAACCAGATTAAAAAATAATAACATTTTAGCTCACGTGTACTCAGAGAGCAATTCTCAAGTTAATTATCATTGCATCGACTATCATTTTGTGATCGTTTTCTCATCTCTGTATAATTTAAATTTCATGTACCTTTAAAGGAAATACTGTAGTTCGCCATTCCATTGCACTGAAATATCTTCCTGTAGCTTTGTAATGGTCTGCTGGGCACGACGAGCCAGCGCACTCTTCCCTATTTAATCCATAACGTTTTTACAGGATTTCAAGGAGAAAATTCCATTTTTTTCACAGTGTTTTATGCCAAAAGTTTTTGAATTTTCTAGCAGTTTGGGATGGTGCAATTCACTGTGATAGATATGTAACAGCCTTTCCGAACGAAAAAATGTATTCATTTCGATAAAATTGACCAGTTTTCGGACAAGCTTTTTGACCAAATAAACGTCATTTTCGAATAATTCGATTGTAAAGTTTATTGAATTTCTATAAATTTTAGTTTTAAATTTTTATTAATTGGACACTTATCTAACAAATGTTACACAAATATTTTCGAGTTTACGTTGTTTTACGTAAATATTTAATGACGTTATTGAGATACATCAGCGTTCAACGTAAGCAACGTAATCAATCAAGAAAGTAATAACGTTTGATTTTCTTCTTAAATTAATAAAATATGCAAAAATAAGGTATTTCTTTTGCATTTTCGAAAACCGTCAAGATTTTTTACAACAAATTTAAAGTTGTGCCAGTGAAAAAGAATTTTTAAGGCAATGTCGTTGTCTGCTGACGTCAACCGTTCCATGGTTACAATCTGTTGGTGTGTTTTTCGTGTTTGTCTGGAGTCGGTGAACATGTGAAAAACAAAAACGATTGTAAAAAAATAAATTTCGATTGCCGCACGGGGATTACACATAAATAGCGCATGCCGACGTGGATGACGTAATACATAAAACATATGCACGGTTTTCAACAAAAATATTGTTGTTTGATCATAGTGAACATTATATCAAACTTTCATTGAATTAGAATAAGTTTACTATGAGATATTCAAAATTGAAAAGTGTGCACTTAGAACTTTTGACGAGTGTATATCATGCGGATTGACACGTCTAATTACAAAATCACACCAACTAAATTTAGTTATGTTCAATTGCCCTTGTATTTAGTGCTTTATCGATTGCTTTATGACACCAAGCTGAATGTTGCGTTATGTGAAGAATATGTTCTCGAAGTTTGTTGATGTTTATGATTCTATTTCCTTCTATATGTTCGTTTACAGATTTAATAAATGTTTTACTTCAAATGTTATCTTTCAGACATTAATAACGTTTGGCTTTTTGTAATACAATTTTACTGAATGTTACTATCAGTCCTTCCTTTCTCTTCTTTATTGAGAAAGATGCCAGGCGTTTACGGTTCAGATTTTGTATTTTTTCATGTTCTTTATAGGTTTTTAATAAAACTTTCCTTTTAACATTGAAATGGTGAAAACCACCGGCTTTATTAAATGTATGGCGACGCCTTCCTTTTTTAATTTTTTTATTTCCCACTTTTCAATCTACTGTGATATAGCAAAAATATTCTTCGGTGGTAATGTATAAATACTTTACCAATATGATCAATATTCCAGAATCTTCAATATGCACAATCAATATTTATCCCTATTGTAACTGTATGGGCAATGAACAAATAAACTTATAACTGTTTAATTTTCAAATTTTGACTATTTCACCACACCATATAGCATGTTTTCCATACAAATTCATTCACAAAGTGACAAGGGTCATATGACCAAGGACAACATGACTTTTTCAAAATAAATAACCAATATTTTTAAGATATGTTTTTATAAAAACGTGGAAAATATATATTGGGAACACTCATTTAATAAATATACAATAATAAATTTGATTATAATATTTTACTTTGTTAGTAAACAAAGTCAATGAATGATCACCGTTATGTATTTTGCCTGTCATCAAAAAATCGAAAAATCATGAGAAACCATCGTGCCTATAATGTGTTCAAGTTGTGGAATGACATATCTGCATGTATTGATTGACGTAATAACTTACCTATTCTTTCAATAGGTGACTTTTATTTCTCCGTGATTTCAGCGTTGTTCATTCATCGCCATTGAAAATCACGTTTTACCGCACTTGAGTAATGCTATATGCACAGTATGCGTGCGTATCGGGGAACCATCATAAAATTGGTTCCGACTGTTTACTTTTTTCCTAAATTTCGTACGCACAAGTAAATACATACCTCATAAACGACAATAATTGCCATTGTTTAATATATATTTGTTAATATTTCGTCAAATTATAACCACAAATATTGCTATAACATAACCCCCATTGATAAAACAAATATTTATATACTCAACAAAAAAAGAAACCTGACACTGTAACTTTGAATAAGTATGAGGTGCATATTCAAAATCTATATATTTTTGCACCATCCAAAAGAAAATAACCACTGAATCGCTTGTTTCATGCACCAAAAATATCAAAATGCATAATTAAGTTCAAAGCATGCACAATTTTTATTACATACCACAATTCAATTAGCTTTAAATCTGATTCCAGGAAAATACACCAAATATAAAGTGTCAGGTTTCTATTTTTGTTGAGTATATGATCTTTTACCATCGATCATTTCGGGCGTATTAATACGGCATGTCAATTTTTGAGTAAATCGTTCTTTCTCTTCCTTTTAAAATGTAAACATGACAGCGGTGTTTCATACTACGAAGCCTTTCTTCAATATTTTGCAACATTGTGAGTGGTAATGACGATATTATGATTGTAAGTTATGCAGAAATTGTAGACCTGTATACAAATAGGATAGATCTTCTTTCCAAACGTATAAATCGTCTTTCAAAATCGTTCGAAAAACAAAGTGATTTTGTCAAAATGGCGGCATAAATTTGGGAACATCGCCTCGTGTTTTAAAAAATATTTCATTATGAAATTGTTTTTAGCTAAATTAATATTGGTTGGCTCTGTATGGAATACAGCTGAAAGGTATGCAATTGTTTTTTTTCCATAAAAAGTTGATAATGTAAGAGTAAATTGATACCTAGTTTTGGCTATATTTTCATTACTTTATGACATATTTTATAACATAAAGCCAGGTGTTGGGGGATAATAATTCATAATAATTAGTAAAAAATCTCTATGCCCTACTTGTAATTGTACTTTCAATTACTTGCATGGTTTCTTGTTATATTGAACATTTGTGATTCTGAATAACCGTAATGTAATACCTCAAGTTCCAAAGCACTTATTTTTGATGCTTCAACATGTATCTTAACTGAAATGCACATTTCAATAATAAGAAACAGTAATCATTGTTATTTTTAGCATAACTTAAAATTCTTGTATTTTATAATTATCAGTCAATAAAGCTCCATAAAATGTTTATTCTGTCACATATATCTCAGCATCCAGTTGACCGATTTCATAAATCTTTTCAGTTCTGTACTCAGTTTCAATACGCAAGATATATGGAGTGACCAGTTTGGGATTTGTTTGGACTTTAATTTTTAACCAAAATATTCACTTCACCAGCCATTTTTTAAACAGTCCGTATATGTTATGAGAAAATAATAGTTAGTTTTTTTTTTCGATCATAGCAGCAGCTAAAATGTCACAAAATATTCCCGTCGCGCGCCCCAACTGAAGGTTTAATAACACTCCTCATTTAAAAACATTTTTTTCGATACAAGTACTTTAAATAAACGTCCTTTTCTCGTTAACAAATCGTGTGTAATTACATATGAGGCGCGTCACGGGAAAAGATATCTTCGGACAGTGGACGTCAATCCTTGAAATGACGTGATTAAGTTGATCAGACAAAATTAATTAATATGCATTTCGCGTGGAAACTGTTATTTTATTGTCAAAATGTGTAAGAAAGGCACTTGTTAGTTATGAGAAATTTATAGATAGTTGTAAGTTTTTTCTAAATATGGTAACAACTAAAATGTCTCAAGTTATGACCAAAGGTAACTTTTCCCTTGGTGCGCCCCATATGTAAGTAGATAAGTAAACTCTTCTGAAACTTCATTGAAGTGGCAAAAATATCACTTTTAATTGTCTGATACTTAACACATTTCAACAAGTACTTCATTTCGCGAGAAACAATTTATAAAATTCTTTTCTGACCTGTTTTATTTTTGCGAAGCTTCTAAGATGTCATATCTGAATGAGTTAATGTGATAGTGAGGTTTAAGTTATTTGATTGTAATAACTTTTGTAATATAATTTTTCCTGGTGGTCAGTGTTATATATAATTCGGTTTATCAACACAGCTAATTGTGCAAAGTTTAACAAAATGTTGTGACGAGCGACATTTATTATTTTATTACATGTATATATATAAATTATTTAAATAACAACAACATTTGAAACAGAAAATGGCCGTGGACGGGAGAAAATTACGGGATACTTTAAAGCTTGGGTCGGAGGATTGGATCGAGTTCCCGTGTACGACGTGTGAAAAAGACGGCAAGAACGTTGCGTCAATCAAACACTGCGTAGAATGTGGAGAGAATCTATGTAAAACTTGTCTCTCGTATCATGAGAAGTTTACCAGAGGTCACCATATTGTAAAAAATCCGAGAACTAAAACCAAACAGAAGAAACCAGAACTGCCAGTCCAGAGATGTGACAAACACGGCGATAAGTTGGTAGATGTTTACTGTCCTGGTCATGACGTTGTTGGTTGTGTTACTTGTGTAGCTGTTGATCACAGGTAAACATTCTACTTTCGTTTCCGTTTTTATTTTGGATATTTGTAAACTGTTAATTGATCAGTTTGTTTTAAGGATAACATTCTTTCGCAATTTCATGGAACAACAAACTATACCTCATGTGAGGCCTATGTCAGTTGTTTGCTGTATAGTACATTACCTGCTCCTATATCATGTGAGACCTGTGTATATTGTTAAAAGTTTCGTATAATACCTATGACTAGACAGTCACGTGACAGACCAGTTGCTTCTATATCGTGTGAGTCCTGTGCCTATTGTTAACTGTTTTGTAAAATACAGATAACTAGACAGTCACGTGACAGACCTGTTGCTTCTGTATCGTGTGAGGCCTATGTGCATTGTTTGCAGTATAGTACATTACCTATGACTAGACAGTCACGTGACAGACCAGTTGCTTCTATATCGTGTGAGTCCTGTGCCTATTGTTAACTGTTTTGTAAAATACAGATAACTAGACAGTCACGTGACAGACCTGTTGCTTCTGTATCGTGTGAGGCCTATGTGCATTGTTTGCAGTATAGTACATTACCTATGACTAGACAGTCACGTGACTGACCAGTTGATTCTATATCGTGTGAGGCAGGCGTCTATTGTTTACAGTATAGTACATTACCGATGAATAGACAGTCACGTGACAGACCAGTTGCTTCTATATCGTTTGAGGCCTGTGTCTATTGTTTACAGTATGGTACATTACCGATGACTAGACAGTCTCGTGAATGACATGTTGCTTCTGTATCGTGTGAGGCCTGTGTCTATTGTTTGCAGTATAGTACATTACCGATGACTAGACAGTCACGTGACAGACCTGTTGCTTCTTTATCGTGTGATTCTTGTGTCTATTGTAGACAGTCTCGTGACAGACCTGTTGCTTCTTTATCGTGTGATTCCTGTGTCTATTGTAGACAGTCTCGTGACAGACCTGTTGCTTCTGTATCGTGTGAGGCCTGTATGCATTGTTTGGAGTATAGTACATTACCTATGACTAGACAGTCACGTAACAGACCAGTTGCGTCTATATCGAGTGACGCCTATGTCATTTGTTTGCAGTATAGTACACAACCGATGACTAGACGTTCACGTGATTGACCAGATGCTTATATATCTTTTGAGGCCTGTGTCTATTGTTTGCAGTTTAGTACATTACCGATGACTAGATAATGACGTGACAGACCTGTTGCTTCTATATCGTGCGAGGCCTGTGTGCATAGTTTGCAGTATAGTACATCACCGATAACTAGACAGTCACGTGACAAACAAGTTAATTAAAGTTTGTTAGCAAAATCATTTGTTACATATTTGCTGTACAATGATCTCGTTATGAGTATTTCTCACAGAAGAAACACTTGTTCACACATATCTGTCATAGCTCAATTTTTTTTTCTTTTAACAGTAACAGAATGTCACGGCGACAGTTTTTTTATCCATGAGCTTATATTTAGACTTCAATTTCATCCTCTACATTTAAGTGGAGCTGAATGTGTCAATCAAAATAAATAATAAAAATTAAGATAAAAATAGACTATACTTATAATGCGGACTCATTATACTTTCTTTGTATGTTTTTTGCGAATTCAAACCATACACACAAGTCCGATACCTATAATTACTGTATGACATTTTAAACAAATGAACGGAATTGCATATATTAAAACAATTGAATTCAGAATTTAGGGTTAATTTTCAGCTCCTGTAAAGGCAAACAGTTCATTCCCGACGTGGTAAAATCTTCCCCGATTGCAAAAGAAATGTCAAAGCTGGAAACGCGTATGGAACAACTCTTGGCCTGGCTGGAAAAACTGAAACATGAAAAACAAGACCGCCTTAAACAATTGCAAAAAGAGAAAAATGATATTCTGAAGGAAATCCGAGATCTACGGAAGAAAATCAATGACAATTTAGATCGGATGGAGAAAACGATCGTGAGCGACGTAGAATCTAGGTTTGCCGGGAAAATACAAACGATCGATCAGAGCGTTAAAACTGTCAACAATATGACGTCATCAGTCGCAAATAGCCTTAAGACTCTTCAGGAAGCCAGAACTATCAACGACGCAGAGACGTTTGTACAAATAAAACAAGGGAAAGAGAACTTGCGCGAACACGAGAGCAGAATGAATTTGTCTTTCGAAGGAGAGATGCGGTCGGTTAAACTGTTCCCGAATATTTTAAAAGACGTTCTGTTTGGTAAAAAGGAGAACATCTTTGGCCGAATTGCAGAAATCATCATCCCCAAATCGATCAAGACGGAACGTCAAATGCTCGTGATTCCTCCTAAAACATACGGATTAGGCAGTTCAATTCTGATGCCTCAGAAATTAAAAGATTTGTAAATATTGTTGTTATATATCAAAATGAACGTCTAGGATTGCGGGTTTTAATAGTGCAAAAATTCTTTTTAAAAATGATATTTTGGAAGGAAAACGAGTCGTCTATATTCATATTGACATGACAAAATTCAAATGTCCCATGTTACATTTGCAGCCATCATTCTCTAATGATGCGTCAGTGGGCTTTTAAAAGACAGGGGATTTTACACATGTCGACTGAAACGTTGACTTGACATCATTTACGAATATTTCTGTCAATGTTGTTTGAGAATCAAAGCATTATTTACCAGTGAAAGAACAAAAATTTGAATTAAGGGAATTTGTCCCATGCGCGATAACATATTTTAGTACAGTTTTTGATAACATAGGTGACATAAAACTTTTTGTCATTCGAGCTTACATTTTTGCCATGAAAATACACTTTTCATCTTGATTGTGAAATACACTGATTTTTTAGAAAGTCATTTGCATTATTTCCGTAATCCGTAAAATTGTTTGTCCTTTCAAATGTCCCCAAATAAGTAAACTGCATTATATTTGCATACAGATAACTAAACGTTGTTCCTTTATTGAAAAATCATGCATTGTATTTTAGAAGTAATTTGCCAGTAAAAATACACTTTTTCTTGCGATTATTTTGACATATAAATGATTGTACTTTCATGCTTAATTGTTTTCTATTAAGCAAAATAAATTGTCCACACCCAATGTCCCTTGACGTTAAAGTAAGCATAAAACTTGACGTTAGTATACATGTATACAAATGAGTTAAATGCTTTTTAAATAAATCAACATACTGGAATATTTTGCAGTCACTTAGAATTTCTTGACAAGGTATAATATTAAGACAAGAAACTTTCATTTTTATGTAGTTGTTTTTTTTGTTTTATCCTATTTCCTTTTCCATAGATTAATGGGCTAGTATGTCACATAAATTTAAATTTAAAATATGGTATAATAGAAAGAAAAAAAGAACATCGCCGTGAAAATAAATTGAAATCTCTACGGAAACAAGATTGAAGAAAGAATGTACCCGAATAAAAACACACATGAAGTGAAAGGGACACAAACGTGAATACTAAAGACGCGGTAAACTAAAACGCAAAACAATTTGTAGCCGTTAAACTTATGCAAAATCGTTTTTTTCCAACAATGCTGAAAAACATGGATCGGTCATTGATTTAAAATGTCACATCAATATTTGTTTCAAACCCGTATCTTACATACGAAATATTCACAATGTCCGTGTACATGATAAATTTCATTTTCTGCGCTGCGAATGATAGCGTCAAAAGACAGAATTTAACGTAATTTTACATGTAACGTCAAGTGTCACCAGTATTTGACGTTCAGTGCAAGCATCGTGGTGACGTTAGCGTTCGCCTACAGTCAGACAAAAAGAGTTGCGCCATTGAAGATGTTTGTCTTACCACCGGTGGTAGTATCGTTTGTACAGATGGTAATAACAATAAACTCAAAAAATTGGACAGATCCTATAACATAATAGAACATCTTGACATGCCCAGTACTTCTGTATGCCTATGTGAGGTAGACAGCACCCAACTTGCTGTGACCTTGATGATTGACAAGAAAGTCCAGTTCGTGTTCCAGCAGCCTCTGAAGCTAGGCAGGTGTTTTACTGTTGGAGAACGTTGTCGAGGTATAGACTGTCACGATGGAAAGCTTTACGTGTGTTGTGGTGGATATGAGAAAGAAGGTCCGGGTCATATAGAAGTGTATGATACAAATGGAGGCTTTTTGAGAACCTTCTACGAAGGTCTGAGCAAACCATTTCATATAAAAGCTTTAAGTGATGGTGAATTATTTGTAGCAGATAATCTGGGTGGCAGCGGTAAGCTGTTCAAAGTCAACACACATGACTTCAGTGTGTCAGAAATAAAAAGAAAAACATTCACTGATTCAGTCAGGATCTGCAGGATAGGAGAAGGTCAGCTGTGTATCCCGGGATATAGGTCGAACAACATAGTGTTGATATCTGAGGACGGTGAACAGGAGCAAGAACTGCTCACAAAAAAGGATGGTATAGTGAAACCATGGAGTGTGTTCTTTAATGAGAAACTATCACAGCTTGTTGTCAGTTTGTTGGAATCAGACGTAATCAAAGTTTATCAAGTCATCAACTAAGCCGGTGACTT
>JAZAYU010000298.1:268755-382915 GCA_038501625.1 Corbicula japonica
TGTTACATTAACATCGAGCCAAATGCATCAGTAAACATCAAAGCTTACACTGATAGAGAGTTGGATCATCAACCTACTTGTGCTCTCATACAGGAATCAAAAGAATGCCTAGTTAATTCACTTATTGATATAACACCGCCAGTCATACAGTACATTTACAAACATAATGGAGAGATAACTGTGAACATCTCAAATTTATCTACACAGACAGTTAGTATTCCACCAAGGGCAATTGTTTGTGAACTCCAACCAGTGAAAGTAGATGATGCTGTATTCACAAACTTGGACAAACAGAAACCGAGTCTAAAGTCTTTGATCAATTACACATTGAATCAACATTAACTGAAGATCAGAACCATCGATTAAGTCAACTTCTTTAAAAACACATTGATATTTTTTCCAAAGATGACACTGATATTGGAACTTGTGACAAAATTAAACATCGAATAGATTTAATTGATGAAGTGCCGTTCAAACAAAAGCATAGGCCAATACCACCTGCTATGGCTGAAGAAGTAAGACAACATCTTGAGCAACTTCTAGCATCTGGTGTAATACCAAAATCCAAATCATCCTGGGCATCTAACATTGTATTAGTTAGGAAGAAAAATGGAAAACTTCGAATGTGTATCGACTACAGAATGCTCAATAAAAGGACTGTTAAAGATGCTTATGCATTACCACGCATTGAGGAAGTGTTTGATTGTTTAAAAGGAGAAAAACTGTTAACTGTAATGAATATGAAGGCAGGGTATCATCAGGTTGCGGTTGAAGACACACATAAAGGAAGGACAGCGTTTACTGTTGGGCCACTCGGTTCTATGAATATGTAAAAATGCCCTTTGGTTTGTCGAATTCACCTGCGACATATCAACACCTCATGGAAGAGTGTTTAGGCGATTACAACATGACCATATGTTTAATTTATTTGGATGATTTGTCTATTTTTCCGAAAATTTTTAACAACATCTGCAACGTCTCGATCTTATTTTTACCAGACTTAAAGAATGTGGATTGAAATTATCAGCCGATAAATGTTTATTTCTTCAAAAACGGGTCAAATTTTTGGGACATGTGTGAGAGGGACGGAGTGGAAACCGATCCGGGAAAAATCGACAAAGTAAGTAACTGGCCTACACCAAGCAACGCAGATGAACTGAGATCTTTCTTAGAGTTTGCTGGTTATTATAGGAGATTTGTAAAGGATTTCAGCAAGATAACCAAACCCTTGAATGAACTCTTACCACCAACCTCCAAAAAGAAAATTCAAAGTTAGAAAAAGTTTGGAAATGGACAGAATTGGAACAAAAAACATTTGAACATCTAAAAGAAATACTAACATCACCACCAATTTTGGCATATCCTGACTTTGATCTACCTTTTGAACTTCATATTAATGCTTGTAATACAGGATTAGGAGCTGTTCTATATCAAGTACATGAAAACAACAAAAGAGTGATTGCCTATGCCAGTAGAAGTCTTTCAAAATCAGAACAACATTACCCTGCATTCAAACTGGAATTCTTATGTCTCAAATGGAGTGTTACAGAGAAATTCAGTGATTATCTCACAGGACATCATTTTACTGTCTTTACAGACAACAATCCCCTCACTCATGTACTTACTTCAGCAAAGTTGGATGCAACCGGTCAACGATGGGTATCAGCGTTAGCAGCATTCGACTTTGAAATCTTGTATAGACCAGGTCTTCGTAATGGAGATGCAGATGCAATGTCACGCTACCCATTTCATAAGGTTACACATACTGATGGGGAATATATTAAGATACAGAATGATGTAATCAAGGCCATTTGCAACTCGGTGAACATTGAGACATTGATAGAAACACTTCCAGTAGCTTCAATTAACATCATCGAAGCAACAGAATCAGCTGGACAACCAATGGCATAAAATAGAACTTAGAGAGATACGTAAAGCTCAGAGAGAAGATTTTATCATAGGAATGGATTAGGGCTAGAATTGATAATAAACTTCCACATCAGAAAACACTATTCAACAAATTCGACTTCCAAATGAAGAAACATTTTGACAACTTCAAGATTATAAGAGGGGTACTTTATAAAATTCTTCATCAAAATGGACAAGAGATAAAACAATTTGTTCTTCCATCAATATTTAGAAGGAAATTGTTATTTGGGTTGCATAACGATGTGGGTCATCCAGCCAAAGAGAGAACAATATCACTCATCAGGGAAAGATTCTTTTGGCCAGGAATGACTTCAGATGTACAACAATGGATTTGAGGCTACAAAAGTTGTACCATGAGAAAGAAGGATCCAAACAAGGCACCACTTGTTAACATCACCACTACCTTCCCTCTTGAAATGGTGTGCATGGAATTCCTGACTGTTGAGCAATCGCAAGGTGGCTATGGGAATATATTAGTTATAACTGATCACTTCACGAAGTACGCAGTTGCAGTTCCTACAAAAAACCAAACAGCAAAAACAACAGCTGAGGCATTTTACAACAACTTTATCAGCAATTTCGGCATGCCTTCAAAAATTCATTCAGACCAAGGTTGAAATTTCGAAAGTGACATTATTAAGGAACTTTGTAAGATCTTGGGAATTCAGAAGAGCCGTACTACCCCCTATCATCCCATGGGTAATGGTGCTACATTGCGATTGAACCGGACTCTTATCAGCATGTTGGGAACCTTAAAGCCAGAACAGAAGGCTGATTGGAAAAAGTACCGGTCATCTCTTGTGTTCGCATACAATGCAACAATACATGAATCAACAGGATACTCCCCTTACGAACTTATGTTCGGCCGAAAACCTAAGTTGCCTGTGGGCACATTATTTGAGTCAGCAGAGGAAACAGCAGTACAAGACACCACTGACTATATAAAAGACCTGAAAGAAAGAATGAAAGTCACACAGGACATTGTGAAACAGCATGCTGATGCTGCTAGGCTAAAGCAGAAATCCCAATTAGACAAGAAAGCTAAGGCTGCACAGATAGAAGTGGGTGACAAAGTGCTGGTACGTATTCTTGCTCATAAAGGAAAACACAAGATTGCTGACAAGTTTGAAGAGCATATATACACCGTACTAGAGCAGGCTTATCCAGACATTCCAGTTTTTAAAGTAGAGTCAGAAACTGGAATGATTAAGACACTACACAGAAACCATCTGCTGCTAGTAACCTCGTTTAATGACGAATATGAGGACAAACAAAACTTCAAACCAGTTCCAAAACCAAGAAAAAGACAAGAGGTTAAAGTAACAGAACAGAGTGAGCTCACTGATTCAAGTGATTCAGAATGTGAACTTGTCAGACTGACAGTTGACAGTGGGGACGCCCGCTATTCTGAATATCACAGAACAGAAGTGGATACTGATACAACAAATAGAGTTATAAGGACAAAGGTCACTTATTCAGAAAGGAGAAGTACCACTCCAGATGAGTCGGTATGTACAAACAGTGATATTGAAGATATGGAACCAGATGTCATCCGTCGAGAAGAACCCGACAATGACCTGACATATAGAAAAGAGAGACAAATACAAGCGGAACTGGAAGTTCATCATGACGACCATGATGAAACCGACATAGATGAAACAACTGAGGAAGTGTCTATTCATCCAACAGATGAAGAAACTATAGCAGTAGATATAGATGAGGAAACAAGGATAAAGAATATTGATTGAGATACTTTGGCAAGGTTATCGCCAGAGAGAGATAATAGAGAAATACCCCAGAGACCAGAAAGAACAAGAAGAGGAAGAACTCCAAAACCAGTGGCAAGAGAACGGAGAGAAAGACTCCCGATACCTACTACAAGGTCAGGTAGGCAAAGTAAGCGGCCTAGATATTTGGAGGATTACAGTTGCAATGAAATCACTGTAGACTCAAGAGCAGCTGAGTCAGCTGATGACTCTGAAACATTAAATACACGAACAGTAGATAGCAAGTTGGAAGCTCTAAATATCCTTCTTAAATCTGGTGTTTTTAATATGTTGACATCAGAAGTTGCACACACAATTTGTGAAGCCATTATGAAATAAAGAACAGAAAAGTATGATCTGATTTGTTTTTATCATTTTATGTTATGCTTGTTCAATTTAAAGCATGACATTGTTTTTTATGAATTTTAACTAATTTGCATTATAATTGCAGGGACACACTTTTTTTGTAGGGGGAGAGTGAAGACAAGTTCTGATACATTCTCATGATCATTCAATATGGATGTTTTTTCTTTGTATTAATGTTTTTGGTGTTTTGATTTCATATATCTAATATCTTTGTTTCTTTAACAGAGGAAAGCTGATTGGAATTAGTAGGTGAACTTGGATCATGTTCATTTAATAGTCTGAGAGTATTTGTATTCATGACTTGAATATATTTATGTTCTCTTCATTTCTAGTTGTCACCTATGAAGAGAGATTTCGGTTTGCTCATTGGATTTTTTTATTATAGAGAAATGATGGGACATCGTTTCCGGGGAGCGGGAGAATGTAGCAGAGTCAAATTTTAGCGTATTTGGCGTCCCATATCTAACCAATAAGTTTTTAACTTTATTCTTTTTATAGAATTTTATGTGTAAAATTAGGAGTAGATCACATGTATACCATGTGATGTAGTTTAGTTCAATTCGATTGGTTAGGCAAGTCATGTGGTCTGAGTTGTTGTCAGATTTTCACTGTAGCGGGAAAGGAAAATCATTCCGCAAAAGAAGTTCTTAGTGAAAACACGTACATGACTTTTCAGTATAATGTTTGGTCAAGTTTTGATCAGTTTAAATCTTTATAGTTCTATATGGATTAAGATTTATGGATGCTAAGGTAACTGCTTAATGTAGTGTTCTTTGCGAATTGGTTTAGAATCGTTTTTGTCGGTTTTTCTGATGACATTGGATTCTTTGTCATATGTTTCCGCGAGTCTGACTTATTCAGGGTTCTGTCGCTTTGGTCTGCGCGCTGCCAATTTCTTTATTAACACAAGCATGATTCTCAAAATGGTGATTGGTATTTCAGTTTTCACTGCACATCACCAGAGAGCGTTTGAAGAGTGTGTGACTGTTTATTGTAGACCATTGTAGACCAGTGGATGTTAATCACATTGATAAAGGTATGTAATTATTGTAAATAAATATGGTTATGTAAAACACAAGTATTAAGGGAACAGCACTGAATCATCAGACTTGCATGTATATTTATCTATTTATAATATCATTTGGGTTACAACGGAAACCAGTCTATTAGCAAAGAACCATAATATTATATCCAATGTGTTATATGTAAAAAAACCTTGAATCAGATTATCATTTCAATAGTGTAACGTTGTGTAATGTATCATATCATGACTTGTTTTGTTAAGGATTGTTTTGTGAATCTGTTTTTAGTACTGATATTTATTGTTTGTAATAATGTATCTTTTCAGATCGTATATTTCTGGACTACTATATTTCTGGACTACTATATATCTGGATTACTGTATCTCCGGGTTTTTCTTCATTTCTTGTATTTCCAACTCTTCAAGACATGATTGTATGTGAACAGATTATTAAAGCTGAATGTAGATGGAACTTTCTTATTGTTATACGGAATCACCCATAACCTGTGTGTTTATGCCCCATTAACGCTAAATACCAAAAGGTTACATGTTAACGACGAGCGTTGTGTATATTAAGATCTCTATGTACATTAGTGGAGTAAGATAAACGCTGTGATAGGAGTTTTTAATTGGGAAAACCAATAAGGCAACATTTAAATAATATTTGGTGTACTATACAATATTTTCATATATGCAATAACTACCTTCTGAAAGTGTATTGATTTCAATAAAAGCTTTAAATTATAATTGGTTTTAGCATAACTGCAATGTCTTCATGCATGCGCATACATCCCTCATTGACTCTTTCTCAATCTTTATCTAAAGATAAATGATTTCTTCTATGTTGAAACCTCAGGGATAGATAACTTAAGCTCGCTAATGATTCTCTGACGGATATCATACCCATACAAAATTGGTTTACTACTGCCGAATTTCTACTAAAGTAAGTACATAAGCAGTGCAACAGTCAACATCCCTAACCGATTGTACGGAAGGTACGGCTTCCGTTGTTTTCAAAGATCGACACGTGACAATCACATTCACATGACCTAACGCTTGAACCAAAATAAATCCTATTCCCAATGACCCAAGACCTCAATGTTTAATTCCCAATATTCAAAGTACATTTAACATGATTTCTATCATCTGAATTTCCAGACAACCATATATTGCTGTGTAGCAATCTCCTTCGCAGAGTTGTCGTTCCTTACACTCACTTTACATCTCTACGAAAGGCTCAATGTCAAGATTTTTTACATAACTCGACAGCCTTATTTAATACAGTCATAATTACGAATATGAAAGCTTGTGGATAAACAAATGACAGATGTCTTCACTATCTTTAATTCAAACCAAAGAAACCCAAGCAATTTTAAATGTAATTGGTGAACTACTTTTTGAGTTAAAGTAAAAGTAGTTGAAAGTAGTCCGAGCCTATAACAGAGCTGAATGTAATGAGCCGATAGTGTAAGAGAGTGGCTGTGAAGATGTACATTTCATCTATTCAAAAACACACAGGAATCGGGGGTTTACTTACTTGTAAGAAAATTACTGATCTCTAACTATTTTAAACGCGGTATCGCAAATACAGTGCTAAACATATACATCCGCTGTTCCGGAACTAGTACGCCTCTACCAAACGAGATATAGGCATAAAATTGCTTTCATTTATTTTCCTGACATGTTTGTCCTGAAAACAAGCCACAAACAGGCCGATTTTTAATGGTTTAAGAGGCCCCCAGATGTAGAGATAAAATATCATATTAAAACGGACTTGATTCGAATGGACAATGGATATAGCGTGATTTGGTGTTATTTAACCTAACCTATTCAAGGCAAACTTGTTATTAATAAACAAACATTTATTAAAAAGCAATGGTCGACCAGTTTCGATGATGTGATGCGTTTTACATTTATAAAATCGTTCTTGGCGGTGCTGTGCTACTTAAATTTTGTAGAGAATGTTCATTCATAGTATCATGTAACATCTCCACTAAGTCATTTTCATCAATTAACAAGCACTGGCCGATGTTAAGATACGCACGACGTTATTTCCTGGTTAAAAATAAACGAATTCAATAGAGAGTGATAAGAGATTGCTAAACTGGTCATTGTCTTAAACAAAACAAATTGAATCTTTTGATAAAAAGAGATATTTAATTGTTTCTCGCTGACCTGAATACAGTTTCTGCGAAATTATCACGTCACTGATCATGTGACTGATTTGTTAATAATCGAATTTATAATATTTTTCCACTTTTGGTTGAGCAACATTTAATTGTATTCTTGTATTCTTTGTCCCATTGTATTACAAATGTTCGAAATCGTTCGTAATAAAATTTACTTTCTTAATATGAACTACTTTCTGATGCCGCACAACTATGAAACTTGTTAGGCGTAACTGAACTAATCATGCATATCCAGTTGTTTGTTCACTGATGTAGCTGGACGTGATTTCACTCTACATCTGTTCGATTGGGTTTTTGAAATGGACGCTTCACAAATATAAGGACAAGTACTATAGATCACTCGGCATTTGTGGAATGCTGTGCTTTAAATGAGCTTGAAACGTCTGCAAAACATTTCGGCCTGCTCTCGAGTTGACCATTAATGCGCGGCGATTATTTCATAGTTTGTGTATTAACAAATATTCGGGTAAGATTTATGTGAAACGTGATTATTATCTAATTTTATGTTCGGGTCTATATCTAATCATATTTTGTGGTCTATATCTTATGTTCAGGTTTATATCGTTCATATGTTCGGATCTATATCTAATCATATGTTCGGGTCTATAAATTTTTAAATATGCGCGTCTATATCTTATCATATGTTCGGAGCTACATCTAATCGTCTATATCTACTCAGATGTTCGGGTTTATATCTTATTAAATGTACGGGTCTATATCTTATCATATGTTCGGATGTATATCTTATTAAATGTGCGGGTCTATATCTTATTATATGTTTGGATCTATATCTTATTAAATGTGCGGGTCTATATCTTTCTTGTCATATGTTCGGGTCTATATCTTATCAAATGTTCGGGTCTATAACCAATCATATGTTCGGGGGTATAACTAATCATACCGGTATGTTTGGGTATATATCTAATCATTTTTTGGTCTATATCTTAGCATATGTTCAGGTTTAAATCTTTCATATGTTCGGATCTATATCTAATCATATGTTTGGGACAACATGTATATTTTATTTAATGTGCGGGTCTATATCTTATCATAAGTTCGGATCTATATCTTATCATATGTTCGGGTCTATATCTTATTAAATATGCGGGTCTATATCTTATCATATGTCCGGTCATATCTTATTACATGTGCAGGTCTATATCTTATATGTTCGGGTCTAAATCTTATCATATGTTCGGGTGTATAACTAATCATATGTTCGGGTCTACATCTTTTCATATGTTCGGGCCTATATCTTATCATATATTCGGGTCTATATCTTTTCATATGTTCGGACCTATATTTTATCATATGTTAGGGTCTATATCTTTTTCATATATTCGAGTCTAAAACTAATCGAATGTTCGGGTTTAAGACTTTCGGTCTCATTTATCTTATTGCTGTGGATTTGAGTCTTCTTGTGTAGTTTTTTTATTTAACTAGCTGAATATAAGACTCAAATGAAATAGCGCAACTTGTGAAAGATGAACAACTAAATCTGAGTTAGCAATTTAAGAAAGTCAGCGGTGCTTAACACAATCACGTATCAACCATTTCAAAAGATCGATTTTGTCTCAAATTAGAATACACGTAACCCCGTTATTTGCGAAAACATATACATGCAGGTATTTGGGTATTACAAATATCGGCTTACGTAATCACTGTATGTAACCGGCGTTTCGAGTCGTAACAACATAAGAAAAAAGTTAGCAGAGGAAAGGAAATTTCGATATCTCATCTCATACATTTAAGACGCTAATCTGACCATGGTTTGATTTTTGTTTCCCTTAATAAAGGCAAAGTACCATATATGCGCAAATACAACAAAAACAAGATTTGTTGTACTTTCTGTAAAATTCAAGAAAAGCTGTCGATTCAGAATTTTTTTTGGAGGAGGCTAGTCAGGAAATTAGATTTTTGGTTCTTTGGCAACAATTTCTCCCGTGAACACCGTTGAAATTTTACAAAACTTACATCATATCTTCATTTTTATGGTTGATAGTGTATGGTGTCATTCCTTTATTAAAAAAGTGAAATATGCAAATCAGGAATGGCCACTTCTAGCAAACACAGCCTCCCATCAGACAAAAAGTAAAGAGGAAAAAAGAGCATACTATTAAAATAAACATTTACAATATGGACGCCACAATCAATTAACGAAAGTGAAAACCCTAGGGGTTACCGCCTCGGAACAGTAAGTGGCAAAACAATTTACCACTGGGGATATAAACCAGGTTCTATGGTGCACCAACCTCACAATTGCCCCCAACATTTGCTCATATCGCAAAACAAGTACAAGTTGTCTTGGTGAAAAAAACTCTAAACCAACAACAGCCCAACAATTTTGCATGCAAAAGCACACAAACATACAAAGACACAAGAAGCTAATAGCATTGAAAAGCCGAGGATGCGGATACTCAATGATCTTACTGAGACCAGAGTACCTGGTGTCAAATCAGCAAGAGAAACATAAAACCAAACCATGTTAATATTAGTGTCATATGATCTGAGAAATCGAATTTTCGTACCTCTGGTAACTTTTCCAGTGTTTTTACGACTCAAACCGCCATTACAACCGGTGTCCGGTCCCACACAGTGTTAATTAACAGTAACTAAAACATATTTAACTTCAACCTTTAAAGGGTCTCTCTCATAATCATCCTTGAGGGAGTAAGCGTATCCAGAATACGTTGTTCCAAAATCAATTGCTGCCACAATTAATTTTGTTTTATATTTGCTCATTTCTAATGTTTCACAAAACTTAATCTTCCAAGTTTAAATCGAAACTACCTGAAATTACATTGATAAACGGACAGTGTGCAAAAATCAATACAGTGTTATTATTAGATGAATGAAATCTAATAAATCTAATAAATTTGATCACAAGACACTTGCATAAATTTTAGAATTATTAATAAGGCAACGGTATAGAAATCGTGTTTAACGCCTTTTGAATGTTTTTAGACCAATATAATTTTTTGCTAGTGCTTTCAAAAATCTTTTTGCAATACCTTATTCATGTTCTTTTATAGCTGTGAGACAAGATGTTACATGTAAGGCACGGATAATTTAGTAGTTGTGCAAGAACAAAAAAGTAATAAATGCATATCAGGAATTGCCACACTCAAAAAACACAGCCTACCCACGCAGCGAAAAAGAAGAGAGGAAGAGAGAGCATGTTTCATATAAGTATGTCATTTCAAATAGAACGCGAGTTTGAAATAAATCTTGTTTTGCACGGTGTTTCGTGCATGTTAGGCAACCGATACATAGTAGGTACAGTGTCTGGTTTCGGCTAAACACTGATTCTAAATTTTGTAATTTGTAGAGTGTGTGCAGTAACAATATCACTCACAGATGAAGAAGTCAGTGTATAAGCTTTAGTGCTAATAAGCTCTTCAGTTTGAATATTAATATAGTGTATACGTCACACTTAAATAATATTATCTGATGCCTTATCAGCAGTTGTTTAAACGAATTTGTTGTGAAAGTCTTGAGTATCCCTTTTCAAAGGACGAAAGTTAAAACGAGGTCGTCATAGTAATAAAACTATGTTTTTATTACGATATACAAGTGTCAATTATTTTGAATATTTGTTTTTCCAGTTAGAAAGAGCATTAGGCCCCGCATGTTCTCGATTGCACCAGTTATTGCAAAAAGAGTTCAAAGACTCTGCCCGACATGTATTTAAGTCGATGTCCGATGGAATTCTATATTAACATTTAGATCCCCTGTAATAACATGACCGGCAAAGTTTTGAATTTAAACAATCTCTTGATATAGTTGTATTTTCAACAATCTGTAAATCCGATGTAATTTTGTTGTAATTGAAAATTGTGTTCTAGTTATCTTTTTGTATTTCTAACAAACGATGGGTGTTTCAGTATTCTTGAAATAATTAGGTATAGCCGATTTAACAGTTTTATCTTTGAATATACTTGGAAGGTCAACAAAATGTATTCCTTTATTTAAAAAAATAATTTTTTGAAATGTCTTTGGTGATATGATTCCAAGTCGATGTGTGGTCTGAGAACATGTAACACTGAGCAAGCTTGCAACTTCATAAAGTGGATGAGTTCTTTTAACGATATCATTGCCTTCCTCATCAATTTTCTGTAAACTCGATATAGAAAGAGAAGCCAACCGTGAAAGAATAGTGAGTCTACCAAAATATTTTAATATTTTGAAGGTCATGAAAAGAACAGTGAACACGTGATTTTCATTATATTACAATGGCCCTTTTCTTTTTTTGAAATGTTGCACCCTTGATTCTTAATATTATCATTTGCACCAAGTGGGTTTGGCGTTTTAAGTTTCTTTATCCACTTATGTTCCAAAATAAGTCTTGCTTTAATTTTAAATGCTCTTTAAAAAGATGAAAAGAGAACATTGAAAGACGCTAAACATGACAAATATGACTCGGTTAGATTGAGCCTGTTCATGGGAAGGAATGGAAATGCATATCACTGCCCACGTCGCCTAGCCCCGGGTTGAGCGCAGCTCAATATTTACTCCTTTAAAAATGGTTATTTTAATATCATGCTCTCTTCTTCTCTCTACTTTTTGGCTGTGTGGGGAGGCTGTGTCTGCTCGATGTGGCCATTTCTTATATGCATATTCCACTTTTTTGAAGCACTGTTGTCGAATGTAAGTGTTTATTGTGGGTAGACAGTGTCTGCTGGATGTGACCATACCTGATATGCATATGTCACTTTTTAAAGCACTATTATTAAATGTAAGTTTTTATAGGTTGAATAGTTACATGTTTAAAGTTGTGGCCTGATTGTTTGAAATGTTTATACAAATAATGTATTGAATTTACTACTGTTTCTAATTTTAGAACAGTGCTGACCAAAACGGGTTTTAAAAGGGCGTCCTGTTTGCCAAACATACATGTATGTATTGAATCCCACAACTTAAAGCATTTCAAGTTAAAACATTAATACTTTATCCGTTTGTCATTCAAAATCTGAATTAATGTTTACCGATAATGTTATTCCGTTGACTGTGGGTTTTACGGTCGAAAAGCGTTCTTCAGACAAGCATTTAGCAAAACAGGTAATCCTTATCAGTGACATCAATCTAAGTGACCCGTATATCAGACATTTCGCCTTTGTCTTAACGCTAGAATTAGTTCAAGAGATATATTAGTACATTGTTCCTATAAATCTTTATAATTATACCTACTATAATTATTGCTATGCATGCATGGTGTAATCACACACAATAAGTTTAACGGAGCATAATGTTTTCGTTTTAAAAGAGTAGCAAAGTTTATATTTTACAAAATTTCCTGGTTCTTAAAGTTATTACCGAGTGCAAAAATTACCATCGCTATTATAAAACATGTTTTATGATTAATTTCAGAAAGTTGTAAAAGAGCATCCTAATTTTAGTATACAACTCATGCAGTTGGTAACATATTTCTGTGTTCTAAACAAAAATACGAATACATGACGCTTAGCTATGCATAACCCTTCACTTCATGGATATGACTAACATCCCATGTTGATATTTGTAGATCCAGATCAGCCTGCACATCGTGCAGTATAATCTAGATCTTCAGTGTTTGCCCTTGGAATCATTAGATTATTTTTGACCAACAAGCTAACTGTTTAGT
This sequence comes from Corbicula japonica, assembly GCA_038501625.1. NCBI lineage: Eukaryota > Metazoa > Mollusca > Bivalvia > Venerida > Cyrenidae > Corbicula > Corbicula japonica. Next base: position 281,647 of record JAZAYU010000298.1, read on the forward strand.
TCTACATGAGAATTGAACTGATTTGGATCTACACTGGTAACAGATGAGATATAAACCGTATCCATAGAGTAAATGGTTTATGTTTTCAAATTTATCATATTTTGTTAAGCCATAACTTCAGCATGTGCCAGATAAATATGATAATTTGCTTTTTGTTGCCATTTTACACCATATAAGTAAATCAATATGGAGCTGTCTGGACATACGCCATTAACACTTTAGCATTTAATTTCTACTAATTCATAAGACATCTACACTCCGAACAATGAATTAACTTGATATACAGAAAGATCTTCGGTAATTCAACATTGAGATTCATCTGCATTTAGTATTTAATTTGAAAAAGGAAACCAGTTTGCCATTATTTTGTATTCAAAACCATGCCTTGTAGAAATATCTTGTTTGAGCTTTACCTTTTGACCTTCTTTATTGATCTGCTAGTGATTACTGACGTCATAGATTAAAGGGACAATAACATTTTAGAAAACCACAAGTACTGCACCTCTTTAAATTGCACTTGTAATTAAAAGGATACGATCTTCGTCTTCAGTCGTTAATTTTACAGGTGTAGAAATATTATTTTTACGGAAAATAGATGACTTGATTGGGGAAAGCATAATTGTTAAATTTTTTGAATACGTTTGTAAACATAATACTTTGCAGACGCGTTATATTAACTGTATTTGTAGAAGATAAATTCATGCGTGCTAAACGTACTGAAGGCTGCAGATAATTAAACGAATTTAATTTTTTCGGTATTTGTACAGTAAACGCAGAAGATAGCCTTAGTGGAGAAAGTTTAAGTTTTTTTGTTTTTGAGCCATGATTTATATAATTTTTAAGAATACCATTGTCTGCAAAGCGACCTTAAGTTATATCGAAAGTGTTCAAGTGGCGTCACCACCCATAAACGTCATGTTTTATGCGCTGTTGTTTTTGTTTCTATAAGAAGCACGTAGAACAATTAATAAATATTAAGGTGTTGAATCACTGGTCCCAAAATAATAATTGGGACTTTAAATGGTGTTGTCGAGCACAAAAGGCCCAATTCATTCTGGAACCAGATAATAAACAAGAAAACCACCATTTAAACCAAGCCACGTGAAGCCACGTACAAACTCAACAGTTTTTCTGCACTTAAAGAGAAAAAGAAACCATATAACTGCTTGGATTTGCAATGTTGAATATTTTTTAAATGTTGCGGATTACTTGTTGCAAAACTGTTTGGTTTGATATAGCCAGTTTAAAATCACTTTTGCAACAAGGTATTTCACAGCCAGTTTTTTATGGAAATTTAATTTATAAACTTAAAAAGATAAAAGGCAGTGTTAATTTCTCCCGGTTATTCGTAAAAACCATCTGTAAATTTAAAAAGAAAGGTTACCAACATGATATTTTACAGCGCTCTGCAGGCCTGGTGATTAACCCTTCTACAGTTGATCATTATGCTTACCTCTTTGGTTGCACGACGGTGGCAGGGGTTTAAGAGTTTATGAAGGTTAATGGGGAAATCTTTTCTTAAAAGAACCTAGAAGCTCGATTTGTTTCTTTTATCTCTGTCATCGTGTTCTTGCTGATTTTACTCCAGGAGCTCTGGTCTCGGTAAGATCATTGAGTATCCGCGCCATTCGGCTTTGCAATGCTCTTAGCTTCTTATGTTTTATATGTTTGTGTGCTTTTGCATGCAACATTGTTAAGCCGATAAGTGGGTTGGTGTCTTTTCACCAAGACAACTTGTACTTGTTTTGTGATATGAGAACCTGTTGGGGCAAGTGTGAGGTTGGTGCACCCTAGAACCTGGTTTAAACCCCCAGTGGCAATTTGATTTGCCACTGACCGTTCCAAGGCGGTAACCCCTCGGGTTCTTATTTTTGTTTATTGTTAGTGGTGTCTTTTTTGAAACTGATCATTTTATTAACCATGCTCTCTCCCCCTCTCTTCTTTTTGACTGTGTGGGGAGGCTTTTTTTCTGAATTGGCGATTCCTGATATGCATATTTCACCTTTTTTTTGAAAAAGCATGTTATCTCTTTCTATTGAATATAAGTATGACATAATTACAGCCTTTAATAATACCTGGAAGCCTAATTAACTCCAGCATATAAAACAAACACTTCATAAATGCAAGTTAACGTTCTTGATCTAAATCTTTTTATTAAAAGCAGAACTTAAAGGTTAAAGAGATAATTTTGATTTTAAAATCGTAAATCATTTCAATAAAACCTTTGCACAACAGAATAAAATTCAAACAGAAGGGTCGGTACCACAATTAGAGTAAGACGTTTCGCAAGTTTTATCGCCGACATCAATAATTAATTTAAAAATACAGTTTCAAAATCACTACTAGAACAAGGAAGTTCTCAACCATTGTTTTATGGGGATTTGATTTAAAAATTATTAGTTATTCGTAACAATATTTGTAGTTTGAGAGACAAATGCTCCAGAATGATATTTTTATTCTACAGCGTTCTGCGTGCTTGGTGATTAGCCAATCTACAATAAAACATTTCGATTACGACGGGCATGGGTTTAAGGTTAATGAAAGTTAATGAAAGTTTCTGGGGAAATCAGGAAAAAGAACGTAGAAGACCGATCCGCCTGTTTAACTTCAGCTGTTGTGTTCTTGCTTTTCATCTTGTCCGATTGCTTCTTTCTCATTTAAGTGCAATATGCATATCAGGAATGGTCACACTCTCAAAATACCTCATCCCCACGCAACAAAAAAAGAAGTGAGGAAAAGAGAGCATATTTTTATAAGAATGTCGTGTTTAAATAAAAGCAAACAAACATATGAAACATAAGAATATAATAGCATTGAAAAGCCGAAGGGGCGGATACTCAATGATCTAACTGAGATCAGAGTACCTGGAGTCAAATTAGCAAGAACACGATGACAGGGGTAAAATAAAAACAAATCGAGCTTCTAGTCCTTATAACAGATTTCCACATAAAACTTAATAAACTCTTAAAACCTGCCACCGTTGTGCAACCAAATAGGTAATAATACAGATAAACATTAGATGTGAAATCTCTCCAACCTACTTATCAGCTCAACAATGTTCATGCAAAAGCACACTAACATTTAAATCATAAGAAGATAATAGCATCGCAAAGCAACAGGAGCGGGTACTCGATGACCTTACCCAACCCAGAGCTCTTGGAGTCAGGGATAATAGACACAAATTGAGCTTCTATTTTTTATACAAAGTGAAATATGCAGGTTCTTATGCAAAAGGAAAAAGTGAAATATGCATATCAGGAAACGCCACACTCACAAAATACAGCCTTCCCACACAGCGAAAAAGAAGAAAAGAAAAGAGTGCATGATCAAGGCTGAAATAATTTCATGTTGATGTTCGGTAGGAAGAGATAAAATAAAATCTCTTTTAGAACAGTATAACAACAGATAAGCAACAAGGGCTGAACAATAAGTACCTATTGGAATGCCTATAACTTGTTTATAAAAAGAGGTACCAAACTTCTCATAAGCATTATCCAATAAAAATTTAAGCACCTTGGTAAGGTCTTGACAGATCCCTGGAGTATAATTATCATAAAGAACCATCTGTAAAAATGCCCTATTTTCATTACAAGCGATAAAAGTTTTATTTTCTCTAGCAAACTTTTTTTCAATGGGATTTGTTAGCTTGTCTCGTATTCAATTATTAGGAAGCAAAGTAAACAAAGTAGATAAATTATAAGTAGACACACAGAACGCCTGAAAATTATTTAATTTATGCTTCTTTAAAACGTCACTTGAATTTTTAATCGACCAAAATAATTTTTTGCTAGTGGTTTCAAAACACTTTTCCTAATACCTAATTACATGTTCTTTAATAGCTGTAAGACAAGTAGTTAAGAGCACGGATAATTTAGTAGTTGTGCAAATACAAGAGTTTGCAATAAATCTTGCTTTGTACGGTGTTTCATGCATTTTAGACAACCAGTCCATAGTGGGTACTTTGTGTTGTTGTGGCTCAACACTGATTCAAAATTTTGTAATTTGTAGAGTGTGTGCAATAACAATATCGCTCTTAGATGACGAAACCAGTGAAAAAGCATTTGTATTATTAGTTCTTTAGTTTGAATATTAACTTAGTGCATCCGTCACACTATAATTAATTATTAGATTCCTTATCAGCAGGTGTTAATACAAAGCCGTATGAGTGTTAACCTTTTTGCTTGACAATTTTCTAGTCTCTGATGTTTTAAATGGGATTTCTGCATGCATATGGTAGAGTTGAATGTAAGCTGTACTTGTTTGGTCATGTTAGAACCCGTTTGGACAAGCATAAGGTTAGTGAAAGTACAATATGGCTTAAATCCCCAGTTTTATTTTCGCCGTTCTAATGCGGTAACCCATTAGGTTCACATTTGTGTAAATTGCTTGGAATATTGTTTTTGAAAATTTATTATTTTGTTATGAATGCTTTGTTTTCTGAGTATGGCTATACCTTCTACGAATTTTTATGTTTTTATTTTTTAATAATAAGTTGATATTGAATAGTATCTACTAACATTAAAGGGGTTAAAGAAATATAAAACATGGCGGCAATGTTTCACAAAACTGTTACTTTGTTGTTTGATATAAACTTTTTTATTTTATATTTTATCAGTATTTCATTATTGTTTTGAAGTTTTTATAGTCATTAACTAAAGTACTGATTTAAGCTTGTCTGTCTAAAAATGGTCTCTGAATAGTTTGCAAATCCAGAATATGTCTTATCACACACTCAATAACGACTACAACTTAGTGTGAAATCCATGTTTTCACCTTTTTAATTTCTATTAATGTCAAAATTAGTTATAAGTCACTTCTGTTCTCAACATGTATCTTGGTATAGCATGAGATTCCTTTGAAGTACAGATGGAATCAACGGAATTTAAATATAGTGTGCGGTAAAAAAATAACAGATACTTAAGTTACGTACTGAGCTGCGTGCTGAATACAAAGCTAATCTCTTAATTAAACAAACTGTTGTGTTCGATGGCTTTCAAAGCTCCGATTTCATCTATTTCAATATCACAGAAGCGATGTTTGTTCCTTGTGGCGGCTGTAAAATAGTCTCCCAGTACATTTAGTCAGGGCTGTTATCTAGTACGCCGTTTGAAGGCCGTTAAGCACGATACCTTTGTACATCTGTATGTTCATAGTACTTATAAAATTACTTTTTCAAAATATTTCGGTCAGTTTTATGATGGGTAATTTCAATATATATCTCAGCCAAATAGAGATTTGGATATTGCCAAAACACCACTAGGATTTACTCTGTTTTTATTGTTGTTGTTGGTTTACCTTTGACGTTTCTTACTATATACACATTTATATTCTCAGATTACCTGTCAAGATTTTATTCTATTCAGTTCCGCTCATTGTTTTCTCGTTTAGGGCAAACCATTCCTTTATCTGGGGACCACTTTGCTGATCATGGAATGGTATTAATATGAAAATACCGTATTGAAGGTTCTATCTTCACCACAGTATGCATACCGTCGTTTGGTATGGACCAAATTGAACTGTCTACTGTCGTAAGAATTGAGTTGCGCTCAAGCCGGGGTAGTTATATACATTCCATTACTACCCATCAGTTGGCTCAATCGAACCGAGCCTTCAATTATTTTCATATTTATCGTGTTCGGTGTCAAAAAGTTTACTTTTCATCCATTACTAAAACTACCTTCCAATAAAGCGGTTTAAACAGCATTTATCATCCATCAAAATGGTCAAACACGACAACAGCACATACATAAATCCGAGCACAGTATTCACGAACTGGGGAAATCCCAGAAGGTTGAGTAGGTAACCTAATAACTTGACTGACTTTTAAATGACACCGGTAACCGATCGATTTGATGGAAATGCTAATTTATTTGCTTTATGTTGGTTCAAGAAACTGCAAAACAGTGCTTTTTTAATGAATAAAATTAGTGATATAAATGTAAGACGTAAAACTATACTGAGCCAAAATAAAAACTTGACAAAAATAACATGGAAAACTCCTTTTACATTAAGAAAGCTTTATCAAATGTCCAAATATGTGCAAATACTACAAATAAAATGAAAGATAAAATATAGCATCACTGAACACAATTTTTCAATTAAAAAACTTTTTTTCTCCGGTATATTTTAAGGCAAACTTCACACACTGTTATGTTAACCCCAATTTCAATCTGATTAAAATCATCTCCTGAAAACTGCTACGCTATCAGGATCTGACGACGAGTAAATTAAAACGTGCTTTTATCACTAACCATTTGAACCAATCAGATTGTCGCCTACAAAATCGCGAAAGTGAAAGTAAAAATAGTATTTTAAAACATGGAAAATGTTGACAGCCTACATAAAACACATTTTGCTGGAGATATATGTGTTTATGTAGTTTTGCGTTCATTTTAATGTAATGACATGTTCAGATCATTTTGCGAGCGTTATAAATAATGCTTTCTGTGTTGACAATTTCTAAAAATAGTAATAGGGGAAAACCGCTATTACTTATGTGCGGTGTCTGCGGGCCGTCATCAGATCTAACATTTTGTAAGATCTGACTTTAGCGAGATTGCCCCAATTTTAATCTAAATTCCAATATTTTATTTTAGCAGCATTTCATCACACAAAAATGAATATAATTTGAAGACATAGTATACCAATCCACTAAAATAAAGATATATATATATATACATTAAACCTTAATTTGTACAAGTTTATCCTTGTTTTGTACTACCGACCTTCGTTGATGACCTTTCAAGATATCATAAACGAACATGAGGCAGAACCAACTTAAGGTATAAAATATTTAGTTCATTCTCTTTTTTAAAAAACTTACAAACCATTCTTAATAGTCATTAACCTTGGAAAATTGATCAATACGTATTTATCAAAACACAAGTTTCGTTTTGAACAAGGAAGTAAAAATATTTAAACCTAATATATTTATCTACGTAAAATAGAATTTGGAAATGAACGGATATAAAACAAAACTGATTGTGGCAGCCATTGATTTTGGAACAACATACTCAGGATATGCTTATTCATTCAGGGACGAATATCAGAAAGACCCCTTAAAGGTTTGTTTTTATTCAACTGTATTTCTATTTTCTGTTTGTCACTAAATTTGGGATTTCCATGTTCTGTTTAGAAGCCAAGTAGTAGGATTTTGGAAAATTTAGTAAATTGATTTCATTAATTTTCATTGCTAGCTGATAATTATAACCTAGTAGTTTAAATTTATTGCACTAATCAGGCTACAAAATCACGAACAATCAAATCCTCAAACTAAAATTAAATATTAAAAATCTGAGTGAATGTTGTATGCTTACGCGGTTCACTTTATTATTCATTAAAAATGAAATAAAATCTTTCGATTATAAGGAAAACTATCAAATAACATTTCATTTTATTGAGCTATTCTAGAATTACAATATAATGTTTGATTTCAAACTCAGATTTTTTAGTTTTTACTTAAACGGTTTTGAATCCTTTAAATCAGAATATACAGATAACAAATTTTTGAAAACTGCAAGAAAGAAGTATTATATTAAACTATTTAAAAAATAAACTAAATTAATAATGTAACCTCTGTAACGTCAAAAATATCAAATTATTACTTTGAGTTAAAAATGGAATTTTTTTATATTCGTGCCACAGTATAATAAATGTTTCGCATTAAAAGCGGTTTTATATTGTATTTTAAAAGACAGCAAATGCATAAGGAAATAGGTATGGACTGTTTATTCTATATCAGTGAACTTCGTATCAGTATCAATAAAGAAATACCACTGTTCTGATAGTGTATTAATCAAACCAATATGTTATATCACGTATTTCATGCACTTTGTTGATTTTTCTCCTAAACGAACAAACTACGCACTTAAAATATTGATTTTAAGGGTAGTGGGTCAAATTTTTGTTTTCATAACATGGGTTCTCTTAGGATGTGAAGTATTTTAATCACTAATGAATGGGGCACGTTACTGGAATGGTGTCTTCGGTCATAATTTTTTGAAGTTTAATTGTTATTATACCCCACAAACGAAGTTTGAGGGGGTATATAGGAATGAGCTTGTCGGTCGGTCGGTCGGTCGGTCGGTCTGTCGGTCGGTCGGATTCTTCGTTTCCGGATGATAACTCATGAAAGGCTTGACAGATTTCAGTTATTTTTGGTACACAAGTGTAACATTATAAGATACAGGTCAAGTTCGATTTTGGGGCTGGTGGGGTCAGTGTCAAGGTCACTGTTACTAAAAATAGAAAAATGCTTTCCAGACGATAACTTATGAAAAGTATCAAATATTTCAAAAATGTTTGGTACACAGGCGTAACATCACAAGATACAGGTCAGGTTGATTTTGGGGCTGGTGGGGGTCAATGTCAAGGTCAGTGTTACTAAAAATAGAAAAATGGTTTCCGTATGATAAATCATGAAATACTTCACAGATTAAGTCCTTTTTGGGGACATAGATGTAACATCAGAAGATATAGGTTGAGTTCGAGTTTGGGGCCTGTGGGGTCAATGTCAAGGACACTGTTACTTAAAATAGAAAAACTGTTTCTGGACGATAACTCATGAAATACTTCATAGATTCAATTATTTTTAGGACACAGATGTAAAATTACAAGATACAGGTTAGGTTTGACTTTGGGGCCTGTGGGTTCAAGGTCAAGATCACTGTTACTTTAACTTCAACACTTCATTTCCACTCATTAACTATAGCTTGGAATGAGATTCTTCAATGAAATTTGGTGTATTGGTGGTTTCTGTGAAAACGACTTTTGGAATTGAAAGTATGTGGGGTCAAGGTCACTGTTACTGTTCAGAATGAGATATTGTGATGAAAATTGCTATATACACTAGTCAAAAGTTCTTAGTGCACACTTGATAAATGTTGTTTTTTTCAATTTTTTTATTGAATCTTTCAAAATAGTTTCAAGTTTTTATTCAGCTCTCGGCAAAGTTATGCCTTTGGCTCATGAAATAATCATACAAAATACAGCACATAAACTATCACAAAACAGCAGTATGAACAACATGCATACATACAATACACAAACATTTTAGCAATATAATAGTGAATAACAATACAAGAAACAGTTACACAATTTCAAGGATACAAGAACGTGTTTTAAAAGCCTCTCTTAAGAATTTAGATATGTTTAGAATAGTACCCTTATTTTTAGATGACATTAGGGTTACAAATCAATTTTTGGTAGGCCATGACGTTAACTTAAAATATTTTGACCTAATATCCAAATACCTACTACAACATAAAAGAAAATGAAATTCAGATTCAACAACATTTTGAGTACATAACTACAAATTCTTTCATTTCTGGTGGTTCCAGTATACCTGCCAGTTTCGATTGCAAGGGTATGTGAACATAATCTGAAACATGCCATCAATTTACACAACCTTTCGATTTTAACTATACTAAAATAGATGAAAAGGGAACCTTCGAACCCAAATACAGTTTTATACATTCTATAATATTCTAATTTTGACATAGAATTAATACCTTCATTCCAGTTTTGTATAAACTGATCTCTAATAAGCTGTTTTAGTATTGGATAATAGTTAGCTTGAACGTTAAATTTATTATGTAAAAATGGGAATCCTAAGTTGTTCACAAAATCAGACATTCTTTTACTCCAATTATTATAATTACAGTTTACTTGATCAGTGTATATATTATAAATAGTAGAGTTAACGTTCTTTTTTATTTTTAACCAAAATTTAATTGCCCTTTCTTTTGCTACCAAATAAAGTGGAAATCTTCCCAGTTCACCATAGACTGCGTAGTTTGGAGTTTGGGCTTTTACACCTAGCAAAGATTTACAAAACTTAATATGTAAATTACAATGAAGAAGAATCATTATTCTTTTAAAGCACACCAAAAAATTAAGTCTGCTTAACCAGATTAAAAAATAATAACATTTTAGCTCACTTGTACTCAGAGAGCAATTCTCAAGTTAATTATCATTGCATCGGCTATCAGTTGTGATCGTTTTCTCATCTCTGTATAATTTAAATTTCATGCACTCGCACTCTTGTCTATTTTATACATAACGTTTTTACAGGATTTCAAGGAGAACATTCCATTTCTTTCACAACGTTTTTGCCAAAAGTTTTTGAATTGTCTAGCAGTTTGGGATGATGCAATTCTCTATGATAGATGCGTAACAGCCTTTTCGAACGAAAACATGAATTCATTTCGATAAAATTGACCATTATGTCAAACTTTTATTCAATTAAAATAAGTTTACTTTGAGATATTCAAAATTGAAAAGTGTGCACTTAGAACTTTTGACGAGTGTAGGTACATGTAGTGTCTGTTAAGACAAAACATGGTACTGTTACTAAAAATAGAAAAATTGGTTTCTGGATGATTTCTAATGAAAGGCTTCACATATGTTAACATTTTAGCACACAGTTGTTAGATGAAAGTTAAGTAAAGGTCACTGTTAATAACATATTCAAACCATTTTTGCTCAATAAATTTAGAAGGAGTGAGATATTGTGATGAAATTGCTGTATATGTGGCTACTTTGAAGACGACACTTTGGATTGAAAGTGGGACCACTGTCGTAAAGGTCACTGTTACCAAATTTTAGGATAGAAAAACTTTTTATGCTAAATTACTTTAGTGAGGAATGAGATATTGTGGTGAAACTTAGTGTTTAGGTTGCTTCTTTGAAGACTGTTTGGGATTGAAAGTAGGTGTGTGGGGTCAAGGTCACTACTACATGTGCCCATGTATCTAGTGCTTGTTACATTATGCCATTGATTCTAAGAATTCCCAGTTCAAGTATCAAACACACATGTGGGGGTATTTAATCACTTTCAGTGATAATTCTAGTTATAATTGGAAAGAACATTCATATTTAATTTTGTCATAGGCAGTATGTGATCTTGTTACACGTTTTGACCATATAATTTGTTTACCTCGAAATGGGTATTGGTAAATGTTGTCCACTCAACTTTATAACATCGTTCCAAGGACTAATGTTAACTGTCGAAGGTATATTTTCCCGTATCTTGCCCCATATGATGTTATATCCATGCAGATTTATGCCAATACGGACTGGTCAGACGGATCAGGACTCGTTACTTTGAAGGCACCAACCGTCGTTCTTTTCAACAAAACTGGACAGTTTGACTCTTTTGGTTATGAAGTAAGTTTGTTAGAAAATTTTCAAAGAAAATCATTTAATAAATTGCCATGTTTTGCAGCTGTCGAAAACTCTTAGTAACGGCATTAATAATGAACACTTATTTTATAATGTGTTTTAAGATTAAGTGCTAAGGGTAAAAATACTATAATACAATTTCGTTTAGCAGTAGCTTTTTCACTTTAATATGGTGTTATAATTCATTTCATGCTGCAAGTAGCAATAGAAGCTAAAATGTGAAATACGCATCAGGAATGGCCATATTCAGAAAACACAGCCTACTTTCACAACACGAATTAGAAAGGAGATGAGAGCATGGTAAATAATATGCTCATCACAAATAATTAAAATCAGTATCGAAAATGAGAACCCAAAGGTTTCTGCCCTGAACGGTCAGTGGCAAAACTTCTTGCTACTGGGAGATTAAACCTGGTTTTAGGGTATACCAACCTCATAAATGCCCCCAACAGGTTTTCAAATGAACCAGCAAGATTTGAAGAACAACTTGTCTTAGTGAAATAACTACAACCCACCCAAAAATATATAAAAACTGTTGCAGTACACATTTTTAATATCCATGCAGCTAATATCATATTATTCAACTGAGAATCGACAATTCATTTTAAGTTTTGTTCTTGCATGAACATTAATTCTCATTATGCTGTACTATTAATAAAATGCAGCCGTTATTATCAGGATATACATATGTTGGAAAGGTCCAACATTCTGAAGTAGTGTACAGATGACGGACAGTCACGTGGCAGACAAGTAATTATAAAAGAATATCGTCACATTCATTTTATGAGAATTGCTCATTGGAAAAATATTCAACTCGCCTGTTTGTGGAGTAAGATAATGTTTTGTTTACATAAACAGAGTACGACATGACTTTATAAGTGTCCATACTCAGTAATTCACGTTGCTAAGGTAAAGCACGCGTAGGACAACTGTAGTAGGTCAAACAATAACGCAATATTTAACTGTTTAAATGTGATAATGTGCACACCTTTCAGGCAGAAAATCATTATGCCCATTTATCGGAAAACGATGCACATGTTGGATGGAAGTATTTTCGACGATTTAAAATGGAGCTTCATAACAAAACGGTGAGAAACCTTCAAGTCATATAAAATTCTTTCTTACCACATATTAAAAACGGAAAACATACTTTGCATTTTTATTTTTAAAAAAGGGTGTAGAACGAATTATCCGTACCCGGAATTACTCTTCTATTTACTTCGCAATTCAAAAACTTCTAAAGAGTGAAATATGCATATCAGGAATTGCCAATCCCAGAAAATACAGCCTCTCCACACAAAGTAAAGGGGAAACGAGAGCATGGGTATAAAAGAGAATAAATTTCAAATAAAACATAACAAACCGTGAAACGGTCACTGGCAACGCAATTTTGCCACTGGGGATTAAAACCAGGTTTAACGGTGCACCAACTTCACACTTGCACCATCAGGTTCTCATCTGAACAAACAAGTACAAGTTATCATGGTAAAATAACACCAACCCACCCATCAACCTATCATATGCTAAGATTGCAATTGGCAACAAAGGAAAAAATCATTATGTTCAGAATTTCAAAGATTACGATTAGTGACGAACGTAAACAGTTTATGCTCAGAATTTTAAAGATTAATATTGGTGACGAACGAAGTGGTGTGTTTATTAATCCAATTTGTTCGTATTTTATTCAAAATCTATGCAGTATAATCTGAATTGCGATCAAATTGTTCAACAGTATTGATTAGTTTAACACTGTAGACACAGCAAACATAACGTAGGACATAATAAATCGAATTATTTGGTTGTTCGTAAACAACAATGCTTATTGTGGCTTTTGTTTGCTTAGTTTAGAAAGCAGCATCAAAGTGTTATTAATTTGAAGCCGTGTTTATGCTTAACTCCTTTACCTGAATTGAAAATCAGGACACGCATTTCAATGTTATATTTGTAATTGTTATCTCCATTTCGCCATCTCGATCGTTTTCAGTGACGGATACATTTTATTGATTCTCCGAGAAAGAGAACACGAGGGGTTACCGCCTTTAAACCGTCAGTGGCAAAACAATTTGAAACTGGGGAACGTCATTCATTTGACAGAAACATACTTAGCAGTAACAATAAAAACACGTTTACCAGCAAAATTATTCATAAAAAACAATTTGAAACATGGGCAGATTTTAAGAAATGCCAATAGTTTTCTGTAAATATTTAATTATACTGTCAAAGACTTATCTTGGTTTAGTCATTACAATCCTCGGTCCGGCCCTCACCACCACCCCACCCCCACCCCAAAACAAAAATTATCATTTATAAGTATTCAGTAGAATAAATTCCTTTTATATTTGTGTTGTTGTTTTTTTTGTCTTTGATGATCGGTTGCTTTTTAAATATCTCTTACATCCAACGAGCTTATACTTGCAGAATTTGCGCCGTGTCATGATGCTATCCGATGACCAGGGCAACAAAATGCCGGCGATTGAAGTATTTGCAGCAGCAATAAAATATTTGAAAAATCATCTAATGCAGAGGCTAACCGATCGAATAAAGGAAATTAAAGAAACAGATATCCACTGGGTTCTCACAGTGCCTGCAATTTGGCAGGATTCAGCCAAACAATTTATGCAAGAAGCCGCAGGAAAGGTATAACTATATTTGCAAGAAGATTTAGGTTTTCTTTGTGCTGGGGTTGAAAATGATGTTTACGTTAGTGTGTCCTTACTGTATAGTAAGTTCTCAATTAAATTTTCTGAGTCCTGATGAAAAAGGTCATTCATTTTGTTGTATTGTATACTTGGTAGTTACAGTATTTTTCCGAACTCAGCGTGCAGGTATAGACATTACCCCAAATAAACACTTTTTTCATCACTCAAGTCCTGCAAGCGATGTGAGCTTTTCCTAAAATTCACTGAAAGTTAAGCTGACTTCGCCGTTAACGTATCTTAACACTTAATGTATTAATGATGTTATACAATGTTCAACAAACAATTTTCAACATATGTACAAATTAATCTTGAAAAGTAGAATATAAATACTTTTTGGGTTGTCCTATATGATAAAAAAATGTTTGGTAGCGTAGACAATACTGTTACAATCAAATCCTAGAAGAGATGAGAATTTGGTTGCAAAATATGGTTCATTGCTGCTTCCAAATGGGTGAATATAATCTTTGTTATTGAATATTAACAAAATGTAAAGAAAAAACACAAAGCGATACAAATACGGTGACAGCGCCTAGTCAACCCTGCAAGAGACAGACACAGTACATACCATCTGTATCCCAGAGAAACGGATAGTTAGGTATGACTATATACTGCCATACATAGCATGGTTTGAATTCGGCATATTATTATCAAGGAGGTAATTGAAACTGATAGCTAAACTTAAACTAACAAAATAACACCATAGCCCAAATAATTAAGGAAAACATGGCTTTCGTCACATTTAGGCCGAAATGTGCTAATTGTTTACTTACACACGACAGTTTGCATTGCCTAAACGAGCTTGTGTATGTTCTAGGCAGGAATACCCAGAGACCAGTTAGAGCTTGCTCTTGAACCGGAAGCGGCGGCAATATACTGCAAGGAGCTTGCTGTTGCCAAGGCTAAAGAGCAAGGGAAGCAAGCACAGTTAAAAACCTTCGATCCCGGTGCACAGTTTATGGTTCTTGATTTGGGAGGTAAGTAGTCAATAAAAGACGATATAATTTATAGAAATTCAAAACAGGAAAGCCAGCTTACTAACTGGTCTTAAAAACCTGACATTATTTTGACAAATGCCGCAATTTATTGTAGATTGTTGTAATTTAATGTATAACTACACTTTTATTAAGGTAATCTTCCATTGCAATCTAAAGAACGGATCCTTATGTTTACAATTATCGTTTCGTACTCAAGTATATATTTTTTTATAATTACTGATTTCGTATTCAGTCTTTGTGCAGGTCTGTGACGATTTTCCGTCAGGTCAACAACTCAAATGGTGGTCTCCAATATAGCATAATATGTGTCTTGTTTAACTGCGTCTCCATCAAGTTAACTTAAAATATTTGTTAAAGGCCGTTAGGCACGATACTTTTATTTGTTTCATACACATGCCTACTTATTGTGCAAATGCATTAGAAAATCATATAAACTTAGTAGCGTACTTAGTAACAAAGACAGTTAACTTAGGACTAAGAAAAAATAATAATTTTCTAATGCACGATTGTAACATTTAACATTTAAATGTTAATATGTTTGACTTTTACAATTTGGTATTGAGAATAAACATGAAGAAAAAAATCAAAGTTTCAAACTAGCGATATTGATATCGATTATCGAAACTGTTAAAATTAAAAATATTCCAGATAGGTGTGTTCTGGTTGAAAAATATCCTATTTCTAGTTTGGTTCTCCTGAGCATTATTTTGTTTGGTATCATGATATACCGCTGTAAAGAAGAAAATATAAAGTTAAAGTTACTTAAACCACAAAATTGTTTGGGACAAATAAATAACTTTACCTTTTCACTGGTTGTCGGTATAAAGGCAAAAATAGTTTAGAAATGGTACTCAAACCACATACTCGACTATTTTAGCATTTACAAAATTATTAAGTTTTTAACAAAAATAGTTCCTACGTCAAAAAACGTTTATGATCCCTACAATCACATAAAATAACAAAATTGAACTGTCACCACATCAGACAATGGCATTTCAAACTCCAACATAAAATATAAACAAACATACAAATTAATGTTAAATATATCATGATAGTAAGGTCCAATCCATATCTAAAGAAATGTGTTTACTTTTCAGGTGGAACAATGGATATAACAGCTCACGAAGTACAAAGAGATGGGAACCTAAAAGAACTAAGCAAACCTAGTGGTGGTCCATGGGGCGGTACACTTGTTGATAAGTATATCTTTGAAAGACTAGAAAGCCTTTTTGAAAAACGCATCATTACTTTATTCAAAAATGAATGCAAGCCAGAGGATTTGGATCTTCAAAGAATGATAGAAATTAAGAAGAGAACTTGCAAACCAACAGAGTTAAATGAAGGAAAGATTATGCTTTCAATTCCAAGCGCACTGTATGATATTTTTAAGGATGAGAAAGGCGAAACATTTGAAATGTCTCTTAGTAAAAGTGTCCACGCAATGACTATCAAGAAAAGAAGAGAGAAATTGCAGTTTGAACCCGCTATTTTCCAGAGCTGTTTTAAAGAGTCAAGAGATAATCTATTAAACCATATCACAACTCTGTTGAGACAACCCCAGCTGAGAAACGTCAAAACAATCATGATGGTCGGTGGGTTTTCAGAGTCGCCTATTTTAAGAACTGCTGTAAAAGATGCGTTTGAGAAACAAGTTACGGTTATTGTTCCAGACCAGGCCGAAATTGCTGTCGTAAAAGGTCAGTTAACACATAAAGGAGAACCTCATTTGAATATTTATCTCCTTCCTAAGCATTCCTTTTTCCGCTCTATAAAACTTATATTTTCTATAATGTAGGATTTAAATGAAACACATGAATGTTTTTATTCCTACGTCGAAAACCGTCTGATAGCAATTCTTACAATTACCATTTATCGTCTTAATGCGACTTGTCTGAATTTGAATTTTAGTGTCTGGCAATCAAATGTACAGGCTTAATCATGAGAGTAATCGTAGCCAATAAAAAATGTGAAATATGTATATCAGGAATTGCCAACCAGGTAAAACATACCTACGCAGTAAACCGTGGAGAGGAAAAGAGAGCGGGGTTTTTTAAGAAGATATCAATCAAGCTAGACCTAGAAAGTCAAATATTTAAAAACAATGGGGATTGCAAACATGTTAGACTTTTTTAAGACAGCCAATGACTGTTCTGCTTCGTTTGCAGTTTGCTTTGAAAGCATGTGTATAATAGAAATTATAACACTACTTTCAAATTGTGTGTGGTGTTTTTAAAATCAAACACAATATAAATAAATGCTCTTCTTTCCTCTCTGCTTTGCTTGTTGTGTGAAGAGCCTGCATTTTTATGTGCCTATTTCAACAATGCATATCTTAAATTTCAGTAAATGTAATAGAAAATAGTTTCCCATTTTTCGAAGTAACAAAATATAATTGTCAATGAGTAGTTTCAGGTACTAAACCACATTTTACAGCAAGAAGAGATTATTATTGTAATATGTATTCTTTATACTGTATCGAATGCATTCCTTGACCAAAAATATTTTGTAAATGTTTGTTACAACAATACTTGTGTTTGTTGGAACCGCAAATATCTTGTGTTTGTTTTAGGTGCAGTTATGTACGGTCATAACACAAGTTCCATTAGCTCAAGGATATTGCCTCACTCTTATGGTAAGTGGAATAGTGATGAATATTTATATTAGAAGGCCTTTTTTATGCTTGTAGTATAGTGTCTCATTCGAATCAAGCTTAAAACATTTGAACGAATGAGTTATCATCATGCGGTACAAACAAATAAAATGTCAGAGTCAGTATTCCCTGATCACAAAAAGTACAAAAACGTGGTTAAAAAGGTCAGCAAATTCACTTTCATATTCAACTCTGTTCGTAAAGTTAATTTTTGAACATTTACCTTTTACAATGTCTACTGCAACTGATATATTTTTTAAAAATCTCATTTGATATCACAAGTAACATGGTTTAGTATTGTGTTTCGCAAATGGTTATATATTATTTTATTGAATTATATCGTAAAGTAGCAGAAACTCAGATTTTATAAAACATTTACAATCAAAATATGTTTCATTGAGACACCGCTTAAAGTGTGTAGTTATTAATATTTACTTCCTTGTAACAAAGCTAAACTTTCCTTATTGTTTTTAATTGATTTGTTTATCGTTAGTTTTTACGCAAAAATTTAGTCCGTTCTTCTAAACTATATAGTTTGTTTTGTTTATGTAGTAGTAAATGAGAAAACTAATTTCGATACAACCGTGTAACCTCTTGAAAAGCATCAGCGTTTGATTGTGATAACCTAGATTCTTGGTTTTTACACACCTGTATCTTTAGTTATATCAGTTGTTATAGTGAATAGGACGGTCTGCTTCAGACGACATATTTGTGATATAACTGATTGATAGCTGTTTGATTTAATTTAACAATTGTGCGTTAAAACGTTGTCTTAAAACGTGTTTGTCTCTCTTGATAACTTGTGCTTTTACCTAACTACCACTAAAGTAAGTTAGATAACTTCAATTTTGTGGTCGTTAGCCAGCTCATGTAGATTTGTGTGCCCCTGACTCAAAAACAAAATCAACTCTTCTTGAGATGTAATGATTCAAGAATATTTAGAATGCAATGTTGAATTTCTGAAAGAAATATTTTTCTTGTAAAGGAATAAGTACAGCGATACCATTCGATGAGAGAAAGCATCCTAATTCAAAGAGGGTGTACAGAGATGGCCATTACAAGTGTGAAGATGTATTTAAAGTGTTTATAAGAGCCGGAACAACAGTTGTCCCCCGCCAGACAAAGGCAGAGTACACCTTTACCGCTCCTTTTGTTGGCTCCTCAAGAGCTTGCATTGAAATATATCGCTCAGAATCGGAAACTCCGATGTTCGTTTCGGATTTGGACTGTAGCAGAATCGGAGAAATTGTGATAACGCTGATGAAGCAACCAGCAGATGAGAAACAGATGATAGATGTCGTCATGTGGTTTGGTGACACGATGCTTCACGTTGAAGCTCGAGAGTCTGGCACCAAAAATAAAGCTAATGCTGAATTCAACTGTTTGAGATAAAAGCTTAGAACTCATTTAATATCAAGCTTATTGATAAGTCCAAAAGCTTTTCACACAGTGACTTTGTTTACTTATATTTCCTACAGGAATATTTTTTCATTAATTATTAAGTAAACTCCCTTCTTATTTAGGAAAGAACAATGTCTGTTTGATTTTGCCAACATGAAAACAAAAATGTTTGAAATTGTTTGCTCTTTCACATGGATGGATGCTGAACCGACAACATCCCAGAAATCTATATTGGTGATCAAATTCAGTTTTTAAAGATATTTGCATTTACTGGCATCATTAATGTAATGATAAAGTTTCCAGTGTTTATTGGTCGAGTTTCAGTTTGACCTCGGTATATTACATTTCATTTATTCACTTTCGGCAGAAGATAGTGCAGATGTGTGAAAACAAACGAAAACACAAACCGAACTATTTATATTGTCACAAAAATAGTGACTGGGACATTGAAAATAATATTAAAAGGTACTCATAACAAAAAATTAATAATGTTGTTTTTACTTTTCTGGAAAAGTTTTATTCTGAAATCTATGAAATCAAGGGGATTCGGGATTCGAGAACCGGTCTTGCTGCACGTATACATTACCCTGTGATATATTAAAATCAAATCACACTTTATGTTAATTTATTCATCTGTTATTACATGTAAAGTATTTTTGTGTTTCATTATCCATGTTGTTGTTTTATACTCAATAAATCTCAACCAACAAAACAATTTTAACAATTTTATTTCATAGTTTTCTCATTATGCTAAATGGGAGATCATCTATTGACTTCATTGATTTTATCGCTGGTCTATGCTAATTTGAGCTAGTGTCAGTAACTGAACATCAAGAGTTCCAATTCGCAAATCAATTTCACATTAAAGTTGGTTCTCACTAGTCATACAAAGCTAGACCGCGCATCTAAATGTTCTGATTGTTTCCATCAGTTAAATCACTTATTCCCATATTAAATCAGTAGGTTTTATCAGCCGTTGACAAGTAAGCTTTCATTTCCCCGTGTCATCTATTTCTATGCATGTAAATTCAAAACAAAATAGGTCGTTGTTTGTTGAAAGAAAAAGAAAACTTTTTCTATCTTATTATAAAACTGCATGCTCCAAATCAAGTGACCTAGGTTTTCAACGTCAGGATGATGCGTTAACCGTAAGATGATCGCTAGGGCTCCAACATACAGTAACAGGTTCCGACCTTTAAATTGCAAATAATAAAATTACCCCTATTTTATTAGAAGATATTTTCGACAAGTCTCCGAAATACTTTTTCTTATTTGTATTGAGTCGTTGATGTGTTACATAAACTACAGGGTTCTGATGCCTCCCAAACATTAATTCATTTTGTTCTATGACCGGTTTCTGCTCGGTAATTATCATTTCGTCTAAAACATGTTTGCATTTTTAAAATCAAACATTAAAACAAAATCTTCACTCAAAACTGACAGAGTATTTTTTCTAATTTTTTTTACAACAAATTTGACATATTTGACGTACTGTATGATAAATAGAGGATACAACATGAGTGATCATTTTATACTGAAATTATTAAACCAGTCATCTAAATTGATATAAAACGAGGCTTTTGCCGATTAAGATGACGAGTTTAATAATTGCAATATAAAATGAACACGAATGATGTATTCTATTTATCACATACCTTGAAAAACAAACAAAATCCATGAATTGTCCCTCTCTATCGCCTAGTAAAGCGAAATAAAAACGTGTGTAATTCGGTCGTATCGGGTGATACATAAGCTAGTCCCCAAATAATATATCCTACCGTTTACCCATTTGCCAAAAAAAAAGTAAATTTATAAAAACAAAATAAAATTAACTGCGCTAGAGTCTATATATTAAAAGAATCTACCAGTTATAGGCTTCTGAAGTTGTGTTTTATTAAATAAATCGATCTAGGTCTACTGTATGACGTCATTTGTGTAAACTTTCGAAGCGGCATATGACAACATTAAAATTTGCTGGATATAAACTCATAATGTGGATTGAAAATGTGGTTCTGGTGTTTTTATTTTGTTTCGGGGATGTTGTAATATCATACCGACGATGTTCTGAAAACGATGTCAGCGTCTGAGTCATTTTGTTTTCGATTTAAACGAAATTAAAATGTCTTTGTTGCTGTTGTTGAATTTCACCATGGACTTTCCTATTGCTATCTTACGGAGTAAACAAGATGTCAGAAAGTTATATTTTCCGTGAATATTATCAATATAAGGGATGCTTAAGTTCCTTATAGAAGTTGATTGCTTGCCTGAAGTGGTCAGATGGCAAAAATAAGTCTTTTCATAATTTTGTTTTAATCGCTGATAACGCGGGTGAATAGTGATTCGGCCGCGATATATCTAATTATATATCGAAAATGTTATTACACTCCCACACCGGAAGTTATGTGAAAAAAAGTGTTATTAAGCTTATCTTCAACTCTTATCAATCGAAACAATTACCGACGTCATCCAAGGATGAAACGTTTATCAGGGTTATCCGATCGACCTTTATGGGGATTTTCCTGGCTAGCTCAGTTGGTAGCGTTGTCGGAATTGCATGGCTAGGCGCTGTCGCCGTGACGGAACGGGTACTCTCCCTAGTAAAAAAAAATATCATTGAAATTCACAGTAGCGCTTTATGTGCAGTGTGGCAACGTAAAGAGTCTCCAATACGTTAAGTCAGAAACGTAATCAGTAAAATAATCCGTTACTGACGACATGCAAGAATGATTAAGTTTATCAGGGTTATCCGATCAACCTTTTGAGGGGTTTTGGACGGTAGCGTTGTCGGAATCGCATGACTAGGCGCTGTCGCCGTGACGGTACTGGTTTGCTCCCCAGTAGATACATTATCATTATAAATAGCAAACTTTATATGCTTACTCTTTTTCCGTGTTGAAATTCATCTGTAATTTCTAAAAGAAAGGCTACCAACATGATATTCAACAGCGCTCTCCGTGATTGGTTATTTACCCATTTACAGCTGCTGATCACTTTGCTTACCACTTTGTTTGCACAACGTTGCCATTTGTTTAGGAGTTTATGAAGTTTCCAGGGATATCTTTAATAAAGAAAACGTTGTTCTAATCTTTTTTTCATGCCTTCCATCGTATTCTTGTTGTTTTGACTCTAGATGTTCTTATCTCTGTAAGATTTATGAGTATCTACCATTTTTGCTTTAATATGTCATTACATGTAGCTTTTTTTCTTTTATACGTCTGTGTACTTTTGCATGGAATATTGTCGAATGGATAGGATTTACCAAGGTTTCTTCTATATCTTCGTTATTTTAATATTTCGTTAATACAAGATCCTGTTTGGACAAGTTTGAGTTTGGTGCACCATAGAACCTGGCTGAAAAATTGGAAAATTGTTTGCCACAGAACTTTTCGAGGCGGAAACGCCTCAGGTTCTCTTTTCGTTTATTAATTGAATGGTCTTTAATAAATGTGATCATTTTATAAACTTATTCTGCTTATTTGCTTTTTGTGAAGTTTTCCGAATGTGGCTTTTCCAGATATACATGATTCACTTTTTTGTTAAATAGATATCTGACATGTCGATGTATCATTAAATTGATTGGATTGTCTAATGTTATGTTTAAAAAAACGACTTTCTATGCTCCAGTTCTTTTGTTCGTTTTCATCGTATTTCGATTGGTGATTTATTTATTTTATTCGTGATTCTAAATAAGTTAACAGGTGCTTATAAGACATCCCTAACATTTTCCGACGAACCCTCTTTTTATTTTTTATCGATAGTTTAGGGTATATAGAAAACGAACCAACTAAGAATGTTCAAATATATAGGCTTTTATCCTGCCTATTTATATCCTGCCCTGAGGAGTCACATGGTTTTATTTAGGATACATTGGGCAGTCTTCAAATTCATCTTGTCTGAAACCGTATTCATATAGTAGATATTTGACATGGCTGACCTATTTTCTACAGGTCTTTCACCAAAGTTGTTCAGATTGAGCACCTGTGGTAAAACTGGTTCCGCACCGTTGGTACCATGATTTTAAAAATTAAAATGTTTAAATTGGGTTAGTCTTCGAAATTCTTCTTGAGGTTTAACTGAGGTTTTAATAATGATGAACAGAACATCACAGAGCGTATTAAGGTTCAGAAGATCTACCATTGATACAATACATATACATTTTGATGACATTTTATTTTCAAGATGAAAATGAGTGTAATTTTCATTCTCAATGTCAAAAATTAGATAAATTCACACACATATAGGTCCATGTTGACAGGAACTGATCTAAGTTTACGTTATAACAAGAAATATCTTTAAAAAAAGATAAACGGCGTTGATAGAAAAGATTTTTATATAGATCTATGAGAAAGAAAGAAAGAAAGATAGAAAGAAAGAAAGAGCGTGCAAACATTTCGTCTGGTGATAATACGTCGATTAAAGAAGAATGTCTAACATTAACTGTATATTTATTCAGTTTCAATAAAATACCTCTTGTAGAGTTAGTACTAATGACGAATAAATGTTATTAGAATACAATAAATGAAAATAATAACAACTTGTTACAAGAGCGAAATCTACCAACTTTTACGTAAATTAACTTTAAAAAAAAGTGTCCCTCCCGAGTATTGAACCCGGAGCCTTCGCTTGAGAGGCGAGTGTGATAACCACTAGACCAAGGCGATTTGAATATCTGGACTTGAAATTAACAATCAGTATCAAAGGAACTACATAGGAACCAGTTAGAACCAGAAATATCTGCACTTCTCTGTCGTTTTACACTACTGTGTATTGTACTCGAGTGTTTACATGACACCCATGAATATTCCATATACAATCGCTTTTAAGCCATCAATTGACTAAACTGGTTATTTATACCGTAAATATCTTTTTCTCCAATACAATTATCGCTTTTAAAAAAGAAAATGCCCGAACATATAAGTGCCATGTAAATACTATCACACAATATAATCAAAGCGCTGAGAGCGTTGAAAGACTGGCGCGCTGGTTGAATCGAACTTGCCCTGCACAGATATCATTACTTTAAACATATGAAACTATGTGTTGTTTTTTCGTTAAACTTTGTGACAGTTACTATCATCAACATTAGCAAATAATTCAGTGTATTCAGGGATTTCAATAGATGCAGGTACTTGTATTTTGATGCAAGGAAATTAGGTTTTCCACTTTTAGGTTGGGAGTCTTTTTGATGCAGGAGCGTATGATTAGTGGTTAAATTTTTCTAGAATAACGATGATCAGGCTCCACCACAACTGAGTAGGGTCAACAATGAAATGCACAAGGCGCACGTACCTTAAGAGACTGAAACAGTTACAATCTTTACGTCGATCGCAACAATGCATTAACAAAAATATTCGCCAACTTACTTACGGCCTCCCCAGGGTTTTTGGAAGGGTTGTCGCTGGACTGTTCGTGATTTTTTCTCGCGAAACTTTATTTTTTAACTATCATTTTATACAGTTTTATATTTCAAAGTTTACTGCAACAACTGTATATAGTACATAGATGGGTTTTTTTAATCTCTTTAGCGTCAAAAAAGGTACAAAGTTAAAAAACATAACTAATGTGAAACAATGTGTAAACAGTATGTCAACATGTGTTTTAATTACATGAACTGATCTGATCTCATCAAGTTACAATGCCAACTGTATACTCTGTATGGTTAGTTTTTCACCTTCATTGTCCGAGGTATCTCAAACTCTGTGTTTCATTACAATTGACAGGATTAGGATTAAACTTTCAGAGGCCTCTTTTTTCTTGGGCCCAAATGCTGACTGCCTTATTATTACCAAACTTCAGTACATCAGGACCTTCCATGGATATCATTAACAATTAATTTAATGTTGAATTGTTAAACCCCCAACTTGACTATTAAAGCCACTAGATGGCGCTGGGGCAGGTTTTCATGGTATTTTTGACATGCTTCACATCCAAGAGCCATTTTTTCAAATAGCGCAATAACCAAGAAGCATTTTCTCTAGAAAACTTTTGTATAACTTCTTTGCAACATTTCAAATGAAATGGCACAGAAATTATCACGAAAAAAATGCATTTAATTGAAATTTGTGAGAAAAAAATCTGTTAACTGTCAAAAATGTGAAAATCCCGGGAAGGAGTTTATGGGGTCATGAACTACAGATAGTAAACAAATACACGTGGCAGTGTAGCTCGAAATACTACTCTAGGCAACTGTTTGGCTATGGGAAGCTGATCAGTAATAATACAGTTAAAATGTAAACCCACATACCTGTTGCAGATTATTTGTTTATTCTAATATTCCCTTTAAAATGTTGCTTAGTATTAACGAAACAACTTAATCCATTTCATACTGAATGACAAATGTGGGGATTGTTATTAAATTATGTCACTTTTCATCTCTGTTTATAATACTATAAACATTACAAGTTTTAGCTTTCCAAAAAGCTAGTCGGTCATTAGCAAATAAATTAAAAGAATAAGTAGGTATGTATTCGTTCATGTATTTACTTTTGGACCAATGTAAGTCAATGATATGGCCAGGTTTCTGTCGATCAAAGTCACACAGACTGTATCTGACAAACTATTTGTGAATTTAGTTGATGTTTCAAGTTTCAGTTTATTTCCATTTACATTTCTCTGTATGTACATGTACAAACATAAACAAGAGAACATATAAACATTGTACAATTCTGTTACTTTAAAGCATGCAAGCAAAGTTGAACGGCTGATGTTTGATTTATTGAAACATGAAGAAGACGTGAACCGGCAAAAAGCATCAATATAAATAATCATGTCTCTAGTAGACGTAATTTATTTTTTTCAGGACGTGTAGAAATAATTACGTTGTTTAAGCGCCAGCGAATCTGATGAATATGTTACATTAACGCGAATGCTCAAAGAGGTACCATAGAACTTTCCACAGTCGATACTTATTTGTACATTGAGAGAAAAGCCACGCTTATAATATTCAGTATTCATTACCAACATTCATAAAATGTAGTTTTAGTTGGTTCAGCAGATCTCGTCAAACTTGAAGTTGACGAGCGTTAAAAGACAGTAAACAATAAATTAGGATGTTGATGCATTTATTACTTTCACTTAAGCTTAATGCTGCTATTATCTTTTGTTTTTGTTTGAACGATTTTCTCTAAAACTATTAAAGGAACTCAAGAAGCACTATTTGTATTTAAATTAATCTATCATCATAAAAATTGTCGTTATGCCACTGTTCTGAAAACAATTATTTCTGTACTTTAAAGGCTGGTTTTGCATTCCTTGCAGTATATTCTAGTAGATCGCCCTTACATAGAAATGATAGTGCTTGTGTTGTCTACCTTACTGTACTTGTCAAAATAATGTTATCGTTTAGTATCCCGAGACCGAAATCAGATCCGTTATATTGCATGTGTATGGGGAAGCAGTCATTGGGGTCACGGGTATCCCCGGAAATCTTTTACAAGTAAAACTCAATTTGGATTGCAACTGCGACGAGTCCAACCGTTCACTATAGACCCCAAGAAGAGAACGCATAGATATATGCGGTTTTGAGAGGGAATATGGGAATAAAAATAAATCAATTCGTATTTCGTTAATATTGCATATATTCAAGGGCAAGTTTTGAACTTTATGGCGGCGGAAGTTTTGTAACATAAATTAAATAGTTAAAGTTGAAATGATAAAAATACAGAAGCACGTATAGAATGGTTACCAAGTTTTTATTTCAAAACAATCGTTTAAGTTTTGTTTTCTTAAAATAGATTAAAAGGTCACTTTGAAAACCACCGAAGACGAAAAATGTGAAACTATTACAGGCTCGGTTGCATTGAGCCTGTTAAAGACTTTAAAGCATATCAAAAACATAAAATACCGCATCGTAATTAGAGCTCCAACTTGGATATCAAAAGGACAGGGAAATAGATAGATCTAAAAAAACATGGCAGTTTTTGTGCAACAAGCTAAAAACGAGGCACTTTTATGCAAATCTTTGAGAAAGAGCATAATACATGTATATAAATGTCCCTCTAAATGAGTAATTGCAAATAAAAGATAAAATGTAATGTTTCATAACTAATGAAGAGATGAGTAGTCATCAAACCAACTAGGTTTAAACTCTCGCATCTCAGGTTATTTCAATAGTGCGCTCGTGAAATGCAAAAGTGTGTAATTATGGATTGAAATTATTTTTCAACAAACTTGACTAACTAAGTACTTGTAACTGAGGTAACGTGTCGCCATTTATCCTATAAATCGATATCAGACAAGTTCAATAAACAGAATCATTATTGATGCTTCCACGCTGAATGTGTAATCATAACCTCACGTGGCCATCCTAGTCGTTTATCTCTCTCGTCCGCAGCTTATTGATCGTATTGATGACTGTCTTTTAGCGTAGCGCCGCCCAATTGACTACACTTATGATATTAGATGAAAATATTGCCCATGCTGATCTCCTATGTTTACTTTAAACAATGGCCATGTCACATTCGCTAAACCTCCGGTATCTTCTGATAACATTCACCAAATTTGCACTGGAAATCGCAAACAAATGGCGAAATCGCTGATCCCTTTTTTTTACTGTAAACAATGATCACCTCACTTCGCTAAACTTCCGTTAACTTCTGAGAACATTCGCAACATTTGCACTGGAAAGCGCAAAAAGCAAAATCTCTCTTTAAAAGACAATATTTTGACAATTAAGCAAGTTATGAGCATTCGTTTCCTCCTAAATGCTTGTTTAAAACATCTCCTCGTTTGCTATAAGCCTCTACTGTTTCACGACCGTATGTTTGGTGATTTATACCACCAGAAAGAAATTTTTAAAATTAACACATGGGTAGAAGTTTTCATCAATTTTCAAAGTCAATGCATGGACATGAGTTTTTTTTTTGAAACCCGCATAATGTCATCTAACATGGCATACACTGAAATTGACATCATTAAAACTAACAAACAAAAACAGGAAAATGTGCGAGAACCACCAATATTACATGTTTAAGTTCAGCATTCTAACGAAATTGTTGAAGATCAGAATAGTAAATTTAATAACTTGAGTCCCTGTCAGGCTGCTCATTCCCCCACCCTAGGACAGTGACGAAATTTTGTTGTTGAACTCTAGATTTTGGAATACATTTTTGGTTGAAAGTGTATGCTAATGACCGACTAGCTTTTTGTAAACTTTTGTTTACAGACAGCCTTTCCCGCAAAAGTCGGAGCGTGCTCGATTGGAAATTCCGACTTTTAGAACAGGGAGAACTCCAATCGAGTGCGTCGGAACTGTGTTCTGGCAGCGTTTTACCCATTCCATCGAAATAGGTGGTGTGAATGGAATCGGTCAGTGTTTTATACTGCACCAAACTGAAATATTTTAGATACTGTTTTTTTTTGCCATAAAATAAGATAATGGTTACATTTCAGTACTATGCCAAGAATTTCACCAACATAAATAAATAAGAAAACTTAGTTGAACTATGAAGTATGGCTTATTAAGACCATTAGGAGTTCTTTAGACTTCAAAAGATATAATAAACATGCAATTATGTAACACTTTTTATAAAAACCTATCATGATTCTGTTCCGACAGCCAATCTCACTCGTTTGGCAGATTCTTAGACTCTTTCTCCGTCGTTATCAGAAAATAAACGACTGTTGTAAACCAAAAACTAGAGGCCTTTGATTGGCTGCTGGATTACGTCAAGCCTTTCTCTGTATCTATTTTAAAAAATTTTCTCCAGCTTCTTATCAAATAAGCCTATTGCTCATTACAATAATTCAACATAACACTTGATTAAAGAGTAAATATAAACGATTTGTAAAAAAAGAAAAGAAGATGTACAGCTTATACTGTATTAAACCAGCATCTAGAAGGTGTAAACGTCGCCCTGAACGACAGGATATGGCAAACAGTGTGCAGTATTTGTGCAACTCGAATGGTTAACATTTAAACCCCCGAAGCACTACGCCAGCAGTGGTTACAAGCGTCGTAACAATACAGATACAGATCTCATCATAATATGCATTCCAAACATATGAATGGCAATAAATCAGTGACCGACATTTAAGTGGCATCAAATTGCTATCAGCAACTCTGCTGGGATAATGGTAAACATACATCTTGAAATATGACTCCGAGTTCGTTGTATTTTTAAATCTAACACCAACTGGTGTTGTTAATGTCCAGCAGCAGTATGTACTTTACTTGCAAGCTTGGGGAATACCGCCTATTTTAAACCTCGAGGAAAGATAACTGAAGCTCGCTAAGGATTCTCTGGCCACTATAATCGCCAGACAGTATTGGTTTACTACTGTCGCTGTCTGCTGAAAGAACAGACATGCGCAGTGAAACAGTCAAGCAGATTCTGTGGAAGAGTCGGAATTTGATTCTGGCACAGTTCCGACAGCCCAATCGAGCACGCCCGGATATTCATTAGTCTCTAAGAAAAACATAAACGATGTCTTGCTTTTGACCAACAAAATCAATATAACGGATTGAATCTATTTCATATATGGGATCATCCTGAACAGTTGTTTGAATCAAATAAAGTAACAGTTCAATTTATACACAAATAATATTTTGCTATGAAGGTTTTCATCACGTGACTTTCTAAAAAAAGACGCATAACATTTTTTCTACACCCTGTAGAAAATACAACACACGTATGTTTATATAATTTAACATGTCGTTATATATCGGCTCAATTTCTGATTTGATGTTACTACAACGTCCAGATATTGTTTCATCAACATTTAGAAGACTTTTCTAGCAAATAGGGGGAACGGAATAGCATTCCCAAGCTCTAGACGGGCGGCTTTGTCTAAAGTGACCACGTCCGGTGCCGCTGTTAACCGGTGTTACCCTTCAAAGTTCAAGTTTGGTCCATTATAATATGTCGGTCATCAGGATGACCGACAATTATTATCATTATATCATGTTTATTTCATACTAGTACTGCTTTTAGCAGTCATTGGAACAATATATTTCTTTAAAATCCATGCAAATTTCCCTCCAAATTTACAAGCAAATTCTGCATGAATGAAATACCACACCGACTTTTATGATAAGCTATCATCGCCCCATTATTATTCTTGCAATTATCACTGGGAAATGTCCAACTGACCTAGTATCACCAGCATCAGAGCTCATTTTGTAAATGAGGATTATAATAAGACACAGATTGTGCAAAACAATGGATCAATGCTGGAAAGTGGCACGGCTGTTGAAATTTCATTTAGTTTAACTACATACAAATACATGATTGACTTGGCCTTATTAGACTGGAATGAAAACATAAATAGGGATTTACCTTTGAAAGAATTGTTAGCAGAAATTCAGAATTTATAAAGCTTTACAATGCATAGCCTTGTGATTAAATGTTATCGTCTGCTCTGGTGTTTGTTTACTTCAGCTATATTTAGCACAGGTACAGCGTCCTTTGCATGAGTGATATTTAGTTTATCTGATAAAAAGGTGAAATATGCATATCAGGAATCGCCACATTCAGAAAAAACAGCCTCCCCACACAGTCAAGAAGAAGAGAGGGGGAGAGAGCATGGTTAATAAAATAATCAGTTTAAAAAAAGACACCACTAACAATAAACAATCAAAGGACTGGAGGTACTGATGGGTCGGCCATCAAAACACAATTGAAAAGCGATGGATCTTTGGCAAAGAGTTTGTGTTTGATTAAGTTGGACCAGAAACAAACTTTCGCCTCAAGAACGGGGACCAATTTACTTTATGACCTCTGAGACATAGATATTCGACCCCAAAACAATTAAGATCCAATTAACAAGTCAAGGCAAATACTGTTATCAAGTTTGCAGACGCAGTGACATGGAGAGCAAACCTGGTGGAAGGACAATATGTCTAAAGATATAATTAGAATATAATTGGACTTCTTCGACGATAATATGAAATAAGACAATGCCTCTCTCGAACCTGACCAATCGAAATTAAGTGAAGGATATCATACTACATAGGTCATATGGTCAACAGTGAAACAAAGCTGGTAACAGTCCTCAGACATCCTGCGAGCAGTTGTTTGCAAGCACAGTATCAATAGACAGCACCTAAAATTCTGAGTTGAGATACGGTGACACACATGACAGAACTAGATGGGTTTTCAGATGAACTCTTGTGTCGCCCTCTGGTACAATGTCGGAAATAATGCAAGTTCAAAAAGGGTCATAACTCAACCAAATGTGACCTTGACCTTAAGAATTTGGCATCATCATGAATGTGTTGTCATAAGTAAAGTTATAGTCAACGTTGAGTTTTCATGTCAAAATCAAAGTACAAAAAGGGGCATAACTCCATCAAATGTGACCTTGACCTAAAGAATTTGGCATCATCATGAGCCTGTTGTCATAAGCAATATAATTTGAAAGTTTCATGAAGAAATATTAAGAAATGGCAAAGTTATAGCCAACGTTAAGTTTTCGTGACGGACGGACGCTCCCACAGATGGGCATTTGTTGGGTATTTCTTTTGTTTAAAACTACCCAACAAGCGAAAAACTACCCAATAACAGACTAACGGAATGAATGGAAAGTTCTCACAGATGGGCATTTGTTGGGTAACAAGTGCCATCGGTGGGCCCGGATGGACCGAAGGACAAAGCGATCCCTATGAATCGCCATTGCTTCAAAAAGGGCGACACAAAAAGAAGCTAAGCTTGTCATTGTCTTTGAATATTCAAACTTGAAATCAACAAACAGTATTGGGTCACATGATTTAAAATAAAACTACAAGTGACACTATGGTTTTTTTCCAATAGTTTTATTATTCAGCAAATAATGTTCAAACAAACAATTACACTGATGCTTTTTTGTCAACTGATGCTTTTTCAATGTGGTGCACATTCTAACGTTTTGTTATATTTTATATAAATTGTCTCATTTTCGCACCCACTATTTGTATCGACATTTGTGATTTTTTTATTCTTGTCCGTTACAAAAGCAGCATGTTCCATTGCAGGAATTAGTGGCAATATAAAGGCTGTATGCTCCCTCAGACAGTCCTAGACAGAATTGTCAAACTGGTCTCCTCACAGCATTCCATGTGAAGCTGTTATCCTGAAATATTAATTTCAACAAATTACCTATTTATATTGAAGTTCAAGCATAATGGTCTGTGCTTTTTAAAATTTATTTGTCGAAGTTAGAAACTGATAAATATTTGACAATAAATTAGTTTTGTCCAATAATATTAATTTTCTTGCCCTGGCAATACTACATTTATCCTGATAATTAACATGGTAACCCTTGGGTTCTCATTTTTGTTCATTGGTTGTGGTGTATGTTTTGAAACTGACCATATTTTTATCATTTCTTATGATGAACCTTAACTCCTTGGAATTGCCTTAATCATATAGACATTTGACCCAGGAAATAACCTTTTGACTTTTGAAAATTAAAAAAAAAAATAATAAATCATTCTGACCCTTGCCATTTTACCTGAAGTGTCTTCGTTTTCCTTAAATTAATGGTAATTTTGGTTATTAATTTCCAGAATCCACTTAAAAGTTACACTTATGTCTCCTTGGGAGCTATGTCAGATTATAAAATTCAAGAACAAGAGGGGGAAAAAACCCATCTCGACATAAGAACTTGGAGTCATGATGAGTGTGTTGTCATGAGCAATATAATTTGAAAGTTTGATGTAGAGATATTAAGAAAAGGCAAAGTTATAGTCAACATTAAGTTTTTCTGTTAAAATAAAAGTACAGAAAGGGATTAACTTCATCAAATGTGACCTTGACCTGAAAATTTACATCAGCTCAAGCATGTTGTCACAAACAATATAATTCTGGTGTCTGATCTGGATTGATTGGAATCTACACTGTTTGCATATTTATAAGAAATAGCCTGTGAATCTTATTATGAACCATGTAGATCCTATTAAGACTGCACAGATATGCCTGCTGATCTGGATATACACTGGTCACTCATGTCATGTATTCATGGGTCAAAAACAACACAGTAAATTTTTTATAGGTTGATTAATTTTCTTGTGAACTGAGGTCTTACAAGTCTTCACATACATACAAACACAATTTTATGTTGTCTAGTTACAAGATACAAATACCAACATTTACAGATAGATTAAGTGTCTCTCTATCATACAGTCATGCAGCTCTAATACATGGAAATAAAAAAAGGCAAACCTTGTCTCCATTTTTTACAGTAACATTCATATTCTGCTCCCTAGTGTTCTACCAATTTTGCAAACATTTCAAGTCCACAGCTTTTACTAGACTGATGGTACACATGGCTGAAAATAATAAATGTTGTATTTTAAATCATAACAAATAACCCAAGTCAATTTCACTGTACTTTTTGTTGCTTATGAATATGTACATAAATAGCTGTTGCAGTTAAACAGTTAACAGATTACACTGTTGTCATAATTTGTTTTTAAGATATTTTTTTTTATAAATATCACACAAAAGAGGTTTTTCTGATGTAAGCTTTGTGCCATCTTCAATTCCTATAGGCTCCTACACAATTTATCCCATGTAATCTTTTCGTCCATGTACATGTATATGCCTTTGTGGCATGGGTGATCAGTGTAGATCTAGATCAGCCGACACATCCATACTATACTGCCTGATTAGGATCTAAACTGTTAGCTTTTTTATTCAATAGGTTATTTCTGACCACAATGTGACCAGTAGAGATCCAGATCAGATCTGCCATCTGATCTGTATCTCTACACTGGTTGCACAGGCATGAAAATGTGTATATATGTAGTAAAGGGTTAATTATTACAATAACACACTTGCATTTTGATACTCCATTTTACTCGTAGGATACACCTTTTAACACATGACCATCTATTGTAGATCTAGGTGCTGATACATCTGCTTCCAATTAAAAGAGCTTTAGTTTAAATGTATCTAATGGACAGAGTAGATACAGATCAGACCACAAAAATGTCTGATGTGCAAGCTGATCTGGAGCTACATCTGTGCTATCTCTATCTGATCTGTATTTACACTGGTTGCCCATGTGGTGAAATGGCGTGTAAATGGAGTAAAGGGTCAAGTTATTAACCGAGAAAACAGAAACAGCATTGGATTTTTGATACAAATTCATATGAGATTACCCTATTAATAAATGAATAAGCAACCACAAGAACACATCGTGTTTGTGCAAGGTGGCCCACAGATGAATATTATATAATGTAATAATTCAAGTGAATTCATGTTGGCCATGTTATTGAGCCAAGGGTAGTCATATATGCCTGAGGCAGAAGGCCGAGGGTATATATGACAGCCAGAGGCCCAATAACATGGTCAATAGGAATATACTCGAGTGATAATTTTTTTAATTAACAGAATAAAAACATCAAATTCATATGAATACTAAAAGTTCTGGGCCAATACAGGGGTTCTGAGCAAATATTGTAATTGCTGGGCCATCATAAAATAGTTCAGTATGAATGTGATATACAATGTAGTGTCTGCCAGGATTATGGCATGATCAGGTCAGGTGATGACATGCCTCGAGATTTCGCTACACTGCAGTCATGTAAAAAGGACAAAGTATGGAATACCTGTACTGTATATTCATACAGGGCTCTCACTAGAGAGAGACTTGAAGGAAGTAGTCCCATCAAAAGTGACCAGACTTCTCTCTTCGTTTAACTTTGGGAGAAGTCTTTTTGTATTTAATATATATGGAAAGAATGCCTTTGACTGCAAACTTCTCCATAATTCAGTAAATTATGACAAAACTTCTCCCTGATAGGTGAGAGCCCTGTTAATAGTCAACTAATAAAATTAAATATACCATTAGCCTTCTTCCTCTGCTCTTCCAATTCCATGCTTTTTGAACCAGAGATGTCACATTTCTTTCATTTGATTATAACACTGAAATACATATTTAACAAACACAAAATTATAACAATTATTTTGATCTTTGCTCAAATTACAAATATTCTTTATAATAAAACATTGTAGACCAGCATATACTTATTTCAGGTATTAGTTGCTTTGGTATATTGTCCATGAATTTCAGAGTTCTCATGCAAATGGTTTTTCTTTTGTTTTACTAATTATGTGCTTGGTAATTAGAACAGGAATTAGACTAAATTGAGCTTGCAAACATTTACTACATCCATAGCTAAATACATTTATTTACTAAAATCTAGGTGGCAATAAGTATTTCCCCCAAAATTCATTTTTTTGAAATTTTAGCATGTTTTCGCCATTTGCAATGTTTGCGACCTCTTAATTTGAGTTATACATAAAATGGGTGATGTTAATGTTTCTCTTGTGGAAATCCCAGTAAGATGTTTGTAAATGGTTACAGATCTCACCCATTCAGTATGGATAACAGATTTGGGGAAAGTTTTAAACTTTATTTTAATGCCACATGAGATCAAACTGTTCAATACTGAATTTACATTATTTGCATTAGGTATTTGAGACAATAATTAACATTGTTCTGTAGAAAATTTCTAATTTATGAAGTGATTCATTTACAATATCATATCAGCATAGTAATTACTGTTGCACTGTTGAAACAGACGTAGAATAAATAACATCAAAGTGCTTTAAGTCCATTCATACTGTATTTTTGGGCCCAGAGCATGAACCTTGTGGGTAGTTGTCGCCCCACCTAAACCAGTCTGGCTAAACCTTGTGGGTAGTACTGTGTTGTCGCCCCACCTAAACCAGTCTGGCTGCATGTCAATATAAATGAACACTGATTATTCATCAGATTACAATTTACAGGAACCTGAATTTCCATCTGAAAATATCCAGATCCGGAAAAATATTACATTTTCCAAATGCAATGGATTTGTACCCATGTTTACATGTTTACATGTTTACATTTACATGTTACAATAATTTAATAGCTGCAATGTTGACACAGCGTTATGGCAGCTCAAGCATTACAAATAAACTAAAATATACTGTTTACAAAAATTACATCTCCTAAAACAGTCATTATGGATTTAACTCAAACATTTTTATTTTACCTTCACTTTTGTTGTCCACTTCATTGCATGATGTCAAACAGTTCTATACAGCTTCAAATGGGGTATTAGGTCAAACTTAGTTGATACCAGATCCAAAGATCATCTAAACCTGTTTATGAATAATTAAATAAACAATATACATATGTGACAGGGTCATTTTATGACTCATTTGTATAATAGTACATATTTCCCCATTGTTTGCCCATTTTATTGATTTTTACCTTATTGGAAAGCTTAAACTTGTTAGGACATCTTTTTGGTAGTTTTGATTCTTTTAGAGTAATTTATACTTTGGACATGCGCAGTCAATATTCGGAAAAAAATTGGAAAAGGAGCACTCTGTGCAATTCTTACAACAATCTTATTTTTAAGCAAATAAGATGTTGACAGTTGTAACTGATGATTGCATTCTATTCTGATAACTTCAAAGATCACTTTGTGTGTGGCTGAAGAGAGACAGACGATTGATGTCAAGAGTTAGGGTCACAGAATCCATTAATTCTGGACCACACTTGGACATCGTTATTCACTAGTTCGTAGTGGAATTGACATTTATCTACTGTGTTTATGGACTTGTTTATGTTGGTCTTGGATTTACTGATGTATTTGATATTAAAAGGATAGAAACGAACTCAGCTGTTTGTTGAGTGTATTTTAATAGTTCTACGTAAATAAGGATATTAAAAACAACACGCAGCTTACAAATGGAGCCCCCAGTGAGGATCGAACTCAATATTTTATTACATAATAACTGAAAGTAAGCCTTTTTAAAGGTAGAAGTGCATTTATAACATAAATAAAGTAAGTTGAGTGAGGATTTCAATTAAAAATATATTAAAACACATAGGAATATACTAATTTAATAAATAGGCTTGAAGAAATAATTTAGTAATTTATAAATAAATATTAATACAACAAATTAACAATACAGATAGCAATTTAGGATAGCCTTGCTTGTGTATAGGTAGTCTGTTAGGGATTTAGGGATATAGTAGTTCAGGATTAGTTGAGAAGAAGGAAAGTCAGTGCAAAACTGTATTACGTAAAATTGTATTAGCGCAAAAGTGAATTAAGTGGTAAATCGGTGCCAAACTGAATTATGTGAAATTAAGAAGCGCAAAAGTGAATTAAGTGATAAGTCGGTACGAAATTGAATTAAGTGAAACTACTTAGTGAAAAATTGAACTAAGTGGGGAAATTTGTGCAAATTGAGTTCAGTGATGATAGTTAGTGGAAAACTGAATCAAGTGGAAATTAATATAATTTAAACTCAATGATGGAAATGAATTGAAACTTATTTTGGATTCATGAGTAGATTGATGCACTTAAGGTGAGCTTATGTGTTTACTGTTGGAGACTAGTGCAATAGTGATTTATGTGGTGATTAAGTGCAAAAGAGTGTTAATTATAAAAATATATATCCTGAATTTGTAATATACAATTCAGCCGACTTCATTTTGTGAATTTGAATGTTGTAGTTGGTGCAATACCGACTTATATGAAGGATTAGTGATTTTGAATAAGAAATATTCATATTCGTTGGAAACACTTAATAGTTTTTTACTTGGATATGAATTATCAGATATTGAAGTAAGGATAAAGTATTACAGTGAAAGTAACATGGACATTTAATTGTGAAATACTGTGATGAAATAAGTTCTTTGACTTAGAGCTTTTGATTTATTCTGATCCGGATTTAATCAGAATAGTGATTAACTTGATATACAGTTTTGAAATTGACTTGTGAAATATCATAAAGACATAAATAAATAATCAGCGCAATAGGAACCTATCACTATCAGCGTTGGATTAGTGTCATAGCGGATTAGTGCCTCAAAGTGAACTTGAAAATTTAGACTAAACATCTGGTATATCGAGTCGACACGAGATAACAACTAAGAATGGCGACTAAGGATGATGTAACTGAGGATGAACTTAAGTTGCTTGGAGCCATTAGGAGGATGAGGATCAAACCAGAAAGAGTGGAGACACCAGAGGATTTTGAAAGTTATATCCGACATTATGAGGAAGCTTCTGGTGCACATCCAACAATGGATAGGAGAAGACCACCCCGAATTTCAACATTTTATGGACAGGCAGGAAAAGGGGAAGTTACCTATCCGACATGGAAATACGAAATACAGTGTCTGGTGGATGAGGGCTGTTACCCGGAAGACCAGATACTCTTAGCTATAAGGAGTTCTGCTAAGGGAGAAGCAGCCAATATTTTGAGGAGGTTAGGTACTAAAGCAGACATTGAAGAAGTTCTTCAGAAGTTTGAAAGTACACTAGGTGACATTGATACCGAGGAGACCATTCTTAAAAAGTTTTATGCTGCCCAACAGGAACCTCAAGAATCATTTGTGACCTATGCAACAAAAGTTGAGGATATTTTTTCACAGGCGGTAGAACTTGGTGCACTTAGATCATCGCAAGAGACTACACTGAAAAGTGTTGTATATCAAGGTCTACGACATCCACTTAAGCAATTTGGAAATCTTGCATTTCAAACGATTGATGATTATGACAAGTTTAAAGTGGAGATAAGAAAACTTGAAAGTACAATGGCAACAGGTAAGCAGCAAGAGGAATCTGAGGTTAAAGCTAGATGCAGCGCCATGAATCCACAGAATTCAGAGCTCGGAGAAGTGAAGAATCTACTTAAAGAGATGAATGAAAGGATAAAAAAGTTAGAGGAAGAAAAGACTAAACAACAAGAACAAGGTGCAGAACAACCAAGACGTGGAGCAGCATACAGAGGACCTCGACATAGGAGAGGACAACGTGGAAGGGGCAGAGCTGATAGAGATAGAGGTCAGTACCAACCCACCAGACCAACAGGTACAAATACATTCAAACCTCAAGAAAACACCGACAATGAAACTTTTTATTGCTATCATTGTGGACAACCAGGACATATTGCCAGGAATTGTTTAAACAAATGAGTACCTCTGTAGCAGGACCAGATGGGGGTGCTAAGAATAAAAGTGGTCCACAATTAGTTGGTCAATCAAATGAAACAAACATTAGTATTAACAACATCTCAACCACTGCACTTATAGATACAGGATCATGTGTAAGCAGTATCTCAGAATCTTTTTACAAACAACATCTACCAGAACTTCCACTTAAGCCTATTTCAGACATTTTAAAAATCGAATGTGCAGATGGAAACACCCTACCATACTCCGGATATATTGAAGCATCATTATCATCAGTCGGAATACCTCAGTGTGCTCAACAACAATGTCTTCTATTGGTTGTCCCTAATACAAGTTACAATTCGAAAGTACCTATACTTCTTGGAACTAACATTTTGAATGAATTTCTACAGGATTGTAAATCAACACATGGAGAACAATTTTTACAAAAAGCGAACTTATTCACCCCATGGTACTTAGCCTTTCGTTCCATGACAATAAGGGAGAAAGAACTTAAGAAGAATAAGGATAGACTGGCAGTTGTAAGGAGTGCAGAGACATCCAGAGTACTGATAGGCCCTAACCAAAGTATTAACATTAAAGGGTACATAGACAAGGAACTGGATTACATGCCCACATGTGCAATAACCAGCGAATGTGAGGACTCGTCATTGCCAGACTTCATTGATGTCACACCTACGGTAACAAGCTACAACTTCAGAAGAAACAGCGAAATAACCATCAACCTATCCAACCTTACAACCAATACAGTAACCGTCTCTCCCAAGGCGATATTATGTGAACTACAACCAGTCTCAATAGATGAATCCGTTTTTGATAAGATAGAAGATCCCATTACTCAACAAATTTTTAATGAAATCCACATAGACTCCAATCTAACACCAGAAGAGAATGAGAAAGTTAAACAGATACTTCTGAAACACATTGATATTTTCTCAAAGAATGACACAGATATTGGAGATTGCAACCTGATAAAGCATCGAATCGATTTAATAGAAGACACTCCCTTCAAACAGAGACATAGAAGAATTCCTCCATCTATGATTGATGAAGTAAGAAGACATTTAGAAGATCTTCTTTCCTGCGGAATTATCAGAAAATCAAAATCACCATGGGCCTCCAACGTTGTACTAGTGAGAAAGAAAAACGGAAAACTGAGAATGTGTGTGGATTACCGAATGTTAAACAAGCGATCAGTCAAAGACTCCTATGCTTTACCTAGGATTGAAGAAGTCTTCGATGTTCTGCACGGATCCACACTATTCAGCACAATTGACATGAAAGCTGGATATCATCAGGTGTCAGTGGAAGAGTCACACAAGGAGCGCACAGCCTTCACAGTCGGTCCATTAGGCTTCTTTGAATATAATAAAATGCCCTTCGGACTTTCAAATTCGCCGGCAACATATCAGAGGCTGATGGAAGAGTGTTTGGGGGATTACAATATGAAGATTTGCGTAATTTACCTTGATGACCTGATAATATTCAGCAAGAGTTTTGAAGAACATCTTTACAGATTAGATCTGGTACTCACCCGTCTACAGGAATGCAACCTTAAACTTTCTGGCGATAAATGCTTCTTTTTGAAGGAAAAAGTTCGATTTCTTGGACATGTCGTCAGCAAGGACGGAATAGAGACTGACCCAGATAAGATCGAAAAGGTTAGGAACTGGCCCACCCCAACAAATCCTGATGAATTGAGGTCTTTCATTGCATTCGCAGGCTATTATAGACGTTTTGTAAGAGACTTTTCAAAGATCACCAAACCACTTTCAGACCTTCTGCCACCTACATTAGCAAGAAAGAATTCACCAAAACACAAACAGAAAATAAAAGAATGGAAATGGGAATCAGAACAGCAAGACACATTCAACAAGTTGAAAGATATTTTGACCTCACCACCTATTTTGGCCTATCCAGAATTTTCCAAGGAATTTGAGTTGCACACAGATGCATCATCCAAAGGATTAGGGGCAGTCCTATATCAAGAACAGAACAATCAGAAAAAAGTCATTGCCTATGCCAGTCGGAGCCTCAACAAGTCAGAACAAAATTATTCAGCGTTTAAATTGGAATTCCTCTCTTTGAAATGGGCTGTTACTGAAAAATTTTCGGATTATCTTCTAAATACTCACTTTACAGTCTACACAGACAACAACCCGTTGACACATATCCTCACAACAGCTAAATTAGATGCAACAGGACAACGTTGGGCCTCAGCATTGGGAGAATACAATTTTGATATCGTTTACAGATCTGGAGTTAAGAATAAAGATGCTGATGCAATGTCGAGATACCCATTTGAAAGATTAGAAGACCCCCATGG
This sequence comes from Corbicula japonica, assembly GCA_038501625.1. Taxonomy (NCBI): domain Eukaryota; kingdom Metazoa; phylum Mollusca; class Bivalvia; order Venerida; family Cyrenidae; genus Corbicula; species Corbicula japonica. Next base: position 322,801 of record JAZAYU010000298.1, read on the forward strand.
TGAACAGATTAAGATTGAAGATAGAATAATAAAGACTATCTGTAATGACTCCCAAGTAGAAGCATATCTGGAGGTTATTCCATCAGCATCTCTGAACATTATTGAAGCTACAGATTGTCCAGGACAATCACTAGCACAAATTGAACAGAGGGAAATAAGAAGAAACCAAAGAGAAGACCCAGTTATAGGCAAGTGGGTGAGAGCCACTATAGACAAGAAATTTCCAAAAGATTTTTCACACACCAAACCAGATCAGATCATGAGAAAAAACTTTAACCACCTTAAAATGATTCGTGGAATTCTTTATAGGGAAGTTCAAGATGGAGACAATACGTTACAACAGATGGTACTTCCAGAAGTTTATAGGAACACAGTCTTAGAGGGATTGCACAATGAAGTAGGACACCCTGGAAGAGACAGGACCATAACACTGATAAAAGAGCGTTTCTTTTGGCCTTGCATGACAGCCGACATAGAAAAATGGACATCAGAATGCCATAGATGCCTTCTTCGTAAGTCACCAATCAATGCAAAGGCACCACTTGTGAATGTGGTCACAACATATCCGCTAGAGTTAGTCTGCATGGATTTTCTTACATTGGAACCCTCTAAGGGAGGAGTGGGAAACATCCTGGTAATTACAGATCACTTCACCAAATATGCCTTAGCCATTGCAACAAAAAACCAAACAGCTAAAACAACAGCAGAAGCTCTATATGAAAACTTCATTGTTCACTATGGTATACCTACACGATTACATTCCGATCAAGGTGCAAACTTTGAATCAGATATCATCAAAGAACTATGTAGGATAACAGGAATGAAGAAATCCCGAACGACACCCTACCATCCTATGGGCAATTCAATCCCTGAGAGATACAACAGAACTCTTTTAAACATGCTTGGGACTTTAGAACCAGAAAAGAAGGACAACTGGAAGAAGTACTTACCATCTTTAGTTTACGCCTATAATTGTACGAGGCATGAGACCACCAAAGTTTCCCCTTTTGAGCTGATGTTCGGACGACGACCTAGGCTACCAATAGATTCTCTTTTCGACACTCCCTTAGAGGAATCAATCAGTCAAACTACAAAGAGTTATATAGAAGACCTAAAGCAAAGAATGAAAGAGACACAAGAAGTAGTAGCTAGAGTTGCAGAGAAAGCTAGAATTAAACAGAAAGAGATATATGACAGGAAAGCAAAGGCCACAAAGATAAATGTGGGAGACAAGGTGCTAGTGCGAGTCTTCAAATTTGACGGAAAACATAAAATTGCGGACAAGTATGAAGATGAAATATATACAGTCACAAGTCAACCAAATGAAGATATTCCTGTGTTTGAGGTGCGATCATCAGATGGAGTAGTAAAAAAGTTGCATAGAAATCATCTACTTCTACTCAGTTTCTTAGACAAAGATACAGAAACAGAAGAAGATGAGATTCTTGATCAAACCAAAGAGAAAGAGGTGCACCAAACAAAAGAAACTGAAACATCAGATAGAGGTGAAAAAGCAGCAGCTGCAAAGAATGATTTAGTTAGAGAGACTAAGGTTGGCGCCAACGATAAAAAAGACAACATTGAGACTGAAGATGATGATGAGTCAGTATATGAATATGTACAACATACATTTACACATGGGGACGCCCATGATACAGTTAATCATCATAGAGAGAAGGAGAAAGAAGAAGAATTAGGAGATCAAAGTGATGAAGGAGAAATAGATCTCACAGAAAAAGCTATCGGTAGCACAGATACAGATAAAGATGAGACAGAAGTAAAGAATGATAGTCATATAGACAATCAGTCTGAAGAAAGCATAGGCGGAGAAGGCAGAGAAATATCAGTGAGGACTGATGACGACCAAACCGTAAGAAAAGAAGGTAGTCGGACAGACGGCCATCATGAGGGAAATGTTGAGGATGAAACAAGAATGAGAAACACAGGGAATATAGATAATGTTGACGAATTAGAGACAGACAAAGAAATTCTAAGTGACAGTGAAAAAGAGGACACTAAAGAAAAAGTTGTCGAAGACAACACTGTAAGAAGATCAACAAGAGAAAGGAAACCACCAAAAAGATATGAATCTTATCACATGAATCAAGCCACAGAAATAAACGTGGAAACAAAGTTAAAAACTTTGAATATTTTGCTTAACGCAGGAGTGTTTGAAAGCATGGATACTGAGACTGCAAATATAATTGTTCGTGCTTTGATGAAAGACTGAAATTTTAATTGTTTTAATCCTTGAATTGTGAAATTGTACATATGATTATCACTTCGAAAATCATTGCATGTATTCGGGAACACCATTCTATGGAATATGAAATAGTGAGAAAATTGCCTTTGTGGACAATTAAGCAAAAAGTGAATGCATTTCATTATTATAATGGAATAATGAATTAAGTTTGAAAGAGTAAATAATTGTAAATGTTATTTAACTTATTTTTGTATATGATAATTAATTTTGCAAGTTTAAATTGTAGGGACACAATTTAAAGAAGAGGAGGACAGAAACAGATATTTTTTTATTGATTCAAATGATAATGAAATGCCGGTAACTTTCATGATACCATTTGTTTGATTAACAGTTATTTTTTCAGTTTTACTGTAGGTATTGGAATCATGTCGAGACGACATTTCCTAGACCGGGGGAGCATGTGACAGGGTCATTTTATGACTCATTTGTATAATAGTACATATTTCCCCATTGTTTGCCCATTTTATTGATTTTTACCTTATTGGAAAGCTTAAACTTGTTAGGACATCTTTTTGGTAGTTTTGATTCTTTTAGAGTAATTTATACTTTGGACATGCGCAGTCAATATTCGGAAAAAAATTGGAAAAGGAGCACTCTGTGCAATTCTTACAACAATCTTATTTTTAAGCAAATAAGATGTTGACAGTTGTAACTGATGATTGCATTCTATTCTGATAACTTCAAAGATCACTTTGTGTGTGGCTGAAGAGAGACAGACGATTGATGTCAAGAGTTAGGGTCACAGAATCCATTAATTCTGGACCACACTTGGACATCGTTATTCACTAGTTCGTAGTGGAATTGACATTTATCTACTGTGTTTATGGACTTGTTTATGTTGGTCTTGGATTTACTGATGTATTTGATATTAAAAGGATAGAAACGAACTCAGCTGTTTGTTGAGTGTATTTTAATAGTTCTACGTAAATAAGGATATTAAAAACAACACGCAGCTTACACATATAATAAATAAATACATGATTATTCTTTCTTCCAGGATGCTAAATTCACCCGAAATGCATTTAAGAGATACTATTAAATAAATTCATATAATTTGTGAAGTTCCTGTTCTTTATACTCAATGAATCCCTGAGGTTCTACTCTTCTTCTTCTTTTGGTTTTCCCTGGGTTATTTTGAGAATATCTGAGACTGTTCTGATTAAATGACCTGTGAGACATCATTGAATGGAGTGCAAGACAAAATTGAAAGTAGTAAAAACTTCTGATAGCGGATTTCACTGACTGTTCCAAGGCAGTAACCACTAGGGTTCTCATTTTTGTTCATTGTTATTGGCGTCTCTTTTGAAACTGATCATTTTATTAACAATGCTCTCTCCCTCTCTTCTCTTGACTGTGTGGTGAGGCTGTTTTTTCTGAATGTGGCGATTCCCAATATGCATTTCAGAAGGTCTACATATAATGTTCAATTATTCAGAAAACCCTGTGTCAACTATGCAGCCGGTTATGATTTGGGAATGGGTTATGATATGGGAAAACTGCATTCATGTCAGATCTGGATATTATCTGATGCCAATGGAAATTCAGGTTCTTTTGATCAAATGCATAAAATGCATTCATTAATATATCTGTTAAATCAATTCATGTATGATTTTAAACTTACTTTAAACATAATTTTCAACAGATCTAAATGTGTTAAAAATAAATCATTGTGAATCAGATGCTTTATGTTTGAAGCATTCAAATGGAAATTTTTATACACGATATTCGTTAATCGTACAAAATCCGACTTCTTTCAATGCAATACATTGAAATGATTTTATTACTTACATCGCTACAAGGTTCCACAATAAATAGTTACAATGATTAGGGCCCTAAATTAAAAAACAAAGTTTTGCCTTGTCCTACTCAGCGGAAACTCCTACTTTCATTTTGGAGATTGCATTAAATGACGTAACGGGACGTAACGTTCAATAAAACCTAAAGAGCCAAAATCTCGTTTACTGCGATATAGTCTTTCGAATCTAAACATGGTAAATTTCAGTCAACTGTTGAAGACGGTCAGTATTCTGGAAGAAGAATATAAAATTTCAGTTTTACAAAGATTTTGTAACGTTACCATTCGTAAACCACCAAGTCCACCTCCATTTTCCATATGAAATTCTATTTACAAAGAGAAATGCTATTGTCTATATACATTTAAATGTAACCTGGGTGTTATAAATATTGCATCACGAAAATAACTCGATAAATACTTACTATTCAGTTGATTGCGATGGATTTTTCGTCTTAACCGAGCGTTGTCGAATCCAATATGGCGATGCGCCATTAGGTATTCATGCGCGTTCATGTCTCAAAATCTTGTCTGACGTTCCGCGAGTTAAATTTCTTCAAATATTGATTGATTCCATATGTTTAAATATAACTTTTATCATTTTGCACAGCATTACAAAATTGACCGCTCTGCAGCATTGACTTACTTTTTGAAACTAAGAACTATATTCTAGGGTAGCACGCAATACTGTCGTATCAACATTAAAATAAAGAAGGAGGTACGACAGTCTTGCATGCAAACCTAAATTGTTAGGTTTGCAGTAATTCAAAACGATTGTCGAAAACCGGCTAAACTGGGTCGTGCCGACCCAAAAATGAGAACCCGAGGGGTTACCGCCTTGGAACGGTCAGTGGCAAATCAAATTGCCACTGGGGGTTTAAACCAGGTTCTAGGGTGCACCAACCTCACACTTGCCCCAACACGCCAACAAAATTCTCCCTACCAGGGCAGGGATTTTTGCGGCCTGCAATTATTTTCATACATGTATACAGTACAATTTTCGAAGTGTTACAGAACAAAGAATAACCAAATTATTAGTGGGCGGCAAAAGCCGCCCACTATATTTGTGCTTACTTTGAGAATTTAATGTGGAAGGATACCAGCATAATTTCATAAATCTTTGTATTTTTGTTCAGATATATATTAATGAGAGATGTTTTGCAAACAAACGTATTCACAAATTGTTAACGAATTGCACCATTGGAACTGGTTGACATCGCTTTGTAGGATTTCTTTGATTTTTTAAAAATTTTCAAATAATAAGTTCTCCTGAGCACGTGACTATTTTTTGAAAACAACGGTAGCCGGGGTTGTGGGTAAAACCCTGACCAGACCCAGACCCAGACCAGACCCCGGAAACTAACGATATGGTACGGAAATCTTCGCTCGTTTCCGACATTACATTACGATAACAATAACGACATGAAATTGTGTGTTATTTAGCGATTCGTGTTTTTTTGGTGTGTTTTTTTTAAGCTTTAAATTATTTCCTAATCTTAATTCTTTTCACTGCTAGAAATATGAAATAATAAATTTCAGAATTAACTGAGAACAGACTGCTTTACAATCTCCATAATCATAATTTGTCGGACAAAACTCATTGTATAATATATGAGAAAGCTCTGGTCAATATTCTGTTTATTGCAATTTTCGCCAAATACTTTCATCACTAGTTATAAAAAAATGATTTGAAAACAATTATCACACAAGATAATAATTTTTAAACCATATAAAGACAAGTCAGCATAATAATCATATTACGATTCTTAAGTGCTAATCGGTGACTTTTCTGGACGAATGATGGGTCATAATATATTATTACTATGTAACTATTACTTGATTATCTTTACTATAGTACAATTAGGCCGGCTGAAGGGGAATTTAGGCCCGGCTTTAAATAGAGGTTTATAGCGAATGCTGAGAACCATGTGGCCCGGCTTTATATATAGATCGTTGAGTAATGAACGGGAACCATGTTGTTTGTACTTTAAGTTCAAGGTCAAGCTATTTATAATTGAGTATATGTATATATATATATTATATAAATAGATCGATGAGTCGGTGTTTTCTTTTAATTATGCGAATTGAAAGTTTATTGTTGTAAGAAGTTATAGAAAGAGTGTACATGTAGTAAGAGACATTGTTCAGATAGTTATTCTTGGATGATATTGAAGTTTATGTTCTGTTTACGAATATTGGCAATCATATGACTTGATTTTTTGCGCGTGAATGTGACCTATATATGATGGTTCTTTGTTTACAAATGTTTCTGAAGTTGAAATTGACGGTTCTAGTTGGTTTCTGTTTAACAAGAAGGCGATTTCGTGTCTATAAAGTAAATAAAGATTGTATAACCATTTTTGTAGGTCTTTTTCTGTTGTTCAGAATAATTGTGACTCATCCCCCATCCCATCCCATCCCCCAGCACCCCCCTCCCCCCCTGGTTTACGGGATCAAGATTCTGAATATAGAAAGTTAGTATAGAATTTTCATCCTGAAAGTACCAAAGGAATTGCCATGTACGTGGTAGGACAATTTTGAAAGATACTCTTGAATTTAAATAGAGCAAATTCATTGTAATGTGGTTAGTGCTATGATAATCAGATAATGTTTAACTTCATGGTAACTCCTTCGTGAAAATTAAATATTGGCGTAACTGTCCACAAAGTGCAAGGTCTAACATTATCTTCAGCTCCTGTTGATATCGGGAAAACGATATAACAAGACGGAATGGCTTACATAGCTCTCAGTAGAGTATCTACTTACGAAAATCTACAATGACAATAATGAAAAATCAGTTACATTTATGAAATTTTGAGAGCTCTTAACGATCCACTGCACTCCACCTTGTTCGACCATCGATTTAAAAAGAAAAGTATCAAAGTAAACAAAATTAACATTCATTTGTACAAAAAATGTTGCAAAGAGGAGTGTAGTAAATCCTTAAATGTGAGTAATTATTTTGTATCCTAAATTGAATACATATCAACACATATTGTTCTGTAAATTCTTCATCATAATTCATGTTACTACAGCAACTATCTCTTCCACTATTTTCTAGCTACTTTTCATTACATTTAAAAGGAAAACGTTTCAATTCTTTTGTTTTCAAATCATTCACTACATTTACTGCAAACTTGTTAATGTTCAGCAAACAAATTTCATCATAAATCCCATTCCATACCAATTCCGGTATACTTCATTTCAAACTGCACTCCTTGTATACAACGCGTTCCACAACTACATGTAATATACAAGCACATCCTTCAACGTTCAATACCCTTTGCCAATAAAAGACAACAATATAGTAGCACTTTAAAATTCTTTCTTTGTTTAAAAACAATCCATCACCTGCATGAACTCTTACACCCAACATCTAACTTCTTTTAAATGTCGTCCACATATAACACATCGGTGTTATACTTTTCTTGTTACAGCTTAAATCAGTAAATACACAAAACCAACCTCAATTATCTTATTTTCTGTAATTTTCTATAATTTACATTTGTGACTTAAAATTAAAGCATTTCATCAAATTAAATTGCGCACCTAATTGATTATAAAATTAATACAATCCCATAACTGATTGACAATAGTTCGTACATTTTAATATAATTTTACTTTAATACCCTTTAGGGAATATCTCAATTTGATAAAAAATTCATAAGCGCCCACATCTTATAGAATGCTTAATCCTGCACAAATTTCTATAGTTTCACACAAAAAAGAAACAAATATATATCTTTATATATAGTCACCGTGATTGTTTTAGACAATTGTCGGAAACGAACGAAGATTTCCGTACCATATCGTTAGTTTCCGGGGTCTGGTCTGGGTCTGGGTCTGGTCAGGGTTTTACCCACAACCGTAGCCGGTCCTTCCGTATAATCGGTCAGGGATGTTGACTGTTGCACTGTAGATGTACCTGTTGGAAGTTGTGGAACATAATTCGTGAGAGTTTTGTTCGGAAACAAAGGTGTGAATAAATGTACAATTGCGATACTGGTCATCCATTGTTTTAATTGTACATTGCAAGACGTAGTTTCCGTATAATCGGTCAGGGATGTTGACCTTTGCACCGTGTTTATACCTATTTGTGATCTTGTTTGTGGTTTAAAATCTGAGACTACACAGCGTAATCTTCTGGCTGAGGACGATTTAACGTTTGAAGGGGCGGTGAAAATAGCCTTAGCTATGGAGATGGCTGAGAAAGACACTGTTTCATTTAGTAGCACATCGGAATTAGTTAACAAGGTGAAATCCAAGTCCGGGAAAGGTTATCCTGGGAAGAAGAAACCGAGTTTCGCCGAATCTACCGCTACAAAAAGTACAGTGAAAGGCAAAGAATGTTACCGTTGTGGTGCTAAACACCATCCAGAGAGTTGCACGCATAAGTCAACTAAGTGTTTTAATTGTTCGAAAATAGGGCACTTAGCCAAGAAGTGTCGGAAGCCAAAAGCCTCTTCATCCAATTATGTTGGGACGAATGACAGTGATTCGGAACTAGAGTTGTTTGTTCACACCACCTATGTCAAGGCTTCATCTAGAGGAATTAATGTCTCTTTAAACTTAAATAACCATGAAACACTGATGGAAGTTGATACAGGAAGTAGTTGTACCCTTATCAATGAACTTACATATAAACAGTTGTCGGAATGTGAATTGAAACCCACTAAAGTCAACTTAAGAGGTTATTCAGGGAATAAAATTGAAACAATAGGTGAATGTGAAGTATCAGTACAGCTACATAATGCAAATAAGATGTTGAGAGCAATCGTGGTCAAGGGAGATAAACCCAATCTTCTAGGAAGAGACTGGTTGACACATGTGAAATTAGATTGGAAATCTATTTTTGAGGTCAAAACAGTGAAAAATTTTAAAAATCTTAGTGAGTTGAAGTTGGAATACAAAGATGTGTTTACGGCGGATGGTAAACCCATAAAAGGTTTTAAAGCAAAAATAAACTTGAAAGAAAATGCTCAAACATGGTTCCATAAGGCCAGACCAGTGCCTTATTCATTAAAAGAAAAAGTGACGAAAGAATTGAAGAGACTGGAGAGTGAACATATTATTGAACCCGTTGAGCATAGTGAATGGGCCTCACCATTGGTTGTTGTGCCAAAAGCTGACAAAGACTCTATTAGGCTTTGTGGGGATTATAAAGTTTCTGTAAACCGGGAAATAAGTGAGGAGCAATATCCATTGCCAAATGTGGATGATATGTTTGCTACTCTGGCGGGTGGACAGAAATTCTCTAAGTTGGATTTATCTCAAGCATATACACAGGTAGAGTTGGATGATGCAGCCAAATCGTTGTTAACGGTGAATACGCATCTGGGGTTATTTCGTACCCACCGATTACCGTATGGTGTCAGTTCGGCGCCCGCTATTTTTCAGTCTTTGATGGATTCCGTGTTGTCCGGATTGCCGGGGGTGGTCTGTAGGATCGATGACATCTTAATTACGGCTGAAAATGACGACAAACATCTTCTTAGGTTGGAAGAAGTGTTGCGACGCTTGAGAAACTATAATATTAAACTAAATCCAGAGAAATGTGAATTTATGGTGGATCAAGTTTTACATGGGACATTTACTTGATAAAGAAGGAATTCATCCAACTGATGAAAAAACAAGGTCAGTCTTGGAAGCTCCGACACCAAAGAATGTCAGTGAACTGAAGTCATTTCTGGGGCTACTCAACTACTATGGGGCATTTTTACCAAACTTGTCATCAGTCGTCCATCCACTTTACCAACTTTTACGAAAAGATACCAAGTGGGTTTGGTCTAAGGCATGTGAGCAAGCTTTTCAGGCTAGCAAGAAACTTCTTACTAGCAATAAGCTGTTAACATTCTATGATCCCGGGAAACCACTCTTGTTGGCATGCGACGCTTCCTCGTATGGACTAGGGGCAGTAATCTCTCATGTTATGGAAGACGGAACTGAGCGTCCAGTGGCTTATGCCTCCCGAACATTGTCTGCATCTGAATGCAATTATGCACAAGTGGAAAAAGAAGCTTTAGCCATTGTTTTTGGAGTTAAAAAGTTCCATAAGTATCTCTTTGGGAGAAAATTCACGCTCTTAACTGACCACACTGCACTTACGTCAATTTTTGGTCCTAGGAAAGGCACTCCAGCTTTGGCAGCTGCTAGACTTCAGCGTTGGGCCATTATTTTATCGGGTTATACTTATGAAATTAGGTACCGGAAGTCAGCTCAGCATGGCAATTGTGATGGACTCTCCAGGTTGCCCGTGGTTACCAGTGAAAGTGAAATTGAGGAAAAGACAGAACAGTATGTGTCTTTTATTAATGAAATTCCAATCAGCAGCAAACAAGTAGCTGAAGATACTAGGAAATCTCCCGTGCTTAGTTCGGTATTACACTTTGTCTATAGGGGTTGGCCAAATCATTGTGATGACGAGAAACTACGTCCATATTTCAATAGGCGCCATGAACTCTCGGTGGACAGTGGAGTTTTGTTGTGGGGCCTACGTGTAATCATTCCTGAAAAATTAAGGGAGACAATGCTTGTGGAATTACATGATCAACACCGGGGTGTAAACCGTATGAAATCTTTGGCGAGGGGCTACGTCTGGTGGCCTAATCTTGACTCAGATATAGAAAATGTGGCTCGAAATTGTGAAATCTGTCAGAGCATGAAAAGACTTCCAGCTGAAGCACCTTTGCATCCGTGGGCTCGTGCGGGTAGACCCATGGAAAGAATTCATATGGATTTTGCGGAGTACAAGAATCAGTCATTCTTAGTTATCATTGACAGTTTCAGTAAATGGATGGAAGTAATTTCAATGAACAATACATCGAGTCAGAGTACTATTGACAAGTTGAGACTGGTGTTTGCAAGTACTGGTCTTCCAGAAGAAATAGTTTCTGATAATGGACCTCAGTTAAAGTCGCGTGAATTTAGTGAATTCTGTAGATTGAATGGAATTCGACACACCTTTACACCACCTTACCATCCATCTTCAAATGGGCAGGCAGAAAGGGCAGTTCAGGTTTTCAAGCGAGCATTGAAATCGAACTCCAGGAATCGTAATCTTAGTGTGAATCATCGTGTTGCTGACTTTCTGCTTAAGTATCGTATTACACCTCATACCACCACAGGGGTGGAACCATGCATTCTGTTTTGTGGTCGACAACTTAGATCTCGTTTATTATTGGCCAGACCAGATAAAGATAAAGTGGCAAAACAGAAACAGTGTGATATGAAGAAGTATCATGATAAAGCGCCCTGTAAAAGCCGTGAATTTGAAAAAGGGGACAGGGTTGCAGTTAAAACTCACACGTCTGTGGGAAAGTGGCAGTGGATTCCTGGAATTATACACAAAGTTCTGGGAAAGTTGACTTACCTTGTTAAATGTGATTCCAAAATAAGATATTGTCACATTGACCATCTCGTGCGACGTGATTCTGAATGGGAAACATCACCTGAACCTGTTTTTGTGGACTTGCCAAGTACAGATAAACCATTACGGAATCAGTCTACCAATCCGGAAATCCGAATGCCACTTTCACCAAGTGCTACACCTGTTGTGGCAACACAACCACCACCACCCTCCACTCCTCCAAGACTTACCGAAGTTCCAACAGTACCAACGGAATCATCCAAACCGATAACACCTAAACTTGCTAACACAGCCAATACAGAACCACTTGTGGAGCGCCGGTACCCGTTACGTGAACGGAAACCTCCAAAGAAGTTCGATTTGTGACTATAGACACTCCTGCAGATCTTGTTGAGTGCTAAGGTGATTCCCTAACTTCGTGTACCCACTGTGTCAAGGGTCAAAATAATACCCGTGGGGACACCAGAACCCTGGTTCTGATAATTTACTGCTTAAATTTGTGTTACACTTGTTTTAAAAAGTAAAGATCATGTTACAGAATAGTTAATTTAGCTAAATGTTGAAACTTTGACATTTTGACTTTTAAAAATGTGGGGAAGGATGTAATAAATTTTGTGGTCTGAAACCTATACTGTAAATATACACTGTGCAGTTATTACGGTGTTAGTTTAATCTGGAATAAAAACCACGTTTTTCTGTTTCTGATGCCTTTTGTTGTTTGGTGATTTCTGGACCCAATTTATTATATGGAACATAATTGGTGAGATTGTTTTTCGGACAAAACGTAATAATACTATAAAATTTAGGTACGTTGCTTTTTTAATCTTTTTAATCTGTTTATTAATGTTTGTTGTATACCGCGTCGGTTGTTTTATGGGATTGGCATTGTTGCGTAACACAGACGGCGTTTAGCCCGAACTACACACAACACCGGTGATCTCCCCTTAATTGTGTTTCCCAAAAATATTGAACACTTTCGTTAGAACAAATTTCTATTGTTTTGTGCGAATTTAAAATTGAAATTGTGAAAGTTACGAAAATGATGCAAAATGAGTTTTTCGGAAGTGGAATTAACATGACATATAGAACATGTACGTGAAATCCTGAGAGGATTACAAATAAACACAGACATGGACAATAAAATTTATTACAGTGATTTCGAAAGGTCATGGCATGAGTGTTTTAACTGTTTAAAACTATCTCACATATTGCATATGTGCAGTCATTGTATGCATAAATGTGCAATCAACTTCACTAAAACAGTTTGGCATATTTTGCATATAATGATTTGTATAAAACCAGCTGCATTGAAACACATCTGATTATTGTTTACATTTTCTGGTGAGGATGTAGTCTTACTAAAGATAGACACTTCAAGCACTTTGGAAAACAAAGTTCTGTATCACACTGGCAGTTAAACACCGTCCAGGTTTACGAGTCTTAACAAGGTAAATAGTTTTATTTTACTAGAATGGCTTAAACTAGCTTCCTAAGTCTCGATGATATTTGTTTTTTCAATATGACCACTTCAAACATGGATTAAAGAAATTGGTATTTTAAATTTTTAAATTATCTAGTTTTTGCCAGGTAATTATCGCATCAACAGGAAAAAATTATGACTACAGTTTGGATTAAACTTGAAAATTAACAATGTCAGACTTATTTTTTCTGCCCCAGGGATTTCAATAGATGCAGTTTCTTGCATTTTGATGCAAGCAAATTAGTTTTTTCGACATTTGACCGTTCCTGATTTTGAGCTTGGGTTCTTTTGATGAAGAAATCATGGTCGAATATTGCAAGAATAAAGATAAATATTGTGTCTATTGCATTTTAATTATAAAATCAATACTTATTAGACCACTGAACATATATTTAAACGAAGTTAAAGCACTTTTATCAGTAGTTAAGTTGAAGTTGAACACAAGATATAACTTGCAACTATTTGATTATGACCCCTTAAAACTCTCAACAGGGACAAACAACCCCTGGTTTTCAAAAGCTATTGAAATCCGAAATCCCTGCACCTCTGAAGAGATTTTTTAAACTAGCAAAGAACAGTCACTGGCTCATTAGATGTGATAAATTTGTGAATAAAAACATTTTTAAAAGAACTTAGCCAGGGGGTCAAAAGTGAAAAAATTCAAATATGCTTGCATCAACATGCAAGAATCTGCATCTTTTGAAATCCCTAAATGATATCTTCTAATCAAATAATTTGTTAACTAATTGGCATTGAAAGAACATAGATATTTATATTAGTGATGTGCCGATGATCGGAAGACATCGATTAGCGACGTGTAAATGCTTCTCGATGTCGATGATCGATGTCTTTCTCTCATAATCGATTAACAGTTGACACATGCGCAGTGCAAGAAACAAAATATAAAGGTACGGGTTCCGGCTTTTACACCGGCCAAAAAGGGAAATCACTTTGAAAAATTGAAAATTAAAATGGCGACCGAGAGATTTACGAGAACCTTGGCAAAAAAATTAATCAGAAGCACTTTAGATTCTACAAGATTAACGAAGAACTTCCATCGCACAAAAACAACCTAGAGCTAACAAAAGGCATTTGCAGAATTTGTTGCAAATAGTACAAAAATACAGGCAACAAGCAAAAACGCAAAATGGCGCCGATTTTGTCGAAAGTCGTGAGTTGCGTAGCTATATGACGATGGTAAATATTCTTCGAATAAATATGTATTGCATTAACTAGACCTCTTATCTTGTGTCTTCACCCTTAAAATCAGTATATTATTCATAGGAAAACGCAACATTTCTGCATTTGAGAATTCTTGTGGCGGATCTATAGGGGTTCGGTTCAGTTGCACAAACCGTTTTGGGCAGAAATGATTTTGATTCAGTTTTTGGTCAGAAAGTTGAAAATTATTAGTATCCAGTAATTATGTTGCTACTGATCTAAGACCATTTGTAAACCTAACACTGCGTAAATTAAGAAACCGATTATAATCGTGAAATCACATCGGAAGGGGCAACCGATTCCAACCGATGATCGATTATGATTTGCAACCGATTTCCCAACACTAATTTATATGCATTAACATAAACTTAGTTATAGTAACTGTAATAGCTTTATGATGTACATGTAGAATAATTTCTTAAATTTTAGTTGAAGATGATAATATTCACTAAGAAAGATTGTTCATGTTATTCTAAGGGGCAAAACTAAAAATTATTGATCAAGAGCACCTTTCTGCTATAGAAATGTGCCTTTCATTGCATGTGTTTCTAGTGTAGATCCAGATCAGACTGAACATTTGTGCCATCTGATCAGATTTACATTGGTCATGTCTTGTTCAGAAATACGAGGTACAGTCAGAAAGTTCCCGGACTGGTCCTTTTAAACAAATTATTGACGTCGGATCCTCATAAAATTTAGCATGCATGTATTTCTATTTAAATCTAATATCAACAGCTATGAAAAAGTAGGTTTGAACAAGTATTTGAATTTATTTTTTCACATTTACCATGTCCAAAACCATAATACGGAGCACTTCAGAATTTGCCTTATTTTGTAATGAGATGACTACATTCGTTTTGAAGTTTCTCAAAATAACAGCGCCAAAACGTCTTTATTTTTCCGCACGACATCAACGGAACGTTACTAGCAAACAATTACAAAATTTCAGCGTGATCGGCTGACGTATCGCCATTTTGTGAAGTATAATTTCCGCCGTGTAAAAATTCTGAAGCAAGAAAATGACAACGTTAATTGAAGGTACGGAGCAGTGGACAGTAATTAAAATCTCTGCGACGTCTTGTATGACCCCGACTGATACTTGGAAATTCATGAAACAGAAGGATGGTGTTATTAATTGTTCCAGGACTCTTGTGTTTGAGTGGCACAAACGTTTCCGGAAAGGTAGGGTGGATATTGAGGATAATGAGCGAAGCGGAATGCCGGGAAATAATGCGCGCTTAGTCAAAAAGATTAAGGACGTCCTAGCAACTGATCGGGCAATTCTCTAGATGATATTGCTGACACTGTCGGGCTGTGTCATGGAACTGTCTATAAAATAGTGACCCAGGACTTGAACATGAATAAGGTATGTGCGCGCTAGGTTCCTCGTCTGCCGACAGATGAAATGAAAACAACCTTTAAAAAACGTCATATGAACGTCACGACGTCGCGGAAGTGCTCCGTACACGACATAGTGGGCTATTCTAATGGATCAGAAAACATGTTTATGTTTGTATATTTTACATATATTTATATGTTCTTGCAGTGTAATAGTTGTATTTTTATCTCATATATTTAATTACTGAATCGTACGCAAAATAAAAAAGATATCATGACAGTCCTGGAACTTTTTGACTGTCCCTCCAGTACTGCAGCAACAGATTGTTTAAAGAGTGCAACTGAGTCTGGCTTGTAGCCGTTCGATTTAATTGAGCAAAATCTATTTGTAGCATAAATTCTATTATAGCCTTAGCTATTTTCCGGAATTATTTGGCTATTTTCTCTATATTTGTACATATCAGTCCATATTTCAAATAATGAAATGTCAACTTAAGATGCTCGCATATGAGTGCTTCCGTGGCAAAGATGAAAACAGCTTGAGATCGCGCTGTTTCACCAACAAATCGGCAAAGCTATTCTTTTAATAGTATAGAATTAGATATTATTGTTTCAATTAAATCTGATTAATATGTTAAGTTATGCACATATTGCATTTAAAACACATTCTTGGTAACTTTATTATGCAAATAATACGATAAATCCTTCTGCTTGTAAACAAATGCATATTATTTCACTCGCTCATCACTCTCACAAAATTAAATGTGTTAAAGTTGAAACGGTGTTTTGTTACTCTCCATAAATAAGGTGTTTTACACTATTTATATGTACATGTACACTATGGTCCACAATCATATGGCTGTTTGTTTTATATTCCTTTGACCGTGTAGAGAGGCTGTTTTTTCTGAATGTGGCGATTCCTGATATGCATATTTCACCTTTTTTAAGGAAAAGTTACGGGAATTTCATCCCCGTTTATAAAAGTTGTAATGTTTTGAAATGGTGAACACTTCAAGATGTTTTAAACAAACCATCTTCACCGATGCCCGTTTATTTTAGATGTCGACTACCAAATTCAGTTACATAGCACATTGGGCATTTGTTGTGATAGACGTGACACTCGTCGCAGAAAAGAAGATGGCCGCATGAAACGAAAACAACGTCCCTTATTCTTACAAGGCTTATAAGACACGTGGTGGAATCCGCTTAACTGCGTTAATCAGACACAGTGGGCATTTGATCGGACACAGTGGGCATTTGTTGTAAGAGGCCGTACACCCTCCGCAGTAATGGTGGTGACCGCATTGAATGTAAACTACGTCCGCCGGGTTCGTCCGACAAATATGGCATGTCTGATATGTGTCATCTTGATAATATGTCGGTCTTTTAGATAGTGCCAGGTCTACAATATCTGAAATGAACGAGTGTTAATTTTTTTATGCTTTTCAGTTATTTATAGAATTTTCTCAGTGAAATAAATGTGGTATTTTACTCACAGTGTACACTCGAAAGTCCGACCCTACTTCCGATAGCGCTGACTACACACATAGCAATCACGAAGGAGCTGGTTAAAAAGCGGGTAAGAAATTGAATAAAGAGTAATTATTTTATTCTTTTACTTTAAATACTTAGACTAGCAAGAAATAGAGTGCGTCGAGTTATAAAATGAACGTGATAAAACGTTAACTTCGAAAAAATACGATCGATCACCAAAATTTACAAAAAAAATGTCAATCGTGTCACTTCAAACGTCCATTTCAAAAATTTATTTACATTGTTTGGTCGAAATTTGTTTTACTATGCGAATTGTATTCATTACTGTATCACTTCATGTAGTTAAATCTTTTCCCAAACCGCTAATTTTCGAAAAAGTCGAATTTTCATGTGCACTGGTACCAGTAGTGTGAAAAGATGGTACAGCTACTAGCTAACTGACAGTCCGGCTACTAGCTTTCAAGATTTGTTATCGTTTCACATCAAATATGTAAGTTAACGTTGTATCACGTTCATTTTATAACTCGACGCACTCTATTTCTTACTAGTCTAAGTATTTAAAGTAAAAGAATTAAATAATTACTCTTTATCACATACCTTCCGGTGTGGGAGTGTAATAACACCCGTTATATATATATATAATATTATATATATAAATATATTATATATATTTTCATTATATAACTAGTTATATATCGCAGCCGAATCACTATTCATCCGCGTTATCGGCGATCAAAACAAATTTATGAAAATGACTTACTTTTGAAATCTGACCACTTCAGGCAAGCAATCAACTTCTATAAGGAATTTAAGCATCCCTTTTATTGATAATATCCACGGAAAATATAACTTTCTGACACTTGTTTACTCCGTAAGATAGCAATAGGAAAGTACATGATGACATTCAACAACAGCAACAAAGCCATTTTCATTTCGTTTAAATCGAAAACAAAATTACTCAGACGCTGACATCGTTTTCAGAACATCGTCGGTGTGATCTTACAACATCCCCGAAACAAAATAAAAAAAACCTGAACCACATTTTCAATCCAAAATATGAGTTTATATCCAGCAAATTTTAATGTTGTCATATGCCGCTTTGAAAGTTTACACAAATGACGTCATACAGTAGATCGATTTATTTAATAAAACACAACTTCAGAAGCCTATAACTGGTAGAATCTTTTTATATCTAGACTCTAGCGCAGTTAATTTAATTTTTTTTATATTTACTTTTGGCAAATGGGTAAACGGTAGGATAAATTCTTTGGGACTAGCTTATGTATCACCCGATACGACCGAATTACACACGTTTTTATTTCGCTCTACTAGGCGATAGAAAGGGACAATTCATGGATTTTGCTTGTTTTTTCAGGGTATGTGATAAATAGAATACATCATTCGTGTTCATTTTATACTGAACTTATTAAACTCGTCATCTAAATCGATATAAAACTCGGCAAAAGCCTCGTTTTATATCGATTTAGATGACTCGTTTAATAATTTCAATATAAAATGATCACTCATGTTGTATCCTCTATTTATTCAATGTCTTACCCGCTTTTTAACCAGCGTCTTCGTGATGGCTATGTGTATAGTCAGCGCTATCGGAAGTAGGGTCGGACTTTCGAGTGTACACTGTGTTACTGTTTTCAAACAGTGGAATATAATTTTTATTTTCACTGATTTTTTCACGTTGGTTCCCAAATGCACATAACATATCAAATGGGGCTCGTCACGGGAAAAGGTGCATTCGGTCATATTTTGTGACATTTTAATTGTTACTATATTTAGAAATGACTTACAACAATCTATTATTTTCTCATATCTAAAAGTTCATTTGTTTACAAATTTTGTCAATAAAATTGTATTTTTACCGCGAAATGCATAATAACAAATGTCGTCTGCTCAACTTTATGACGTCATTTCAAGGATTGACGTCAAATGTCCGAAGGTACCTTTTCCCGTGGCGTGTCTCAAATGAGAACGTTTAGAAAACGGGCTCAAATTTGTATATTTGACGTCATGACGTCACGTCATAATTAAGCGATTTTGGCGCCATTTCTTGCATCTTTTCTGTCAAATCCATGCAAATGTTGTTTGCACTAAAAGCATAAAATAAAAAGAAAATTTGTTTTAAGTATTAGTTAGAGTCCAAATAGAGAAATCTACATGAAATAGACTCGGCAAAGGAGGGAGCGGAAGCGACCGACTGGCGTGTCTATTTCATGTAGATTTCTCTATTTGGACTCTAACTGACTTAGTGTTTACGCTAGGTTTCCCCAAAGTTTGTTCTATAACAATAGTTTCTATAGACTGCTTCTACACGAAATAGAAAGGAGATATTTTAAAAAATAAAGCATTGTGATTGGTTGAAAAACTAGGGTAAACAGTAACCAGTGAAAGATAGAAATAAATTTCAATCGTGAACTCAGGAATTATGTATACTGAAAGGATAAAGAAACGCAGGGTAACATTTGTTCCGATATATTAAGAACGCGTTCTCCAAATAAAGTGAAACTTTGTGTATTGAGTTATTAGGTCATGATACACCTTAACATGTGTCGAAAGTGAATAAAACTTGTCTCCACTGCCTCAGTGTAAACCGTCGTGGAGCATGAGCTTTCGAACCTGCCTATCCAATTGTTACCCTGCGTTTCTTTATCCTTTCAGTATATTTTCACTCGTGGCTTCGCCACTCGTGAAAATACAAATTCCGGAGCTCACTCGGTGAAATATATTTCTATCTTACACTGGTAAGAACAAATATCCTCTATATATTTAAAAAGTTCTATTGATTGACTATATAATAACGTTTCTAATTACAAGCATTTTTTTCTTCTTTAAATACTTAATTTCATCTTTGAGTCTTTATTCTTCTATATTTTCATAAAAATCTGCGTTGACTCTTGAAGTTTTCTACAAATAAATCCCATTATTAGTAGGCTTTTATTTCAGTGGTTGTAATATAATATTAAGAGCTGTAGGCAAGTTCTTTAAATGTAAGAAGATAAACTGGATAATAGAAAAAAAATACTTTATTTGAATGATAGTAAGGAACACATTTGTGAAACAGGCCGGCTACGGAAAATATGGTTTAAAAAGTATTCTTAAAGCTTTACATGTGCTATATCTATCTAAAGTGTTTTACATGTAAACATGTACTAAATATCCAGTTTACCCTCCCCCAGCTCGCTTGATTCACTCCTCTTTTATCGTTATCATTTATTTATTTGTTTAATGCAGTTACAAAGGTGAAGGTAACATTTAAAGTCAATACTAAAGCCTATAGAAAATGTAGGCGATATTTATGGCTGTTCCTTTTCCTCAATAGTGGAACTTCCTGTATTGGTAACAATCCTGTTTGTTTGGATTTAAACCAATAAAATGATTTGATTTGATTTGTATCCACTACCATAACAATTCTTCTATACTCTGCAGTAACATCTGATTTCATCCTTAAAGGTTTGTTGTTGGTGTTGTTTTTTTTAAATTGTTTTAAGAATTTCATAAAAAGCCGCTAAATTGTAGACTAAGATGAAATTATTACCGCGACTGGTTTACTGAAGTTACATATACCACATTTTTACATATTTATTGATCTTCTTGATTCCTGATTTCATATATATCGGAAGTTGTTGACATTTTTAATGTATACTCCACGTCAAAAGACACTTAACACTTTTGTTACTATTATCACTAGTAACTGATTGATTTATATGAATCATAAAGTTCTCTTATCAGTTGCTTATAACGGAAATTGAAATAGTCGCTATGAACAAGATCAGGAACACGCTACCGGTTTTGTCATCCTTAAGCCTATTTTCCGTTTTCTGCAAATTTCATGACTGTCGTCTCTTAAAACATTTTAAAACATTTTCAAACTTTAAACAAATAAACTGTCGAGTGTTTCGTAAAAGAGGGATTAAAACATTCAGTTTCTTAGTAAATTAATATTCCGTGACGCGAAGAAAAAGTAAGACATGTTTTTCCCTTTGCTGTTTATGAACTTTTGTCAGTTTGATTATAATGGTTCTATCAAAAACAGAACTTATAAATGTCGGCAGCAGAAAAGCCTGATATAACCGAAACTGCAAGTATGTACCAGTGCTACTTTGCCATTCCGAATGGTTTCAATTTTATCGCCGTAAAAGCTACTGTAAAAGTGCTTACTTTCAATTGGCGGTCAGTATTTATTTACTGTGAGGATAAACTGAATGAAAGAGAAATGTTTTATTCGCGAATATATATGATTAACACAAATTGTTAAAAACAGTTCAGTTGCTGAAGGTCACCGTACACTATTGCGTATCCCTATATGTTCTATATAGAGTCTTGGGAGTCTCCTTGATTTATTTATTCTTAGACAATATCAGGCATGGTCTTCTGATGAAGTTTGAATATAAATCTACATAAAAACATAGATGAAATACCACCATGACCGTAGGTTTATACCTCAAATTTCACTTTGAAGACTACCACCCTTGCCTGTTGACTAAATTTACTTGTGGCTAACCTGTTTATAGGCATTATTTTAAAAGTAATTTTTTTCTTATCCAAAATGTTTTGGATAATGATTTTTGGTTCCAACAGCTGCAGAAATACACAATTTCTATTTTTTAGAAGGAGTTTTATTTTTTCCTTAGCTATATTGGCCAATCAACTAATTCCAAAAATTAAAATCCATGTTTTGTTTGTTTTTGTCTAAATCTGAACTCACAGCCCTTCTTCAAGTGTAAGCAGTTGGTGACAGTTCAGCCACACTAAAAACACTATAAACAGATTATAAACATTCATAACAAAAAAAATCAGGAAAAATAGAATATTCCAGTTTATGTTATAAAACTTGACCACTGAAGACTCACACACAGGCATGATATTTTAAACAAGTAATTTTTTGGCATGGCCTTAAATGCTTCTATACAGAGTCATTTTTGTATCCCCACCCCATGTAAAAATACAAAAAAAGACATTTTCTAGCTATTATTTCAATAAATTTTCACTACCTGCAAGATCAAATTCCTGAATTTTACATTAAAAGCAGCTATAAACATATTTATTCATGGAAACACAGTCTATTTAGTATCATTCTGCACTTAAAATACACAGCCATGACTTTTGTGGAAACCTAGACATAGTGAAAATCCAAAAGAAAATGACATTTTGATGCATTTGGAGTGGAAATCATTCATTTCATGAGACTGTTTTTTACTAAATTCTTCCAGTTGTCATATAAAATGTGTTTTTATGCATGAAAATAAACAATACACCTTGACTGGACACTGCTATTTACCCAGGGGCTTGTTTTTGCCCTGAAATGCCTCTATGATGTCACTCCTCATAGGTAATCCTATATCAAAATCCCATGAATAAAAAATTATCAGATCCAAAATGCTTTAAAAATAGTCAATATGCATGAAATGATTAAATTATTATGTAATTCAATTGCTCTGATTGTATAATAAAGCATATTTCATTAAATGATTTTTTGTTTCAATTTTCTTTGTTGAAAGGGAGACAACTCATGTTCTCTAAATAAGTCTTAATTTGCTATAACTTACAATTTTGTATGTATAAATATAATAAAAATATTTCTGCTATAATTATTTTCAAAAAATCTCAAGCTGGTGCTACAGTTTTGAAAACAAAAGTGTCAAGCAGACAATGTTTAAGGCCCCATGTTAAACAATTTCTAGTAAACATATATGCCAGATTTAGGTCTGTCATAAAATCCATGGTTTTCTGGGACCAGACTCCCAAAAGAAAACCAGTTAACCACTTTTACAGAGAAATACTGCTATTCTCTGTTAAAAACAAAATTTAAAACTATTGTATACCCCAATCATAGTAGCAAATCAGTAAGTGAAATGCTTTACACAGTCAGAGATCTATTTAACATACCCGGTGGCATTTTATGGGCAAACTTATCGCAACTTCCAGGAACAGACTTAAAATTATTTGTTCGCGAAATAATTTATTGCTTCGCAACTGAAATCCAACTCATACCGAACAAAAGTCACACATAAAATTCATTTTTTCTCATTTTGCCTTTATTCTATTACCAGTTTTAATATACAGCCACTCTACACTGTTCAACATTAGGCATCAAAAACATATCTAACAAATCTGAGACTTACTGAAATATTAAGAAAGACTTCTAAAAGAGGAAAAACACAGTTTTTGTGTCTAAAGGGCAAATCTAATTCATTATAAAGTCACTTTTTCCTAACCAGAATTAAATCAAAGCTACACTTTTGATCCAAATATACCTTACAGTGAAAACCACCTCTAAGTTTCCTCAAAGGCAAGCATTATCCTCAAAATCTAGCAACCATTTTATACCAAAATAAGCAAATGCATAACAAAAAATGCACTCCCATGTATAGTTTTACAACAATCCAACCTTAAAAAGTAACAATTTCTATACTTTTCATGGGAAATATAATAAAGTGCAGGTCTCAACAAAGCTACAACACCATCTCCCAATCTGAATATAGTGAATAAGGCTATTTTCAACACTATCTTAATTCAGAGGCCCCTTTATTAACAACTTACAATCAGACTGACCTTCTAACTGCTGCAAATCTATGCAGAAATTCTTTAGATTTGTCAATATTCACAAAATTAACAAATTGTATACAAAATCAGTTTCAAACAAGGCGCTCAATAGATCACATACATCCAGAGTCTTGCTGCCTTTAAGCCTCACATATTATTTTTAGTTATATTCAAACATTGTATAAAATGAAGAAATAAATAATTCCAAAAATTAAAATCCATGCACTGCATGAAAAGTTAAGTTTAAATCGATATTAAACGCAACTTAAATGCATCATTTTTTGGAGTTTAATCGCCTTTCTTCAAGTTTAATTTTGAATTATTTTTTATATTTAATTCACATTTACAACAACTTATTCTTCCAAATTTAAGTCGAATTTAATTACAGCATAATATTCATTTAAATGTCATATATAATTCAGCGTAAACTTGACTATTATGAGAAATATTCGGTAACTTATATGTAAATTATTTTTGATATTTAATTCACATTTACAACAACTTACTCTTCCAAATTTAAGTCGAATTTAATAGCATAATATTCATTTAAATGTCATATATAATTAAGCGTAAACTTGACTATTATGAGAAATATACGGTAACTTATATGTAAATTAAATAAACTTAAACGTCACGTAAAAATGAGAAATAACAAATACTTAAATTTCGAATTTAATGCAAACTAAACTTAACTTATTGAAAAAAAAACAAAGACATATAATTTTTATTAAATTTATGTAAACTACATCAATAAATGTGATATTATTCTTAACAATTCCAGCATATTTAAGATTAAACGTAACATTTATGAAGTCATTTTTTGCGTGCTACATAAAACAATGTGATTTTGTTTAAATGACTTTATTTTAATCAACAAAAGAAAGGAATAGTTAAAATTGAATTAAATTGTCCAAAACACGAACTCTGTGGTAACATGAATTCTTGCTCAATAGTATATGTACTTTCAAGATAGTCGAATAACAATATCTTCTATCAAGAATTTCAAATGGTTTCACAAAACTGGTTAAATTATGCTATGGCTTCATTTGTTGTTTCTTTTATCATGTAAGTTGTTAATGTTTACATGCATGATATGAGCTGGTCAGTGGCACATTCAGTTAAATTAGTCAATTAAATGCCCATGCATTTTCTTTCTTAATTTCTTCTGGTAAAGCCCTTGTCGATACCAACTCTCCTCGAACTCTCTTCAGTTCCATACGTTTTGCCTTCTTTGTTTTGTTTTCATCACATTTTTTGTCCAATTCCGAAAAAATGGTGTTGAGCTCCTTGCTCCGCCACTGCAATACCTTAACCGATAAATGGCTTTCATTATCGCTCTCAACCTCTTCTTCCGAGGACATCATTTCTACAACCAATACTTCTTTTATTGTACGTTTTTTCTCCTCACTCCAAGACCGTTTCATTCCAAGGGCATTTTTTCTGTTTTCCAGCTTCTGTAAATACAATTTAAAACACTTAGAAATTTTAAAGTGTGCGCTGATAATTGAATTAGTTATTGAACACAAGTGTATATTCATCATAATGTCTCCTTACGATAAAATTAGTTCGAAAATAGGTCAGACTGTTCAGTCTTTGTTCAATGTAGGTACATAACAGACGCATTGGTTCGATGCAAGGGTCTTAATTTAAGTCTTATGTTAGTTGTTTTACAATAATCTAATGCAATACTTACCCTCTTCTTCCTCCCATACATGACCATCTTCTGTTTGTGGCGATTATCCTTGCCGGTGGAAAGTCGTCTCTGTTTGTCTCTCAATGACGTGAAGTATCTCCTAATACCCTCTGGAATACATAAACTAAGCATAAGCGCACCGTTTTACTAAAATATAAATTATTTTCATAAATTTAATAATGGTTTTATAAAATCATAATGCATGTTTAGTAAAATATCAAACAAATTAAAACTCACTCATTTTAATTTTGGACTAGATACACTTCATCTCTGTCAAAATTAATTACCAAAATGAAATACCGATGAAGCTTATTTTTATCATATCATGTTTTTCAAATTGTTTAATATACCTTTTATGACCAAGTCTTGTGTGTTGGGATACAATCCCAATACAGAGGCCGTTATGGATCTGGTCATTTCCATGTTTACAGTTGCATCAAATCTGAAATATAAACATTAAAAAGATATTTACTCTGAATGCCTATTAAGATTAAATTCTTTGTAAATATAAACAAAGTACATGTATGGTGCATCTAGTGTGTATCTGATATTGTCATTGTTATAAATAATGATGTTTTTTTTACAAAAGTTACTATAATTTAAATAATTTAAATGGTAGTGATATTATTCTTCCTCATTTACCTTAAGAATTTCTGTTTTCCATCATGCGTTATTTCGGTTGTCCATGATTCTCCCTTCTCTTTTGCATGGGTATAGCTGTCTCTTACTGCAACCTGTAATAAGAAGCATAATTATTTATCCACATAAAATTTTAAGCACTGACGCATGTTACGAAAAACATTTCTACCACTATCTTCAATTAACAAAGCTTTCATAATAAATAAACTATAATTTAATAATAAGTTATTTCTTTAAATGTACTGCACACAATTCTTAAAATGCATCTTAATAATAATAATTTTTATATCTATTAAATTTTATTCGAAAGACTGGGAGTTACCCGAATGTTGTGTGGTACGTTTATTTTTGCTCTGCTTATCTTTGCTGTATGTTCTTCCCTATTTTTTTCCTTCATTTCTTTCAACATATTGATAATTGTCGCCTGGTTTTCCTCAATCTTCCTCAGTCGGTTCCTTATGTTGCTGTCATTGGCTTTTGGTGAGAATATAATCGTACCTCGTTTCCCCTGTCAAAATAAAATTCAGTAAAAATAAATTACAGTATTTAAAATATATATTTTAAACATAATGCATACAAAATACATCACTCTCAAGACTGTTCATTTTTTGAGCATAATAATGTAATCATCTAAATGGGGAACATAACTTTATAAACCTCCCGATCGCAATGCGCAGGCTTTTCTATAATATATTTTTCACACCAAGAAGCCCTATTCCAAAGTCTACAGAAATAAGTACTTTGAATTTTTTTAGAAAGAAATGTACATTGCCTGCTTTTAAACATTTCATTAAATAATTTAAATTTCTTAGATAAAATTACTTTCAGAAACGTTTTAACACGGTGTTTGTACACACAGGCACATGAATGTTTCTTAACGAGGTGATAGTAGAAATATTCCACAACAAATTATGAATGAAACTCTTGTCAGTACTGTGGTTGTTATAGTTGTGTTAATTTCTTACAGGAATAAGTGCAAGAAATAAAGAGATATCCGGAAGGTTTTAAGCCTGAAAGGGAAAAACATTCAAAAAGTAGAAATTTTCATAAAAAAACTTCAT
Organism: Corbicula japonica; assembly: GCA_038501625.1. NCBI lineage: Eukaryota > Metazoa > Mollusca > Bivalvia > Venerida > Cyrenidae > Corbicula > Corbicula japonica. The sequence continues at coordinate 349,706 of JAZAYU010000298.1, forward strand.
CATCACTGACATTTGATTTCGTCTGCGGTAATAAAATGACTCACTCTCTCTATGCTTTACAACAGTTGGCGGCAACTGACCTTTAGCTCACCTCACCTCAAATAACTCTCTCCAAGATCAACCCAAGTCAGCAATAATTAAACGATTCAGGGTAAGTTTATTATATATTTAATAAACGTTTCATGTTTAACATTATATGCTTCTTTAGATACATGTAATAAGATGTGCTAAGAATAAAAAAGATATAACCAAATAAACTTTTGGAATCTACTTATGATAAAAAAATATTACGTAAGCAGATAACTTTGAATCATGCAATTAACTTCGTCCGAATAATCATAAGTCTAAGAACACTCACCGACAGAACAGTAGAAGTTGAATTTTCGCCATCCTTTGTCTGCGATTGCTTCTCAGCTGGTCTTGAAGGGTTGGCCCGCTTTGGAGTGGACGTAAATGCAGGTCTAGTTCTCATTGATTTGTCTTTTGGTCCCACTATGTCCCATATTGTGTCGGATAAATCCGACTTCCCGGAAGCATTAAGCGCATCTAATTCGAATTCACAGTCACTCGTGTTTAAACTATCGTTTTCAGTGTCCGATACATGCGAAAATTCACTATCTGACATTTTTTAATGAATGAAAACGTTAAATTCCGAATATTTTAAAGACGCGGCAGCTTAGAAGTGCGCGCGCGCGTTTTCTGCACACAGCTATTTATAATATCTATTTATAGTAACTCTGTGTAAGATTTGTAAATAGAAGCATCGGTTAATACCAGCTGAGATGGTGATATAATTTACGAGATGTTTTTGTTTCCGGGGTTCTACTTTTCCATAGCACTTAACAACCGTAAAATGTACCTGGGGCTAAGATCCTTAGCTTGTTTCCTCTTTTACCTACATGTATGAATGTGGTAAAATAATAATAATAATAATAATAATAATAATAATAATAATAATAATAATAAAATGTTTAAAATGTACCTGTTTGATTCTCAGCATATGCTTACAATTAATAGTACCTAAACTCTAAATTATTTATATGCATATTTCATATTTTTTTGCAGAGAAAACCTTCTCCAAAAACATGGATTCAGTAAAAAGGAAAGCGCAAGACATATCTCACATTCACCAGTCCATGAGGAAAAAGTCAAGCAGAGTAACATGTCCTGGTTGCAATGAAAGTTTTACCAAAAAGCATTTCGAGCGATGGCATAAGGCTAGGTATCTCTGTAATGATGAGTGGACATGTACACATGATTGTTTAAGTTCAGAAGATAACGATTCACCTATTAGTGATAGTAATGATGAAGATTCTCCGAGTACTTTTAGAGAGCAACTTCGGAGGCATATTCAAAAACATGTCACCAGCTATATGGCTGAAGAAGATGTCATTGAATCTTCTGATGAGGAACCGAAAGAAATCTGGGAAGACATATTGGAAGATGATATGGATGCAGATCTCAATAATAGTGAAGACGAAAGTTCGATGGATGATGCTGCCCCGCATTCAGATCGGTATCATGCATCGTTAGTATTCAGTATGTGCGTGTTTGTGTGTACACTTCAAGTAACATTCGGGTTACCAGATATAGTCGTTGCAGAAATGTTGCGATTCTTAAAAACGTTTTTTGAATTTCTCAGTGAAATTCACCCAATAATAACCCCAATGGCAGCTGTGTTTCCTGGAACCATATATATGCTCTGGAAATCCCTTAAAGTGAAAAGAGATGCATTTCGAAAATATGTTGTCTGTAAAAAGTGCTATTATTTATATAAACCGGAAGACTGTTTCCATACGCTAGAGGGTAATCTTGTGTCGAAGCGATGTACATATATTGAATTTCCTAACCACACCCAGTTAGCTCGTCGGAAAGCATGTGGTGAAATGCTTATGAAAACAGTTACGCTTACAAATGGAAAAACAAAGTTATATCCATACAAAACTTATTGCTATAAAACCATAGAATCAACATTTAAACGGCTTTTAAAGCGACGAGATTTTGAAGACAATTGTGAGAAATGGAGAAGCAGGCCCGCTAGTGATGATGTACTGCAAGATGTTTACGATGGAGATGTATGGAAGTACTTTCAAAGCAAGGAGACAAACAATTTCTTAGAGACGCCGCGGAATTATTGCATAATGCTTAATTTAGATTGGTTTCAGCCGTTTAAGCATGTTTGTTATTCCGTTGGTGTTATATATGCCGTTGTGTTAAATATTCCCAGAAATGAGAGGTTTAAGTTGGAAAATGTTGCCCTTATTGGAATTATACCAGAAATGGATAAGGAACCACCTACAAATACGTTTATGGAACCCTTAGTCAACGAATTAATGGAGAGTTGGAACAATGGTTTCTTTACTAAAACATACAAAAGTCCAAAACAGAAAGTCTTATTTAAAATTGCTTTGATGGGCACAGGTTGTGATATACCAGCCACAAGGAAACTTTGTGGATTTCTTGGACACACAGCGAGATTGGGATGTTCAAAATGTTTAAAAGAATTTCCCGGATCTGTTGGATGTAAAGATTACTCAGGATTTGATGCGTGTGAAGAAAGAAAGCTAGAAGACCACAAGAAATTTGTACAGAAGATAAAATTGGCTAAAACACAAACTGAAAAAATGAAACTTGAGAGTGACTTTGGAGTAAGACACAGCTGCTTATTAACCTTGCCATATTTTGATCCAATTAGAATGTCGATTATAGACCCTATGCATAATCTTTACCTTGGAACAGCAAAGCATATGATCAGAGTGTGGCAGTCAGCCGAAGTTCTTACACAGGAAAAATTTGCCCGAGTACAGGAGAAGTGTGATGCAATTATCACACCGACGACAGTGGGCAGATTACCGAGAAAAATATCGTCATCGTTTGGAGGATTTACTGCCGAGCAGTTTATGCTTTGGACCAACCTCTTTTCTCTCCTAGCGTTACCTGGCATAATAGAAGAGAAATACATATTACATTGGCAGTACTTTGTATTAGCTAGCAGACTTCTTTGTTCTTCTGTTATCAATAGAACAGATTTGGAATTATTTGACAAATTAATAAGAGAATTCTGCAAAACGTTCGAGATCTTATTTGGGAAAGACTTGGTGACGCCTAATATGCATTTGCATATGCATCTATCAAAGTGTGTCAAAGATTACGGCCCAGTTCATGGATTTTGGTTATTTAGCTTTGAACGATACAACGGTCACCTCGGAAGTATGCCGAACAACAGTCGGTCAGTTGAAATTCAGTTCATGAGGCGGTTTCAACGCGACAATATTGTACATTCTATCGAATTACCAGAAGAGGTAATGGTAAAATTCTCGAATTCTCTCGCAAGGCTTGTACAGAATAACTTTAACAAATCTCCAAGTGAACATAGAACGATCATCAACAATTTATACGATTATCAGGATTTAACTGGATACGAAATGAAACAAGTATCAAAGTCATTTTTGTCAGATATAGAATATTCGGCATTAGAAAAAATGTACAAAATACTTTATCCGGAAATAGATTTCACTCTTCCCCACTCCTATAATACTGCTAAGGCGGTAGCTTTTGGGGCAGAAATATTTGGCGTTAATGATTCGCGGTATAAAAGATCGTCGAAGGTAATGGCCAAGTGGAACGCAGGTGACGGAAAAATTGTTGCTGATGGGACTGTAAATGTTAGTGCCGGTATAGTTTCAAATATAATAAGTCACAGTATGGTTGTAAATGGAGTCAGCAGAGTTCATCTCTTAGTCAAGGTGTCATGGTACATACCATATACAGGATTAGAGGAACATTGTGTATCACCAGTAAAACCATATATACAGTCCGTTTTTGATACATTTGGTGAATCCAGTTTTATGCCGGTCCAAAGGATCCTTTGTAATTTCATTGAAACAAGAGACAAAGTCCGAGGCAAAAATGTTATTTTGGTTTGTCCAACACGGCGGATATCATGACTGTCGTTATGAATGTACCATAACCTAATTTAATAGTGAAATACTTTAGAATACACGCAGTAAAGAAGTGAGATGACTGTTTGTATGTTTTAAATATAAAATAATGAACATGTTTGTTTTTGAAATAAGCAAACATATAAACAAACAAGTAAAGTTGGTAATATGTAAGTATGATTCGACGTTTAAAAATAATTTTAGAGGATTACGTCAAACGTTATAAGTGAGAATAAATGTAATAAAATATTTTACGCACCTAAATGCAGTTTTTGTTTCAGAATAAATAAAATTCAATATTTTAGCGAATTTATAATTCAAATTTACAAAGTACAATATATGAGTGGTGTTCAAACAGTTCGCGGAAAAGTGCTTCAACTCGTTTTTAAAATGTACAAAAAAATGCTTTACTTCAAATTTAATACTAATTTAATTACTTCAAATTTAATATTAATTTAATTGCAAAGTTTTAATGAATGATAAAAATAAGTAAGTAAAACACAACGTTTTCTTGGAGTTTGGAATAAAAGTAAATAGTGTATAAAATTATATGTTAAAAATTAATATATCATTAAAGTAACTATCACATTTTAGTCGAGTTTATATTAACATGTTACTTTATATTCACTTAAACGTACATTTAAATGGAATTTGATAACATTTTGTTTTTTTATTAGTTCACTTCAAATTTAATTCTAATTTAATGCAACGTTTTTGTGCAAGATAGAATATAAGTAAGTAAAATGCAACGTTTACGTGAAATTTGGAATAATAGTAAATAGTATTAATTATTATATGTACTTAAACGTAATTTTTCATGCAGTGATGTTTTGTTTGTTTTTGTCCAAATCTGAACTCACAGCCCTTCTTCAAGTGTAAGCAGTTGGTGACAGTTCAGCCACACTAAAAACACTATAAACAGATTATAAACATTCATAACAAAAAAAGTCAGGAAAAATAGAATATTCCAGTTTATGTTATAAAACTTGACCACTGAACACTTACACACAGGCATGATATTTTAAACATTTAATTTTTTGGCTTGGCCTTAAATGCTTCTATACAGAGTCATTTTTGTATCCCCACCCCATGTAAAAATACAAAAAAAAGACATTTTCTAGCTATTATTTCAATAAATTTTCACTACCTGCAAGATCAAATTCCTGAATTTTACATTAAAAGCAGCTATAAACATATTTATTCATGGAAACACAGTCTATTTCGTATCATTCTGCACTTAAAATACACAGCCATGACTTTTGTGGAAACCAAAACATAGTGAAAATCCAAAAGAAAATTACATTTTGATGCATTTGGAGTGGAAATCATTCATGTCATGAAACTGTTTTTTACTAAATTCTTCCAGTTGTCATATAAAATGTGTTTTTATGCATGAAAATAAACAATACACCTTGACTGGACACTGCTATTTACCCAGGGGCTTATTTTTGCCCTGAAATGCCTCTATGATGTCACTCCTCATAGGTAATCCTTTATCAAAACCCATGAAATAAAGAATTATCAGATCCAAAATGCTTTAAAAATAGTCAATATGCATGAAATGATTTAATTATTATTTAATTCAATTGCTCTGATTGTATAATAAAGCGTATTTCATTAAATGATTTTTCTGTTTCAATTTTCTTTGTTGAAAGGGAGACAACTCATGTTCTCTAAATAAGTCTAATTTGCTATAACTTACAATTTTGTATGTATAAATATAATAAACATATTTCTGCTATAATTATTTTCAAAAAATCTCAAGCTGGTGCTACAGTTTTGAAAACAAAAGTGTCAAGCAGACAATGTTTAAGGCCCCATGTTAAACAATTTCTAGTAAACATATATGCCAGAATTAGGTCTGTCATAAAATCCATGGTTTTCTGGGACCAGACTCCCAAAAGAAAACAAGTTAACCACTTTTACAGAGAAATACTGCTATTCTCTGTTAAAAACAAAATTTAAAACTATTGTATACCCCAATCATAGTAGCAAATCAGTAAGTGAAATGCTTTACACAGTCAGAGATCTATTTAACATACCCGGTGGCATTTTATGGGCAAACTTATCGCAACTTCTAGGAACAGACTTAAAATTATTTGTTCGCGAAATAATTTACTGCTTCGCAACTGAAATCCAACTCATACCGAACAAAAGTCACACATAAAATTCATTTTTTCTCATTTTGCCTTTATTCTATTACTAGTTTTAATATACAGCCACTCTACACTGTTCAACATTAGGCATCAAAAACATATCTAACAAATCTGAGACTTACTGAAATATTAAGAAAGACTTCTAAAAGAGGAAAAACACAGTTTTTGTGTCTAAAGGGCAAATCTAATTCATTATAAAGTCACTTTTTCCTAACCAGAATTAAATCAAAGCTACACTTTTGATCCAAATATACCTTACAGTGAAAACCACCTCTAAGTTTCCTCAAAGGCAAGCATTATCCTCAAAATCTAGCAACCTTTTATACCAAAATAAGCAAATGCATAACAAAAAATGCACTCCCATGTATAGTTTTACAACAATCCAACCTTAAAAAGTAACAATTTCTATACTTTTCATGGGAAATATAATAAAGTGCAGGTCTCAACAAAGCTACAACACCATCTCCCAATCTGAATATAGTGAATAAGGCTATTTTCAACACTATCTTAATTCAGAGGCCCCTTTATTAACAACTTACAATCAGACTGACCTTCTAACTGCTGCAAATCTATGCAGAAATTCTTTAGATTTGTCAATATTCACAAAATTAACAAATTGTATACAAAATCAGTTTCAAACAAGGCGCTCAATAGATCACATACATCTAGAGTCTTGCTGCCTTTAGGTCAGCGTACACTATTGCGTTTCCCTATATGTTCTATATAGAGTCTTGGGAGTCTCCTTGATTTATTTATTCTTAGACAATATCAGGCATGGTCTTCTGATGAAGTTTGAATATAAATCTACATAAAAACATAGATGAAATACCACCATGACCGTAGGTTTCTACCTCAAATTTCACTTTGAAGACTACCACCCTTGCCTATTGACTAAATTTACTTGTAGCTAACCTGTTTATAGGCATTATTTTAAAAGTAATTTTTTTCTTATCCAAAATGTTTTGGATAATGATTTTTGGTTCCAACAGCTGCAGAAATACACAATTTCTATTTTTTAGAAGGAGTTTTATTTTTTCCTTAGCTATATTGGCCAATCAACTAATGTTTCTATAGAGTCTTACGGGTTTCCCCTAACTTTTTTTTAACCAACCGGAAAGCAGCTTTTATTTAGTGTACACTGATCTGTAGCAGGAAAGGAAAATCATTCCGCAAAAGAAGTTCTTAGTGAAAACACGTACATGACTTTTCAGTATAATTTTTGGTCAAGTTTTGATCAGTTTAAATCTTTTTAGTTCTATATGGATTAAGATTTATGGATGCTAAGGTAACTGCTTAATGTAGTGTTCTTTGCGAATTGGTTTAGAATCGTTTTTTGTCGGTTTTTCTGATGACATTGGATTCTTTGTCATATGTTTCCGCGAGTCTGACTTATTCAGGGTTCTGTCGCTTTGGTCTGCGCGCTGCCAATTTCTTCATTAACACAAGCATGATTCTCAAAATGGTGATTGGTATTTCAGTTTTCACTGCACAGCACCAGAGAGCTTTTGAAGAGTGTGTGACTGTTTATTGTAGACCATTGTAGACCAGTGGATGTTTATCACATTTATAAAGGTATGTAATTATTGTAAATAAATATGGGTGTAAATCACAAGTATAAAGGGAACAGCACTGAATCATCAGTCTTGCATGTTTTAGATTTATCTATTTATAATATCATTTGGGTTATAACGGAAACCAGTCTATTAGCAAAGAACCATAATATTATATCCAATGTGTTGTATGTAAAAAAACCTTGCATCAGATTATCATTTCAATAGTGTAACGTTGTGTAATGTATCATATCATGACTTGTTTTGTTAAGGATTGTTTTGTGAATCTGTTTTTAGTACTGATATTTATTGTTTGTAATAATGTATCTTTTCAGATCGTATATTTCTGGACAACTATATTTTTGTGGACTACTATATATCTGGATTACTGTATCTCCGGGTTTTTCATCATTTCTTGTATTTCCAACTCTTCAAGACATGATTGTATGTGAACAGACTATTAAAGCTGAATGTAGATGGAACTTATATTGTTATACGGAATCACCCATAACCTGTGTGTTTATGCCCCATTAACGTTAAATACCAAAAGGGTTACAAAATGGCGCCCAACGTAAAATTTTAATCTGGATTATTAGTGCACGTGGACTTAGTTCAGTGTTTAGTGTTGAACTTTTGATATTCAAAAGTTGTGGACTTAAACATATTTTACGTGTAGTAAAATAGACTTTACACTATACTTGAGAAGACAGTGACTTTTCACATAAATTATTAATTTTGTGGTCACACTTGAAAGCATTGATAGTGTGGTCAGTCACTAACTATATTCGTCACACTTGAAACGATTGAGAGTGACATACATCACACGACTTCTGGAGAATTCTGGGTACCCAGGTATTGATTCGTTTCACTGGATCCAGTCTGCAGTTCGTTATCCGGAATTCAGGCTAGCTAGCATCCGTTACAGAGCTCTATTCAAGGACGTTTTTAAGAGATCTCATGGACGTTACGTTTTCGGAAAGGATCAACGGAACTGTTTACAGACATTAAGACTAGTGCATAATACTATAAACATTTACATAGTGTAAGTGTATAAAGATCCAGTGCTGTTCAACAGTCGGTGAGTCAAATTGCTAATGTGTTAACCTTTTCACTGTTTTTTTTCCTGGGATAATTTTTGATTTTTTTTACGTAGGTCTTTGATTTACATCATTTATAGCATTATCTAGTAAAACTTTGTTTTTTGTTTATATTTTCAAAATTTTATAAAGTAATAATCTCATTTGGAAAATAAATTCTGTAAATTAGCAAGTATTTGTTATATATTCCCAAAAGGATACATTTTGGAAAGTAAATACTATTGTTTTATTTGGTCTAGAAAATATTGTTTCTTTATAAAATATAATTTATTTATAAAAATCTAAGAATTATTATTTCTTAAAAGTTAACAAAAATGTTAGTTAATAGAAGTAGTCATTTTGTAAATATCTGATTTTTTTTCATAAACCCCAGGCCAGGGTCTATTTAATTAGTAGGGCCCATTGATTAAATAGACCCTGCCCAGGCATTCAATGTGTATTATTTTTATTGCATAAGGTGTGAATATTGTAGGAGAGTAAGTGAATCACTTAACAGTTTGCTAACAATTGCATGAGCATTGCATCACACCGTTCAACCCGATAAGATGAATGCCGTGGGTAAGACGACGGCAGTTGCTTGTGTACATGAACGTTTTTCGGCGAAACTGAGTATTGGCCTGATTTTTACATTTTCCGGCAATATATAAGCAGACAAAAATATACATATTGATTCAATGTTTGTTAAGGACTCTACTGACGAAATCTTGACGCACACAGGATATTATTTACAAAGAAATTTCAGAAAAAGTGTGCAATTTTTGACAAAATATGTCATTTGACGAATCGGTTCCAAATATTCTTTTTCATTACCAAATCTGAAATATTTGAAATATACCATGATAAAGTTCAATTATTTCCCTGTAATTATTTGAAACAACAGCTTCCAAATCGCTTTATCTAGAAAGATATTTACTTTTAAACTTGGTACGTCGTGGAGACTTTGGTAACGACAACGGCCGTTAACACTAAAATATTGGTTCAGTTGAATGCAGTTTCGTCAGTGGATTGGATAACGTAAACGGCCGTCAAGCGAAAATTAGCTTTGTCTCTACAATGATTAACACTGGACCCGAGAACATAATTAAATGTTTTTATTGCATCGTGATTTGACCGATGTTTTTTTAACGCGCACATTGCCAATTTTGTTGTATAATTTTTCCTTAAACAGCTGTTGAAAATGACATATTTATGAAAGTTTTTAAAATACTGTTTTACAAATTGAGTTTGATCTGACAGAGATTACGATTCCTTGTATTTAAACTATATTTTAGAGATATGACCATGATGTCTTAGCCGTATTGTCAGCGAAGCAAAGGTGACGACAATGATATATAAAACAGTGAAATATGCATATCAGGGATGGCCACATCCAGCAGACACAGCTTCCCCATACAGCCAAACAGCAGAGACGAAACGAGAACATGGTATTAAAATAATAAATTTCAATATGGACGCCACAAACAATTAACGAAAGTGAGAACCCGAGGGGTTACCGCCTTGGAACGGTCCGACGGCAAAACTTAGTCGCATAAGAATAGTTGTTTTTCGTCTGTTACAAATATGAAGCAAAAGAACTTCAAATACTTCATTCTGAGTTGAATTTTACTTAATTTCGTAGTAATTTTATTTATAAATCAGAAGTAAATCAAGACCGCCTGCGCTCCGAATATTCTTAAAGAGTAATGGCTACCAAATGAAAATAAAGAATAATAACATTTATTTCCGAATAAATAATATAAGAATTTGTACAAAGTTATATAAAATATTATATTGTTTTTCATTTGAATGAGTACAGACGCTTGTACTTCTCTTTTGACAAGTGTACGAAATAATTGAATACTTAAAATTATTACAATTCTAAAATTGCATCAACAACAAAACGTTAGGTAATATTATTCAACCTGGAAATCAGGTGTTTTGTTTTAAATGTTTTTCTTTAGGTAAACATACTTTTCAATAATTATCTTGATTTATACACAACAAGGAGTAGCCTAGATTTGTTAACACTAGAGTCTGATACACTTTATGCATAAAGCAGACAACAGCGACGTTGAAAATAAGTTCACTTGACGGCCGTTAACGTTATCCAATCCACTGACGAAACTGCATTCAACTGTACCAATATTTTAGTGTTAACGGCCGTTGTCATTACCAAAATCACTACGACGTACCAAGTTTAAAAGTAAATATCTTTCTAGAGAAAGCGAATTGGAAGCTGTGGTTTCAAATAATTACAGGGAAATAATTGAACTTTATCATGGTATATTTCAAATATTTCAGATTTGGTAATTAAAAAGGATATTTGCGACCGATTCGTCAAATGACATATTTTGTCAAAAAATTGCACACTTTTTCTGCAATTTCTCTGTAAATAATATCATGTGTGCGTCAAGATTTCGTCAGTAGAGTCCTTAACAAACAGGGAATCAATATGTATATTTTTGTCTGCTAAGATATAGCCGGAAAATGTAAAAATCAGGCCAATACTCAGTTTCGCCGAAAAACGCTAGTACACAAGCAACTGCCGTCGTCTTACCCACGGCATTCATCTTATCGGGTTGAACGGTGTGTGCATTTAACACTTAATTATTCTTTACCTTGAATCTTCCTTCTTGTCTGTCTTAATTAATTGGTAGCATTGCAGATCTTGGGACAGAAAATTTCATATACTTGAAAATTTGGTTGATTTTACAGTAATTGGTACATTCTGTGTGTAGTAAACAGGTATTGGAATTTCATTCATAGTTCATTAGTAAACATAGTATTGGTTTGGCGTAATCTGATTGGCTGGATTGTAGTGTAGAGTTCAATTGAGGTCATAGGTGGAACATTGTAGTGGCTAGGTTAGGTCATGTGACTTGCATTAACCTTTGGTAACCTTTGAACTGTGATGTAGATTAGGTCATCCATTTTCAGAAAACAACTATATTGAAAGTAGACATTGAGTGATTTCATAGCATTGTGTATTACTGACAGTTGAATTAATTACTAGGTTTATTTTGATTTTCAGCTGCAGAAAATAAATATTTACTTTATATTTATTTATTACAGGTTTATTTTGATTTAGTGGTGAATAATTTGCACTAAAAAGGTGTATTGAACTACAATACATTATAGTGATACAACTGGTTTATTGGGCAGTGAATATTTAATCTGACTTAGAAAAATAATTTTTCTTCTTCAGATTACAAGCATTGTTAGTTGAATTTGGTTAAATGAAATAAAGCATTTAATCAACTTTGTGATTATTTGAATTCAAATTAAGTTTGTAATTTGAATTCAGGGTATTACATCGCGTTGTTTTGATTTGCGGATATATGGCGCGGCATTAATAGAAGTCTAGTCGACTAGCAGTGTGAACATTAATAAAGTTGCAACTGAATTGAACTGAATTGAATTAAACTGAACTGAATTGAATGGAATTTGAAGTGCTTCTTTAAATTTAAATAGAAAAAAAGAATAAAAAGGTTAGTTCAACAATAAAAAATAAATAAGGTAAAGATATAAGAAATAAAATTTAAAAATTAATTTGAATTGATTAATTAAATTAAGGTGGTTTAATTGATTGAAATCATTTAATTAAATTAAGGTTGTTGAATTGATTGAAAGTAATTAATTAAATTAAGGTGGTTTAAGTAAACTAAGGTTGCACTGTGACATACTCATAAACATTAAATGACATATTAATTAAACATTAAGGTGGTTCATTAGTGTAACTTAAGTGTACAAAGTAATTAAACATTAAGGTGATTCATTTATATAAATTAAATATAGACTTATGTAATTAAAATAAAACTTAGATTAGAAATTTGATCTCAATTAAGTACTTTAAAGAAACATAAAAAGGATTGACTAGTAAAACTTAATAAATTAATTTAATTAATAACTTAATTTAAAAAAATAATTTAATTAATAACTTAATCAAACAAAATATATTAATTTAATTAATAACTTTAGGAATTATTTAAAAAACGTAATTTCTAGTTACTTAGGTTGAATAACTAAAAACAAATTAAATTATTAAAATATAATTAATCTTATATTCAATTAAAAAATTTATTGAAGGACTTGTGAAAAGCAGTGAAAGAAACATTCAGAACAGAACAGAACAGAACAAATCTTTTATTTTCACCCAAGTATACAAGGTATACAATAAGGGCAATATGTCAAAATTCATGAAACATAATATTGAAATAATTTCCGGAACAAGTAAATAGATGGTCTTATTTACAATCAAACAGACATACTACAAAAGTTCTTTCATTCATACAAAACATCCATTGAACAAACGAAAGTTGGCTAAGAGAGGTACGAATTTAACAAATTCTCTCGATCTATGCGTATACGCTAGCTACGCCCCAGTATTTTCAATAAAGTGACCTAGATTAATTTACCTCTGTGTAAACATCACTACGGGAAATTAGCCATGCATACACATAGTACCACGTGGTGGCGGGTTTATGAATGGATTAACAGTCAATGAATTATAGTTAGTAATAGTAGAGGTAAGTGTACTTTTAATGTTGCAAAGATAAATTGCATTTGTCGAAATAAGTATTTTCCTTAAAATTATGGACGGTCGTGTTAATTCAATTTTCAGTAACACACTATAAACACATAATGGTTATAGCAAAAATAAATTTCACATAGTATATATGTAATCTGCTTATTACATTAGTAATAGCAAAAATAAATTTAACATAGTATATATTTAATCTGCTTGTTGTGTTATTTATTTGGTAGTTGGGAGGCATCGGATTTATTATGTTGGAGATATTTACCTTTTAAATTTTTCCATTATAATAGATACAAATTTCGAGACTTTACTGAGGTGCGGAGCTGAGGAAGACGATAGAGTAGATTTCAGTGACAATTCCTGTGGAGTATTTAAATATTGTGTTCTTTCATTATGAAAATAGTGACATTGTAATAAGTAATGTTGTTCTGATCCTATTTGGTCATTTTCACAGAGTGTACATTTCCTGTCGATAAAAGGGGTTCCGTCATAGCGTCCAGTCTCCACGGAGAGGTGGTGATTTGCTGTTCTAAATTTAAAAAGGTTAGTATACTCTTTTTTAGTTAAAAGTTTGAAATAGGGTTCAAGTTCAATGCTTTCTTTAAAGCTGAGATATATCTGACCTTTGTTTGATGTTAGAAGGTCATTGTGCCATGATTGCTTGAATTTATTAATAAGCGCTTCCTTGATAATTTTATGCGTATTTCTCTGAGTTATTTCGTCTTGATTTTCAAAAAGGTCATATCTGTCAACGGAAATTAAAATTTCTTTTATTTTGTTTATCCATTTATAGTTATTATCAGGAAGATTTGTCATATAAGTATAAATCTGGCGATAGAATTTCTGTTCTTTTCCAAGAAGTAACCGGTTCCAAAAAGAAATCATTCTACTTTTGATTGTTATTGATATAGGATATCTACCGAGTTCGCCGTACAAAAAAGATATTGGAGTAGATTTTCTGGCATAAGTGATTTTCCTTAAAAAATTATTATGCACTCGTTCTAAAATGTTTAAGTTCTCATAGCCAAATATTTCGGATCCGTATGTTAATATGGGCAAAACGGTATGGTCGAAGAGTTTTATCATTAAATCAACTGGCAAATCGGCATTGTTAGCTCTGGTAAAAAGTAGATGCATAGCTTTATTGGCTTGTTCTGCGATGTGTTTCCTAGCACTTAGAAAGGATCCATTGCTTGAGAGAGTTAATCCTAGGTAGTGGTACTTATCTGTAATTTCAATCTGGGTTTCACCAAGTTTAAAGTTATAGTTTCTAAGTTGTCTTGCCCCAAAGATAATAATTTTAGTTTTTGAATAATTTATAGTTAGGTGCCAATTATTACAATATTCGTTGAAGGTATCTAAACATGTTTGGAAATCTGAAGGGGAGTCAGACAGTAATACGGTGTCGTCAGCGTAGAGTAAGATTAATAGTTTAAGCCAAAGGGTGAGATCCAAGGGATCTTTTAGCTCTACTCCGACAGAACCATTTAGATGTAATGTTGACTGTAAGTCGTTTAAAAACATAGAAAAGAGTATTGGGGAAAGATTCTCACCTTGTCTGACTCCGATTTTTGAGACAAAAGTGTTGGATAAAGTACCATTATGAGAAATACGAGACTTAATATTTTTGTACATGTTATTGATAACCGTGAAGAATTTACCATTTATCGAGTTTTTCAAGAGTTTGTGCCAGAGGCCTACCCTCCAGACTTTGTCAAAGGCTTGGAAAAAATCTATAAAAGCACAGTACAGTTTTTGTTTTCGTTTCTTTAAAATTTCAATTAAGGCTGAAGGGTAAAGATGTGGTCACTGCACGAGTATCCTTTTCTAAAACCTGCTTGATTTTCATCAAGAATATTATTTTCTTCTAGAAAGTGAGTTAACCTTCGATTTAGTACAGAAGTGAACAGTTCACCCAGACAACTTAAGATAGTTATTGGCCTATAATTATTAGGGTCTGCTGGGTCACCTTTATTTTTATATATTGGTATTATTACTCCTTCTAACCATGACTCTGGGATAAAACCAGTATCTAAGACACTGTTAAAAAGCTTACAATAAAAAGGAGTAAACATTTCTTTTGTTGCTTTAATATATTCATTAAGTATATTATCATTAGGGCTACATGATTTTGAATTTTTTAAACTTAAGATACATTTATTAATATCAGTTTCGGTAATAAATGAGTTTAAATATTCGTTTGAATTACGCGTTATTGAGATATCATTAATATCATTAAGAAGCCTGTTATCGTTGACTGATTCGGCGTTTATAGTTTTAAAGTGATCATAAAAGTCTTCAACTGATGGAGAAGGGGCTTCTTTCCTTTTTGGTTTAAGGTTGTTTAAAAATTTCCAGTACTGTTTTGGATTTTTTTCACTCATTGACCTAAGTTTAATAGAAGTAGTTTCTTTATGCTTTTTGATGTAAAAATTCATAGTACGTTTGTATTGTTTACTGGCATTACGTAACGTTAATTTATTGTCGTAATTCTTATCTTTTGAATATTCATATTTGGCCTTGTGATATGTTTTCCTTGCCAGTTTACATTTTGGTCCAAACCATGGTTTGTCATTTGACTTAGTATATGAAAAAAAGTCTTCAAATTTTTCAGGGAAGGTATGACGAGCTGCATCATGAAAGATAACTTGTAATTCTTCGACGACGTATTCAATTGCTTCTTTACTCTGTGGGTAGGTATCTAAATGCGATTCTAAAGTTTCTAGGGAAGTACTATTAATATTATTACAAAAGGACGATTCCAAGCCTGTTTTCCATGCATATTTCTTTTTTAAATTTTGTGGTTTTTGTGAGTTTACATTTTCCTTTAATTTTTTAAACGACCATGCTAAAGCGTTATGCCCGTCGGAAAAAATTGAATCCGTTTCTATAATTTCAAAAGACCTTAAGTTATTAAAGCATTCGGCGGTTGCTACTACATAATCGATAACCGATTTATCACGGAATGTATAATAGCCTATGTTTTGGTCAGATGAAAATCTTCCATTTAGAATAAATAAATTATTATTTTTACATATATCTATAAAGCGAAAACCATGAGAGTTAGATCTTGTATCCATTGAGGCTCTTTCCAGAGGTATAGATAGATTCTCAAGGATAGTGACTTTGTTAAGTTGTTGTTGTAGTTCTTCCTCAATGTCAAAAAAATCGTTAAAATGCGAGTCCGTACGAACAAAGTCGCGCAATGTACCTATTCTTGAATTCATATCACCTGTTAAATAAACGTATTTGTGATCACTACATTTTGTATAACTTCGTTCTCAAATTCATTGAACAAATCATTTGTAAAAAAATCTAGAGTTTTCAGGGGGCAAATAAATAGCACCTAAAATGACATCTTCGTCATAGTGAGTAAAACCTTTTGAGATAGATACCCATAGTACATATTCCGATTCATTTGAAATTAGTGTGACGTAAGGCGCAATAGTATCTTTCACATAAATTCCGATGCCTCGCGATTTACGACGATAGAGTTGTGACCTGTGTTTAGAAATAAAAGTCTAACCTTTAATATCAACAATATCAGAAGAATCTAGATGTGTCTCTGTTACACACAAAATATCAAATGTATTTACAAAATCCAGAAAATCTGGATAGTTTAAATGTTTTTTCAACCCACTTACATTCAGTGAACCTAATTTTACATTGTTCTCTTTCAGAATAGGAAAGTCATCTTTCCCCCAGGATCCCTAGCAGGCAGCGTTCAAGGGTCTCACTTGTGGAGAATCGTTATTTAACGGGATCGAACATGAATTCAGTGAATTGTAAGTGCTGGGATTAATACACGACGGGGAGTTGAACGTTTGATTCGTGGTAGCTGTGTTTGAAGTCCATGGACGTTGAAATACTGGATGTTGACCAGGAAAAGGAACTCTGCGTGTTATAGGCGCATGACTTCGGCCCCTACCTGGACTTGGGGCTGGGGACGGTGATTCGATTCTTCTCGATTTGTGAGATTGATTTGGTTACCTAGCCGTACCCTCGCTGCGCACCGTGAAATTGTCTGCACTATTAGCTTGCGCACGAGAATCACGGGACTGCTCACTCGAGTGATCACTAGACTGCGATAAAATAATATTGACAGGGACATTGTTTGTAAACACAGGTTTACCAGCTGTTAATCTGTCATTTTGCATGATAGAATTCCAGGACGGAAAAACGTCGGCTATCACATGCCCATCTACTACAAGTTTTGCTGGATAGACGATACTGATTTTACTGCGGGGATTCAGTCCTCTCAGTCTCTTATATTCTGGCCACAATGACTTACGGGCATTCACAATTTCTTTCGGGAAATCTCGGTTTATGTTGAAGTTTGTGTTCTTCAATTTATTTGCATTAGCCAACACTAACTCCGTGTCTCTAAAATCTAGGAAGTACACGATCATCGGCCTTGTAGAATCAGGTTTGAACCTACCAAGTCGGTGTACTCTTGGGATAGAGGGGCACGGATCAATTTGAAGTCTATCTTTCAAGAATTCTGCAACCCTTGTGAGGCAGTTTTCATCTTTTTGTTCGGAGATGCCTCCTATAATGAGGTTATTACGGCGGCTACGTGCTTCAAGGTCAATAGATTTGTATTCTAGGAGTTTCAATCGAAGCTCATGATTTGACAGGGAGTTTTCAAGAGAATATACTCTTTTATGAAGATTAAGACAATCATTCAGTGCAAGAATCAAAACACCGTTTGTTGAAATTAAGTGATCTTAAGTGTTAATAGTGTTATAATGAAAGTGAAGTATAGTATTTATAGTGTGAACAGTGTTACAGTGAAAGTGAAGTGTACTGTGAATAGTGTTATAGTGAAAGTGAAGTATCAACAGTGTGGTGTCATAGTGACACATTTTCTGTGAAAAGTGATTAGTGCAATTAATTTGAAAGCATAATGGCTCATGGTGAGAAAGCGGAAGTGAAGTTAGAAGGAAGTGAAGTGAAGTTGGAAGAAGAAAGTGAAGTTGAAGCTTTTGACATTGATGAGAATGAAAAAAAGTTGGTTGAACTTATGCGTAAGATGAAGATGAAGCCTTAAGTGGAAAGTGAGGAAGAATTAATGGAATTTATGAAAAGTCAAGTACTTGGTACTAAAGAAAAGAAACCAACATTGCTTGCTCCACCTCCAACATTGACAATGCCAACAGTTAAAACAACACCAGGCTCAGCATCTGGAACAACTAGATCATCATTAAGATCTTCATCTTCAGCACATGAAACAACTGTGACTTATTTTAAGCTACCGTCATTCTTTGGTGAACCAGGCAAGGGTGAGGTTAATTATCACACATGGTGCTATGATATTAAGTGTCTGATTGGGAAACTTAATGAAGATGAGATACTGCGTGCTATTCGCAATTCAGCTAAAGGTGAAGCAGCAAATGACAAATCTTGGTGTTGATGCATCTCTCACTGAAGTGATGAAACAGTTTGAAAGTATTTATGGAGATATTGAAACACCTGAGTCAATCATGAAAACCTTTATACTTGTCAACAAAAGAAAGGAGAATCAATAGTCAAGTATGCATCCAGAATTGAGGATATTTATGCCAAAGCAGTACAGCTAAGAGCTGTCACACATGGAAGTGATATGCTCAAGAAAATATTTTATGATGGGATGTTGAAACCACTTAAGCATAACTCAGTGTATCTGTTCCACACAATTGCCAACTATGATGATTTTAAAGTGGAGGTGAGGAGAATTGAGAAAGATTTGGAAATTGACAGTGAATCAACAAAGTGTCAAGCCATTAACAAACCAGAGAAACCCGAAGGAAAATCAGAATTAACAGAAGTTAAGGAGCTCCTAGAGAAAATGAACGAGAGAATAAAAAGGTTAGAAGAAGAAAAAGATCAAACGTACACAGATGGTAATCAGTGGCAGTACACTAGAGGATTTAACAGGGGTAGAGGATTTAGAGGAAGAGGAAACCATCAAAGAGGAAATAGAGGTCGTGGATCATTCCGACCAAGAAGACCAAAAGGATCTAATACGTTCAAACCTGCTAATACAAATGAAAATAACCAACAAAACTTCGATGCCTATGTAGACACCAGGAAATGTTACCAATGTGGTCAGGAGGGACACATTGCAAAATACTGCCAGGGAAACTAACAAGTGCCTCTGTGCAAGGACCAAACTTAGGCACAGACAACAATGGTCCGCAACTTATTGGCAGTTCTACTGAAACAAATATTAATATAAACAACATTGAAACAACAGCATTATTGGATACTGGTAGCTGTATTAGTTACATTAGTCAAGCTCTTTACCAACAACATCTTGCAGACTTGGAACTTCATTCACTTAAGACCATACTAAATGTAGAATGTGCTGATGGCAGTAAGCTCCCGTACATTGGTTATGTTGAAGCAACATTACAAACTGATGGTGTACCAAAGACTGATGGACAGACCTGCATTTTCTTGATAACACCAGATACTCCTTACAACAAAAAGACACCTGTTCTTATTGGAACAAACATATTAAATGAACTTCTTGTGGATTGCAGAAACAACTTTGGTGAATCTTATCTACACACAACCTGGTACTTAGCATTCAGGTGTATAGATTTAAGAGACAAAGAATTAAAAAGAAACAAAGATCGCAAAGCTAGTGTAAGAAGTGCAGAACACTGTTACATTATCATCGAGCCAAATGCATCAGTAAACATCAAAGCTTACACTGATAGAGAGTTGGATCATCAACCTACTTGTGCTCTCATACAGGAATCAAAAGAATGCCTAGTTAATTCACTTATTGATATAACACCGCCAGTCATACAGTACATTTACAAACATAATGGAGAGATAACTGTGAACATCTCAAATTTATCTACACAGACAGTTAGTATTCCACCAAGGGCAATTGTTTGTGAACTCCAACCAGTGAAAGTAGATGATGCTGTATTTCACAAACTTGGACAAACAGAAACCGAGTCTAAAGTCTTTGATCAATTACACATTGAATCAACATTAACTGAAGATCAGAACCATCGATTAAGTCAACTTCTTTAAAAACACATTGATATTTTTTCCAAAGATGACACTGATATTGGAACTTGTGACAAAATTAAACATCGAATAGATTTAATTGATGAAGTGCCGTTCAAACAAAAGCATAGGCAAATACCACCTGCTATGGCTGAAGAAGTAAGACAACATCTTGAGCAACTTCTAGCATCTGGTGTAATACCAAAATCCAAATCATCCTGGGCATCTAACATTGTATTAGTTAGGAAGAAAAATGGAAAACTTCGAATGTGTATCGACTACAGAATGCTCAATAAAAGGACTGTTAAAGATGCTTATGCATTACCACGCATTGAGGAAGTGTTTGATTGTTTAAAAGGAGAAAAACTGTTAACTGTAATGAATATGAAGGCAGGGTATCATCAGGTTGAGGTTGAAGACACACATAAAGGAAGGACAGCGTTTACTGTTGGGCCACTCGGTTTCTATGAATATGTAAAAATGCCCTTTGGTTTGTCGAATTCACCTGCGACATATCAACACCTCATGGAAGAGTGTTTAGGCGATTACAACATGACCATATGTTTAATTTATTTGGATGATTTGTCTATTTTTCCGAAAATTTTTAACAACATCTGCAACGTCTCGATCTTATTTTTACCAGACTTAAAGAATGTGGATTGAAATTATCAGCCGATAAATGTTTCTTTCTTCAAAAACGGGTCAAATTTTTGGGACATGTTGTGAGAGAGGACGGAGTGGAAACCGATCCGGGAAAAATCGACAAAGTAAGTAACTGGCCTACACCAAGCAACGCAGATGAACTGAGATCTTTCTTAGAGTTTGCTGGTTATTATAGGAGATTTGTAAAGGATTTCAGCAAGATAACCAAACCCTTGAATGAACTCTTACCACCAACCTCCAAAAAGAAAAATTCAAAGTTAGAAAAAGTTTGGCAATGGACAGAATTGGAACAAAATACATTTGAACATCTAAAAGAAATACTAACATCACCACCAATTTTGGCATATCCTGACTTTGATCTACCTTTTGAACTTCATATTAATGCTTGTAATACAGGATTAGGAGCTGTTCTATATCAAGTACATGAAAACAACAAAAGAGTGATTGCCTATGCCAGTAGAAGTCTTTCAAAATCAGAACAACATTACCCTGCATTCAAACTGGAATTTTTATGTCTCAAATGGAGTGTTACAGAGAAATTCAGTGATTATCTCACAGGACATCATTTTACTGTCTTTACAGACAACAATCCCCTCACTCATGTACTTACTTCAGCAAAGTTGGATGCAACCGGTCAACGATGGGTATCAGCGTTAGCAGCATTCGACTTTGAAATCTTGTATAGACCAGGTCTTCGTAATGGAGATGCAGATGCAATGTCACGCTACCCATTTCATAAGGTTACACATACTGATGGGGAATATATTAAGATACAGAATGATGTAATCAAGGCCATTTGCAACTCGGTGAACATTGAGACATTGATAGAAACACTTCCAGTAGCTTCAATTAACATCATCGAAGCAACAGAATCAGCTGGACAACCAATGGCACAAATAGAACTTAGAGAGATACGTAAAGCTCAGAGAGAAGATTTTATCATAGGAATGGATTAGGGCTAGAATTGATAATAAACTTCCACATCAGAAAACACTATTCAACAAATTCGACTTCCAAATGAAGAAACATTTTGACAACTTCAAGATTATAAGAGGGGTACTTTATAAAATTCTTCATCAAAATGGACAAGAGATAAAACAATTTGTTCTTCCATCAATATTTAGAAGGAAATTGTTATTTGGGTTGCATAACGATGTGGGTCATCCAGCCAAAGAGAGAACAATATCACTCATCAGGGAAAGATTCTTTTGGCCAGGAATGACTTCAGATGTACAACAATGGATTTGAGGCTGCAAAAGTTGTACCATGAGAAAGAAGGATCCAAACAAGGCACCACTTGTTAACATCACCACTACCTTCCCTCTTGAAATGGTGTGCATGGAATTCCTGACTGTTGAGCAATCGCAAGGTGGCTATGGGAATATATTAGTTATAACTGATCACTTCACGAAGTACGCAGTTGCAGTTCCTACAAAAAACCAAACAGCAAAAACAACAGCTGAGGCATTTTACAACAACTTTATCAGCAATTTCGGCATGCCTTCAAAAATTCATTCGGACCAAGGTTGAAATTTCGAAAGTGACATTATTAAGGAACTTTGTAAGATCTTGGGAATTCAGAAGAGCCGTACTACCCCCTATCATCCCATGGGTAATGGTGCTACATTGCGATTGAACCGGACTCTTATCAGCATGTTGGGAACCTTAAAGCCAGAACAGAAGGCTGATTGGAAAAAGTACCGGTCATCTCTTGTGTTCGCATACAATGCAACAATACATGAATCAACAGGATACTCCCCTTACGAACTTATGTTCGGCCGAAAACCTAAGTTGCCTGTGGGCACATTATTTGAGTCAGCAGAGGAAACAGCAGTACAAGACACCACTGACTATATAAAAGACCTGAAAGAAAGAATGAAAGTCACACAGGACATTGTGAAACAGCATGCTGATGCTGCTAGGCTAAAGCAGAAATCCCAATTTGACAAGAAAGCTAAGGCTGCACAGATAGAAGTGGGTGACAAAGTGCTGGTACGTATTCTTGCTCATAAAGGAAAACACAAGATTGCTGACAAGTTTGAAGAGCATATATACACCGTACTAGAGCAGGCTTATCCAGACATTCCAGTTTTTAAAGTAGAGTCAGAAACTGGAATGATTAAGACACTACACAGAAACCATCTGCTGCTAGTAACCTCGTTTAATGACGAATATGAGGACAAACAAAACTTCAAACCAGTTCCAAAACCAAGAAAAAGACAAGAGGTTAAAGTAACAGAACAGAGTGAGCTCACTGATTCAAGTGATTCAGAATGTGAACTTGTCAGACTGACAGTTGACAGTGGGGACGCCCGCTATTCTGAATATCACAGAACAGAAGTGGATACAGATACAACAAATAGAGTTATAAGGACAAAGGTCACTTATTCAGAAAGGAGAAGTACCACTCCAGATGAGTCGGTATGTACAAACAGTGATATTGAAGATATGGAACCAGATGTCATCCGTCGAGAAGAACCCGACAATGACCTGACATATAGAAAAGAGAGACAAATACAAGCGGAACTGGAAGTTCATCATGACGACCATGATGAAACCGACATAGATGAAACAACTGAGGAAGTGTCTATTCATCCAACAGATGAAGAAACTATAGCAGTAGATATAGATGAGGAAACAAGGATAAAGAATATTGATTGAGATACTTTGGCAAGGTTATCGCCAGAGAGAGATAATAGAGAAATACCCCAGAGACCAGAAAGAACAAGAAGAGGAAGAACTCCAAAACCAGTGGCAAGAGAACGGAGAGAAAGACTCCCGATACCTACTACAAGGTCAGGTAGGCAAAGTAAGCGGCCTAGATATTTGGAGGATTACAGTTGCAATGAAATCACTGTAGACTCAAGAGCAGCTGAGTCAGCTGATGACTCTGAAACATTAAATACACGAACAGTAGATAGCAAGTTGGAAGCTCTAAATATCCTTCTTAAATCTGGTGTTTTTAATATGTTGACATCAGAAGTTGCACACACAATTTGTGAAGCCATTATGAAATAAAGAACAGAAAAGTATGATCTGATTTGTTTTTATCATTTTATGTTATGCTTGTTCAATTTAAAGCATGACATTGTTTTTTATGAATTTTAACTAATTTGCATTATAATTGCAGGGACACACTTTTTTTGTAGGGGGAGAGTGAAGACAAGTTCTGATACATTCTCATGATCATTCAATATGGATGTTTTTTCTTTGTATTAATGTTTTTGGTGTTTTGATTTCATATATCTAATATCTTTGTTTCTTTAACAGAGGAAAGCTGATTGGAATTAGTAGGTGAACTTGGATCATGTTCATTTAATAGTCTGAGAGTATTTGTATTCATGACTTGAATATATTTATGTTCTCTTCATTTCTAGTTGTCACCTATGAAGAGAGATTTCGGTTTGCTCATTGGATTTTTTTATTATAGAGAAATGATGGGACATCGTTTCCGGGGAGCGGGAGAATGTAGCAGAGTCAAATTTTAGCGTATTTGGCGTCCCATATCTAACCAATAAGTTTTTAACTTTATTCTTTTTATAGAATTTTATGTGTAAAATTAGGAGTAGATCACATGTATACCATGTGATGTAGTTTAGTTCAATTCGATTGGTTAGGCAAGTCATGTGGTCTGAGTTGTTGTCAGATTTTCACTGTAGCGGTGAAAGGAAAATCATTCCGCAAAAGAAGTTCTTAGTGAAAACACGTACATGACTTTTCAGTATAATGTTTGGTCAAGTTTTGATCAGTTTAAATCTTTATAGTTCTATATGGATTAAGATTTATGGATGCTAAGGTAACTGCTTAATGTAGTGTTCTTTGCGAATTGGTTTAGAATCGTTTTTGTCGGTTTTTCTGATGACATTGGATTCTTTGTCATATGTTTCCGCGAGTCTGACTTATTCAGGGTTCTGTCGCTTTGGTCTGCGCGCTGCCAATTTCTTTATTAACACAAGCATGATTCTCAAAATGGTGATTGGTATTTCAGTTTTCACTGCACATCACCAGAGAGCGTTTGAAGAGTGTGTGACTGTTTATTGTAGACCATTGTAGACCAGTGGATGTTAATCACATTGATAAAGGTATGTAATTATTGTAAATAAATATGGTTATGTAAAACACAAGTATTAAGGGAACAGCACTGAATCATCAGACTTGCATGTATATTTATCTATTTATAATATCATTTGGGTTATAACGGAAACCAGTCTATTAGCAAAGAACCATAATATTATATCCAATGTGTTATATGTAAAAAAACCTTGAATCAGATTATCATTTCAATAGTGTAACGTTGTGTAATGTATCATATCATGACTTGTTTTGTTAAGGATTGTTTTGTGAATCTGTTTTTAGTACTGATATTTATTGTTTGTAATAATGTATCTTTTCAGATCGTATATTTCTGGACTACTATATTTCTGGACTACTATATTTCTGGACTACTATATATCTGGATTACTGTATCTCCGGGTTTTTCTTCATTTCTTGTATTTCCAACTCTTCAAGACATGATTGTATGTGAACAGATTATTAAAGCTGAATGTAGATGGAACTTTCTTATTGTTATACGGAATCACCCATAACCTGTGTGTTTATGCCCCATTAACGCTAAATACCAAAAGGTTACATGTTAACGACGAGCGTTGTGTATATTAAGATCTCTATGTACATTAGTGGAGTAAGATAAACGCTGTGATAGGAGTTTTTAATTGGGAAAACCAATAAGGCAACATTTAAATAATATTTGGTGTACTATACAATATTTTCATATATGCAATAACTACCTTCTGAAAGTGTATTGATTTCAATAAAAGCTTTAAATTATAATTGGTTTTAGCATAACTGCAATGTCTTCATGCATGCGCATACATCCCTCATTGACTCTTTCTCAATCTTTATCTAAAGATAAATGATTTCTTCTATGTTGAAACCTCAGGGATAGATAACTTAAGCTCGCTAATGATTCTCTGACGGATATCATACCCATACAAAATTGGTTTACTACTGCCGAATTTCTACTAAAGTAAGTACATAAGCAGTGCAACAGTCAACATCCCTAACCGATTGTACGGAAGGTACGGCTTCCGTTGTTTCAAAGATCGACACGTGACAATCACATTCACATGACCTAACGCTTGAACCAAAATAAATCCTATTCCCAATGACCCAAGACCTCAATGTTTAATTCCCAATATTCAAAGTACATTTAACATGATTTCTATCATCTGAATTTCCAGACAACCATATATTGCTGTGTAGCAATCTCCTTCGCAGAGTTGTCGTTCCTTACACTCACTTTACATCTCTACGAAAGGCTCAATGTCAAGATTTTTTACATAACTCGACAGCCTTATTTAATACAGTCATAATTACGAATATGAAAGCTTGTGGATAAACAAATGACAGATGTCTTCACTATCTTTAATTCAAACCAAAGAAACCCAAGCAATTTTAAATGTAATTGGTGAACTATTTTTCGAGTTAAAGTAAAAGTAGTTGAAAGTAGTCCGAGCCTATAACAGAGCTGAATGTAATGAGCCGATAGTGTAAGAGAGTGGCTGTGAAGATGTACATTTCATCTATTCAAAAACACACAGGAATCGGGGGTTTACTTACTTGTAAGAAAATTACTGATCTCTAACTATTTTAAACGCGGTATCGCAAATACAGTGCTAAACATATACATCCGCTGTTCCGGAACTAGTACGCCTCTACCAAACGAGATATAGGCATAAAATTGCTTTCATTTATTTTCCTGACATGTTTGTCCTGAAAACAAGCCACAAACAGGCCGATTTTTAACGGTTTAAGAGGCCCCCAGATGTAGAGATAAAATATCATATATTAAAACGGACTTGATTCGAATGGACAATGGATATAGCGTGATTTGGTGTTATTTAACCTAACCTATTCAAGGCAAACTTGTTATTAATAAACAAACATTTATTAAAAAGCAATGGTCGACCAGTTTCGATGATGTGATGCGTTTTACATTTATAAAATCGTTCTTGGCGGTGCTGTGCTACTTAAATTTTGTAGAGAATGTTCATTCATAGTATCATGTAACATCTCCACTAAGTCATTTTCATCAATTAACAAGCACTGGCCGATGTTAAGATACGCACGACGTTATTTCCTGGTTAAAAATAAACGAATTCAATAGAGAGTGATAAGAGATTGCTAAACTGGTCATTGTCTTAAACAAAACAAATTGAATCTTTTGATAAAAAGAGATATTTAATTGTTTCTCGCTGACCTGAATACAGTTTCTGCGAAATTATCACGTCACTGATCATGTGACTGATTTGTTAATAATCGAATTTATAATATTTTTCCACTTTTGGTTGAGCAACATTTAATTGTATTCTTGTATTCTTTGTCCCATTGTATTACAAATGTTCGAAATCGTTCGTAATAAAATTTACTTTCTTAATATGAACTACTTTCTGATGCCGCACAACTATGAAACTTGTTAGGCGTAACTGAACTAATCATGCATATCCAGTTGTTTGTTCACTGATGTAGCTGGACGTGATTTCACTCTACATCTGTTCGATTGGGTTTTTGAAATGGACGCTTCACAAATATAAGGACAAGTACTATAGATCACTCGGCATTTGTGGAATGCTGTGCTTTAAATGAGCTTGAAACGTCTGCAAAACATTTCGGCCTGCTCTCGAGTTGACCATTAATGCGCGGCGATTATTTCATAGTTTGTGTATTAACAAATATTCGGGTAAGATTTATGTGAAACGTGATTATTATCTAATTTTATGTTCGGGTCTATATCTAATCATATTTTGTGGTCTATATCTTATGTTCAGGTTTATATCGTTCATATGTTCGGATCTATATCTAATCATATGTTCGGGTCTATAAATTTTTAAATATGCGCGTCTATATCTTATCATATGTTCGGAGCTACATCTAATCGTCTATATCTACTCAGATGTTCGGGTATATATCTTATTAAATGTACGGGTCTATATCTTATCATATGTTCGGATGTATATCTTATTAAATGTGCGGGTCTATATCTTATTATATGTTTGGATCTATATCTTATTAAATGTGCGGGTCTATATCTTTCTTGTCATATGTTCGGGTCTATATCTTATCAAATGTTCGGGTCTATAACCAATCATATGTTCGGGGGTATAACTAATCATACCGGTATGTTTGGGTATATATCTAATCATTTTTTGGTCTATATCTTATCATATGTTCAGGTTTAAATCTTTCATATGTTCGGATCTATATCTAATCATATGTTTGGGACAACATGTATATCTTATTTAATGTGCGGGTCTATATCTTATCATAAGTTCGGATCTATATCTTATCATATGTTCGGGTCTATATCTTATTAAATATGCGGGTCTATATCTTATCATATGTCCGGTCATATCTTATTACATGTGCAGGTCTATATCTTATATGTTCGGGTCTAAATCTTATCATATGTTCGGGTGTATAACTAATCATATGTTCGGGTCTACATCTTTTCATATGTTCGGGCCTATATCTTATCATATATTCGGGTCTATATCTTTTCATATGTTCGGACCTATATTTTATCATATGTTAGGGTCTATATCTTTTTCATATATTCGAGTCTAAAACTAATCGAATGTTCGGGTTTAAGACTTTCGGTCTCATTTATCTTATTGCTGTGGATTTGAGTCTTCTTGTGTAGTTTTTTTATTTAACTAGCTGAATATAAGACTCAAATGAAATAGCGCAACTGGTGAAAGATGAACAACTAAATCTGGGTTAGCAATTTAAGAAAGTCAGCGGTGCTTAACACAATCACGTATCAACCATTTCAAAAGATCGATTTTGTCTCAAATTAGAATACACGTAACCCCGTTATTTGCGAAAACATATACATGCAGGTATTTGGGTATTACAAATATCGGCTTACGTAATCACTGTATGTAACCGGCGTTTCGAGTCGTAACAACATAAGAAAAAAGTTAGCAGAGGAAAGGAAATTTCGATATCTCATCTCATACATTTAAGACGCTAATCTGACCATGGTTTGATTTTTGTTTCCCTTAATAAAGGCAAAGTACCATATATGCGCAAATACAACAAAAACAAGATTTGTTGTACTTTCTGTAAAATTCAAGAAAAGCTGTCGATTCAGAATTTTTTTTGGAGGAGGCTAGTCAGGAAATTAGATTTTTGGTTCTTTGGCAACAATTTCTCCCGTGAACACCGTTGAAATTTTACAAAACTTACATCATATCTTCATTTTTATGGTTGATAGTGTATGGTGTCATTCCTTTATTAAAAAAGTGAAATATGCAAATCAGGAATGGCCACATCTAGCAAACACAGCCTCCCATCAGACAAAAAGTAAAGAGGAAAAAAGAGCATACTATTAAAATAAACATTTACAATATGGACGCCACAATCAATTAACGAAAGTGAAAACCCTAGGGGTTACCGCCTCGGAACAGTAAGTGGCAAAACAATTTACCACTGGGGATATAAACCAGGTTCTATGGTGCACCAACCTCACAATTGCCCCCAACATTTGCTCATATCGCAAAACAAGTACAAGTTGTCTTGGTGAAAAAACTCTAAACCAACAACAGCCCAACAATTTTGCATGCAAAAGCACACAAACATACAAAGACACAAGAAGCTAATAGCATTGAAAAGCCGAGGATGCGGATACTCAATGATCTTACTGAGACCAGAGTACCTGGTGTCAAATCAGCAAGAGAAACATAAAACCAAACCATGTTAATATTAGTGTCATATGATCTGAGAAATCGAATTTTCGTACCTCTGGTAACTTTTCCAGTGTTTTTACGACTCAAACCGCCATTACAACCGGTGTCCGGTCCCACACAGTGTTAATTAACAGTAACTAAAACATATTTAACTTCAACCTTTAAAGGGTCTCTCTCATAATCATCCTTGAGGGAGTAAGCGTATCCAGAATACGTTGTTCCAAAATCAATTGCTGCCACAATTAATTTTGTTTTATATTTGCTCATTTCTAATGTTTCACAAAACTTAATCTTCCAAGTTTAAATCGAAACTACCTGAAATTACATTGATAAACGGACAGTGTGCAAAAATCAATACAGTGTTATTATTAGATGAATGAAATCTAATAAATCTAATAAATTTGATCACAAGACACTTGCATAAATTTTAGAATTATTAATTAGGCAACGGTATAGAAATCGTGTTTAACGCCTTTTGAATGTTTTTAGACCAATATAATTTTTTGCTAGTGCTTTCAAAAATCTTTTTGCAATACCTTATTCATGTTCTTTTATAGCTGTGAGACAAGATGTTACATGTAAGGCACGGATAATTTAGTAGTTGTGCAAGAACAAAAAAGTAATAAATGCATATCAGGAATTGCCACACTCAAAAAACACAGCCTACCCACGCAGCGAAAAAGAAGAGAGGAAGAGAGAGCATGTTTTATATAAGTATGTCATTTCAAATAGAACGCGAGTTTGAAATAAATCTTGTTTTGCACGGTGTTTCGTGCATGTTAGGCAACCGATACATAGTAGGTACAGTGTCTGGTTTCGGCTAAACACTGATTCTAAATTTTGTAATTTGTAGAGTGTGTGCAGTAACAATATCACTCACAGATGAAGAAGTCAGTGTATAAGCTTTAGTGCTAATAAGCTCTTCAGTTTGAATATTAATATAGTGTATACGTCACACTTAAATAATATTATCTGATGCCTTATCAGCAGTTGTTTAAACGAATTTGTTGTGAAAGTCTTGAGTATCCCTTTTCAAAGGACGAAAGTTAAAACGAGGTCGTCATAGTAATAAAACTATGTTTTTATTACGATATACAAGTGTCAATTATTTTGAATATTTGTTTTTCCAGTTAGAAAGAGCATTAGGCCCCGCATGTTCTCGATTGCACCAGTTATTGCAAAAAGAGTTCAAAGACTCTGCCCGACATGTATTTAAGTCGATGTCCGATGGAATTCTATATTAACATTTAGATCCCCTGTAATAACATGACCGGCAAAGTTTTGAATTTAAACAATCTCTTGATATAGTTGTATTTTCAACAATCTGTAAATCCGATGTAATTTTGTTGTAATTGAAAATTGTGTTCTAGTTATCTTTTTGTATTTCTAACAAACGATGGGTGTTTCAGTATTCTTGAAATAATTAGGTATAGCCGATTTAACAGTTTTATCTTTGAATATACTTGGAAGGTCAACAAAATGTATTCCTTTATTTAAAAAAATAATTTTTTGAAATGTCTTTGGTGATATGATTCCAAGTCGATGTGTGGTCTGAGAACATGTAACACTGAGTAAGCTTGCTACTTCATAAAGTGGATGAGTTCTTTTAACGATATCATTGCCTTCCTCATCAATTTTCTGTAAACTCGATATAGAAAGAGAAGCCAACCGTGAAAGAATAGTGAGTCTACCAAAATATTTTAATATTTTGAAGGTCATGAAAAGAACAGTGAACACGTGATTTTCATTATATTACAATGGCCCTTTTCTTTTTTTGAAATGTTGCACCCTTGATTCTTAATATTATCATTTGCACCAAGTGGGTTTGGCGTTTTAAGTTTCTTTATCCACTTATGTTCCAAAATAAGTCTTGCTTTAATTTTAAATGCTCTTTAAAAAGATGAAAAGAGAACATTGAAAGACGCTAAACATGACAAATATGACTCGGTTAGATTGAGCCTGTTCATGGGAAGGAATGGAAATGCATATCACTGCCCACGTCGCCTAGCCCCGGGTTGAGCGCAGCTCAATATTTACTCCTTTAAAAATGGTTATTTTAATATCATGCTCTCTTCTTCTCTCTACTTTTTGGCTGTGTGGGGAGGCTGTGTCTGCTCGATGTGGCCATTTCTTATATGCATATTCCACTTTTTTGAAGCACTGTTGTCGAATGTAAGTGTTTATTGTGGGTAGACAGTGTCTGCTGGATGTGACCATACCTGATATGCATATGTCACTTTTTAAAGCACTATTATTAAATGTAAGTTTTTATAGGTTGAATAGTTACATGTTTAAAGTTGTGGCCTGATTGTTTGAAATGTTTATACAAATAATGTATTGAATTTACTACTGTTTCTAATTTTAGAACAGTGCTGACCAAAACGGGTTTTAAAAGGGCGTCCTGTTTGCCAAACATACATGTATGTATTGAATCCCACAACTTAAAGCATTTCAAGTTAAAACATTAATACTTTATCCGTTTGTCATTCAAAATCTGAATTAATGTTTACCGATAATGTTATTCCGTTGACTGTGGGTTTTACGGTCGAAAAGCGTTCTTCAGACAAGCATTTAGCAAAACAGGTAATCCTTATCAGTGACATCAATCTAAGTGACCCGTATATCAGACATTTCGCCTTTGTCTTAACGCTAGAATTAGTTCAAGAGATATATTAGTACATTGTTCCTATAAATCTTTATAATTATACCTACTATAATTATTGCTATGCATGCATGGTGTAATCACACACAATAAGTTTAACGGAGCATAATGTTTTCGTTTTAAAAGAGTAGCAAAGTTTATATTTTACAAAATTTCCTGGTTCTTAAAGTTATTACCGAGTGCAAAAATTACCATCGCTATTATAAAACATGTTTTATGATTAATTTCAGAAAGTTGTAAAAGAGCATCCTAATTTTAGTATACAACTCATGCAGTTGGTAACATATTTCTGTGTTCTAAACAAAAATACGAATACATGACGCTTAGCTATGCATAACCCTTCACTTCATGGATATGACTAACATCCCATGTTGATATTTGTAGATCCAGATCAGCCTGCACATCGTGCAGTATAATCTAGATCTTCAGTGTTTGCCCTTGGAATCATTAGATTATTTTTGACCAACAAGCTAACTGTTTAGTTCTACATGAGAATTGAACTGATTTGGATCTACACTGGTAACAGATGAGATATAAACCGTATCCATAGAGTAAATGGTTTATGTTTTCAAATTTATCATATTTTGTTAAGCCATAACTTCAGCATGTGCCAGATAAATATGATAATTTGCTTTTTGTTGCCATTTTACACCATATAAGTAAATCAATATGGAGCTGTCTGGACATACGCCATTAACACTTTAGCATTTAATTTCTACTAATTCATAAGACATCTACACTCCGAACAATGAATTAACTTGATATACAGAAAGATCTTCGGTAATTCAACATTGAGATTCATCTGCATTTAGTATTTAATTTGAAAAAGGAAACCAGTTTGCCATTATTTTGTATTCAAAACCATGCCTTGTA